>JACTOM010000922.1:2043279-2108248 GCA_015832385.1 Elymnias hypermnestra | reverse complement strand
CCAACATTACCCACGAACGCCCACAGAATAAGAAATTAAATAATGGATCCAATTAATAACGATGTCGGCGGAGAACCCTACGCCCCTGTGCTTTATGCTTCTCCATTCTCTCTTATTCTCCGACACACGTACATACATGTATATATATATATATATATATATATAATTATAATATTACTGACAGGTTAGCCCTTCACTGTGATCACACCTGATGGTAAGTGATGATACAACAAAAGCGTGCTAATCTGGTACGAGGTCATTTTACCATCTACACAGCAATGTATAGAAAACACAGTTTTTTGAGGTAAAACTCCGTTAGTTGTGTGTTTTATTTAGTATATTAAACATAGTTAAAACATCACGCCTGCGAAGTAACACTCATTAAAAGAGTAAAGTAGGTTGTCGCCAATTTTATCGCTGATAGATTAGTGAGTGTAACCACATCTGACGGTAAGTGATGATACAGTCTAAGATGGAAGCGCGCTAATTTATTAAGAGGCAAATCTTATGGTTTCTACAAAGCATCGTACGGAAACACAAGTCTCATTGCTTGACACTACGTATATGCTGGTGGGCTGCTAATTGCCACGACCGAAGCCTCCCACTAGACTCTGACAAATTAGCAACTCCGATTTCATAACCCGGGACCTCTGCTAGCAAAGCTAGCATTTGCACCACTGCGACAACAAGGCCGTCAAATGGCGTAGCAATTGACTTTTATTCACTTGTTTTAAAATTTTATGATAATCCAAAATTAGAGATAGCGTAAATAAATACATTATAACGTATCTAAACGGTATTTCGCTTCGTAGCACAGCATGGTTAGCAAAATATGCTTAGCTAAAGCCGTGACGATACATTAAAACTAGGATTTTAGTATAGAAAATATGAATTAAAATATATCTAGTGTAATTGGATTATAATCCAATAATAAACAGGGAACAGTAAACGTGACGTGTGTTATCTTTGTTATTATTTGAATTTTTCATCATTCATTAATAGTATCCCAACATATGCTTATTTAATGAAAGAGGTCATTATGTATATGATCACTAAAAGCTATAATGGTCAAATCCTTGGTCCATTTGGTAGACGATAGGATTATTGTTAAAAGTATGGGTTTGAACCCTGGAATTTTATGTGATTGCCTACTTCTGCGAGGCTGTCATCTTGTTAAAGGAGACAATGGAGACAGAAGGGGAAAGCCTTGCTTCCTCCTTAAACCCCGTTTGTCGGTTGCATCGGGAAGCGTCAGGGCAAATGAGCAAGGGAGCCTCTGACACCTCCAATCCAGGTTGATGAAGGTGTCCCTGGGTTTTAGTGTATATTCTGGTCAACCTAGCGAGTCCCACACTCCCTGCCCTCATGGCAGGAGTGCGTAAAAGCATTTCCCAGCGGGAAACAAAAGGCACCACATACTTCAATTTCCAAAATTTATGGACTTTTTTTATTTAAAATTCATCATTATGCTTTTGTATGTTGTAAAACCCCTAGAGGAAACTTGCATAGCCCTTGGGCAATTCTAGGATATGAGTAGTGTTTTTTTGCTGTAAGATGCATTTTCGTACCCGGGCTGAAAGTTACACGTTCAACCAGGAGTATCGAACTTGTTGCAGAACAGAATACCCATTAAAATACAGCAGGACTTTCCGCATCTAAACCACCAGAGGGCAGAGAGGTTCAGTGGTGACTTTCCTCTCTGTGTCCCCGAACATAACCTGTCACAAAAAAGGACAGAAGATGCATCGTCTCCTCTGGAAACAGGTGGCCTCTGCTGCGGCTTTCCTCCTCTAATGCTCGTTCCGTGAGATGACGTTCTCACAATAATAGGAGGAAGATGGCCTATGCCCAGTAATTAGGTGCTTCTTAGCTTTTACATTATACTTATAAATATAACTTTATTTAAATTACTTAAAGTATAAGTAAATCGCCAAATTACAGGTTTATAACTTTGCGACCAAAAAGTTTATTGCGCGTTCGTAGATTTAGAAAAGGCCTATGATCGAGTGGTGAGGAATGAGTTGTGGTCAACGTTATCTACGTATGGTGTGAGCGGTAGTCTGATTCAAGCATTGAAGTCTCTCTATGAGGGTTCTAGTGCCTGTGTCAGAATAAACGGAGCGTACACGGAGTGGTTTCCTGTCGAAAGAGGTGTTCGACAGGGATGTGTTGCGTCACCATGGCTGTTCAACCTTTTCATGGATAAATGTTTGACAGATTTAAAAGAATGTATGTATGGGTTAAGAATGAATGAATTACTCATCAAATGTTTACTCTACGCTGATGATCAAGTAATACTTGCGTCATCCGCTAACGAGCTTCAGGAGATGCTAAATATTATGAATGAAGCTTTGAAAGGGAAAGGAATGAAAGTGAATGTAAACAAAACGAAAGTTATGCTTTTTGAACGAGATGAATCTATGATGAATGGCAATATTTTGATAGATGGGGAACAAGTGGAAGAGGTGAAAGAATTTGTATACTTGGGATCTAAATTTACAAAAGATGGAACATGTGAAAGTGATATCGAAAGGAGAGTGAATGCAGGGAATATGGTAAATGGTGCTCTGCATGCTTTTATGAATAGCCAGATGGTGTCTCAAAGGGCTAGACTGGCAGTGCATGCTGGAGTGTTGGTGCCAACACTTATGTATGGTAGTGAAAGTTGGGTATGGCAGAAGAATCACAAAAGTAAAATAAATGCGGTAGAGATGAGAGCGTTGAGAAGCATGAGTGGATTAAAACTGAGTGACAGAGTGAGAAATAGTGTGATAAGAGAACGTTGTGGTATAAAAGAAGACGTAGTGACTAAAATTGAGAAAGGTATGCTTAGATGGTTTGGGCATGTAGAGAGAATGAATGAAAGGAGACTGACAAAAAGGATTTATGAGTCAAGAGTGAATGCGAAAGTTGGAAGGGGAAGACCAAGGCGAACGTTCCTGGACCAAATCCAGGACATTTTAAATAACGGCCAGGTCAAGAGTACTCTAAACCGACGAACTTGTATGAAAGGTTTAATGAGAATGAAAGAAGCGAAGGAGATGTGCAAGGATCGTGGCAAGTGGAAGGATGTTGTCTCTGCCTACCCCTATGGGAATGAGGCGTGATGTTATGTATGTATGTATGTATAACTTTGCCTAGATTAATGTTTTCTACGTTTGAGATGACTTTTTTTATGTAATTGGAGAAGAACAGTCTATAACATAATATGTTTTAAATTCAGTGTATGTCTCGATTTCCATTTTGAATGCCCCGTCATAACGGTTAATATTTATACAAACCTAATGTTACATTCAAAAGGCAATTTAAAATTCATCTACTTTATATTCGTGAATGATGCTTCATAGAGGTCAAGTGAATTTGTTTTCTTTTGCGCACGAATGTCTACATTTTTAATAGATATTTTTTTTATTTTTGATCTGATTTTAGAAAGGCTACAATTTGACAATACCTTTAGTATATATATATATACATGTATATGTAAAAAATGCTTATTTTAGATCAGATTTAAAAACTATTCATTTGAAAATTTCTAGAATCCTTTAGTAACTCACCCACATTCACACGGGAGCAAGAATGACGCGCGTAACATCCAAGGGAACAGCTAGTTACAATGTAATGTAATGTTACTATGTACGGTAATTAAACGAGCTCAAAAGAACAAGTAATATAAAAAATAAATTCAATTCCTTTGCCATGTAGCAAGTACTTAAAATCATTTTACTTGAACTTTCAGTGGATGGTGTTATAAAGTTTCTCGTAAAATATATTTATTTAATGAATGCTTAAAGTTGAAAAAAAAATTTAACTTGACTAAATAAATAAAGATGCATCTTATAAACGATTATGGATTTGAAGTAAAATATGATACAGATATATAAAATCCTGATTTTGCAAGACAGTATTGCAAATATAAAATTACTTATTACTGCACTATCTTTTGTACTATTGGTGTATTATTTTAAAAAAGGTCAACCTTAGTTTGTTAATGAAGGGTGAAATGATCATCGAAATTACAAAAACGTCAAAATTTCAAAAACCGAAGTTGACCTTTTATACGTAGAAGTCGGTAGTTGGAACAATATAAACTAATAAGCTAAAAAGGAATTCAAATAAATAAAAAAGGAATATTTAAATTTTGCATACTTATTAAGGATCAATAATTTAAAAATATTTGGTTAAAAAAGAATATAAAAGCGTGGGGTGATCAGTGATTGATGTATGCTTACGCTTTTAAAGAAATAAATGAGAGTTTTGTTAATCACTTTAGTCTAGTCTTAAATATTATATTATATTTTTTAAAGTGAATATTTAGGCGCATGTGGTTAAAATTTTTACGGATGAAACGCGTGATTAGCGTCACGAAAATATGCAGCATTTATTATGCTAATACATTTGAAACTTAGGTTGTTTTAATATTTACAAATAACATGTGGCATTTTAATTTGACACTTGTCATTTCATAATTGAATATACTATTTTTCATGAAATATGAAATAAAAATGTTTCATAATTTGATAAATTATATCTAATATCGAAAAAAACACGTGGTATTTTTATTTATAATTCGTCATTTGTGATTTCAATAAATTTTTATTAATTTTCAACACTTTTTAATGACAATGAAATTCCTAACGTATCTTCCTTTTTCCCTCCTTCTAAGTCGAGAAAATCTAAAGTTTTAGACTTTTATAAATATAAACAAGACTTAAAAATTTGTTTGCCAAAGACACGCACTTTTAACATTCTCGTATTTTATTTTACTGGCAGTGTCTACAAAATAGCTTTGTCTATGGAAGACAGAAACTGTCTTATGCACAATAGAGCAGCCATTGTATAATCATGTTGTACTTCGAGATTGACGAGCTCCTTAGCTTTAATCCTCTTGATAAGCCGCTGTAATACAAAGGCCACAACGATCAATATTGTGGCATTAATTATATCAGTACCTATATACCTTAGCTATATTTTATAAACTACTGCCACTGCATTGTTAGGTAATAATTTAATGGAAATATGATAACATAAGGTATAAAGCTAGTCATTGGAGGAAATTGACGGCCTCGCTGGCGCAGTGGTACGAGTATTCACTTTGCTAGCCGAGATCCCGGGTTCGATCCCCGGTAGGACGAATTTAGAAACTTGTATTTTCTAATTTGGGAGTTGGGAGGGAGGCTTCAGTCGTGCCTGCCTCATTGGTCTAGTGGTTAGCATGTTCGACTACAGACATGAGCTCCTGGGTTCGAGTCCCGGGTCGGGCCAATTCGAAATAGATATTGCGTTTCCTATTAACATTTTCTCAATATTTGCCCGAAGTTGGGAAGTTGGCGGTATGATCCACCCCCGTCCCTCGGAGAGCACGTTAAGCCGTTGGTCCTGCGCCCGATCTCTCTCCGGTTGTCTCGGATTACCGTCACATCCGGACTATGAGAGTGAAGGAATAGAGAGTGCACTTGGGTACAATGCCTGCCAATCCGCAGTGGAGTAGCGAGGTGGGTCTATGCTATAAAAACCCTCTCTCCTCGAAATGAGAAGGCCTGTGCCCAGCAAAGGAACGTTAATGGGCTGCTACTTACTTACTTATATTACTATTATACTAATTATGCTCATTTCTGACAAATGCAACAAAAACAGTTTTCGTCTACGTATTTGTTATGACGTTAGGACATTAACTAGGTATGAAGTAATTTTCTTCATAATGGACTCTATTTTGTTGAAGTTCCTTCACTGGATAGATATTAACAACATATTAAAAGGTTAGGGGTTAATATTTAATATGTATTTTTAACCGATTTCAAAAATAGTAGGAGGTTATCAATTCGTCTGTATTTTTTTTTATGTTTGTTACCTCATAACTTTCGACAGGGTGAACCGATCTTGATGATTCTTTTTAATTGAAAGGTGGTGCTTGTAAAATAATTGCGTCTTCTTTTTTAGAAATCTTCGTATTCTTATATTTGGAGTTGGTGTCAGCCAAGGCAGATACATATACAAGCTATAGGTGGAAGTGGCGGCGGAGCTGCCAAGTGGACACGCGGAACACACCTACCTTCCCTGACGCCGACTCCGAATATAAGATTACGAAAAACTCTAAACAAGAATACGCAATTATGTTTTACATTTTAGAGCATATTAATATATTTGGAACAGTTTGTTTTGAAGGCGGTTCTTTTTTTGTTAACATTTTTATTTATTGTATAAATAACACGCTGGAAAATTGCTGTTTTGTAATCGTAGCATCTACATTTTTTGTGAAATACCCGTTTAACACAATAACAAAGCGGTGAACTTGTCACCCTGGCAGTGTATAGTTTCTAAAGTAGTATGTAAATATAAATACTGCTATAGATAACGAACCTAGAACCTGCTATTAGTACAAGGTTAGACACACAATTTTACAGTGCTGGAATAAATACACAAGCCCTCTGTTTGCGAAGCAATAAGTCGCACTATTATCTCTCTATAGATCTCTTGCTTTTTCTAATTGCTGGCAGCTTAGCGTTTGACTTTAATCGCAACTGATGGTAAGAGATGATACAGCCCACGGTGGAAACGCGTTAAATTGATAAGAAGTAATTTACATCTCATGGTTTCTTACTGGAACGTACGTTCGTTATTAAAGTCGAAGCCTTTTCCACCAGTCCAGATTCAAAGTCAAAATATCTTTATTCAAGTAGACCTATTGCAACACTTTCGAATCGTCAAATCGTTTTTTCCATATATTATTTAAATAAATGACTGATGATAACATTAAAGAACGACTTACAATCTAAAGTTACGAAGGTACCTTCGCAACCTGATCAGAGAAGAACCCACAAAAAATTCAGTCGGGTGTACGTTTTTTTTGTCTTAATCATTACAATATATATTATTAAGTTATTCTATATCAAGATATATATAGAGCAAATCTTTCACTTCCACGCTTTTTTGCCTTCTGAGTATTATATATAATTACAGAATGATTTCTCTATTAGTATTACTAGATTTCTTTTAATGAAAGATTTAAATTTACTCAGAGACGTCTTTGTAGCTTCTTCTGGGAGCTTGTTACAGTAACCCTTGAATGACTTGTCAATTTTATGTAGCCTACTAGAATTTACAGCAATTTTATTTTTTATTTCTCAAGTTATATGAGGTGCACTCACTTTTTTTCGTAAAAGAGTCAATAATTTTATGGATTTATGGATTCTAACAAATTACAAAACTCTATTTGCTCTGACGGGAAAGAACCTAAGACCTCTATTAACACAGCGAGGCTGCCAAATGTATGCCTAATAAAAATTTTATATTCTTGGTAAAAAATAAATCTTAAATCAAAATATATCTTCAGGTCCCATTAAACAGCCGTACAAATAAAACAATTTTTTTCCAAAAAGCCTTTATTTAATAACAACACTTTTACAATCTCAGAATTATTACATTTAAATAGCTTAAGACTAGAATATAGACCAGATTAATTTATAAAAGTGTATTTGGGACAAATGTTACAACAATTTTTCATGTCTTCTACGTATTTACTTCAATATCTTATTCTATTCTACATACTACACATTTTGTAATGATTTTGTAAAAATTGGGCCACTGGAAATTATAAATTTTGATATCGCATATAATATTGACTAAAAAACGTACCGGACCATATATACTTCATATTTATAATATGATTTTCAGAAAAATATAGTGTCGGAACAAAAACTTTTATTTATTATTAACTTAATTTTTCTGTGGGAAAAGTGTTTTACTTTTAAATTCCTTATAAACATTTTACTTTTTATGCTAGACACATAGTAAAAAAAAAGTAAGCAGCCCATTAACGTCCCACTACTGAGCACAGGCCTCCTCATTCCGAGTCCGAGGAGCGAGGGTTTTTAGAGCATAGACTCACCACGCTGCTCCACTGCGGATTGGCAGGCATAGTACACAAGTGTACTCTCTATTCCTTCACTCTCATAGTCCGATGTGACGGCAATCCGACACAACCGGAGAGAAGCGCAGGACCGACGGCTTAACGTGCTCTCCTAGGCACGGGGTGGATCACACCGCCAACTTCCCAACTTCGGGCAAATATTGAGAAAATCTTAATAGAAAACTCAATATCTATTTCGAATTGGCCCGACCCAGGACTCGAACCCAGGATCTCATGTCTGTAATCGAACATGCTAACCACTAGACCAATGTGGCAGTGTAGACACATATAATCTTATAATTATATGACTGCTAAGTTTATATTAATAATACAGTTTACTAACAAAAAATACTGTACATTTTCCATGTATAGATCGAGATGTAATACGAAAAAGAAAGTGTCATAACGTTCCCTGGAATTAGTGAGAGACATAATACAATTATGGCGTTACTGAATTCGAAATAAGACACAGCCGCTACATTAAGCTAAGTAAGAGATAACCTTCGTAAAAAGACGTATTGTTTAATGAAAATAGATTGCTACTATGTTTTATTGAAAACCACAATAAAAATGAACAATGGCTTAAATTATTCTAGTGTACAATGGACGGCCTTATCGCTATTAGATTACAAGCCCATGGAAAAAATAAACCAGTGAAATGAGCCAACGTGAATAACACTGAAGAAAGTAAGTAGCAACCCGTTAACGTCCCACTGCTGGGCACAGGACTCCTCACTCATATGAAAGGTATTTACATATACCCACCACGCTGCTCCAGTGCGGATTGGCAGGCATAGTACACAAGTGTACTCTCTATTCCTTCACTTTATAGTTCGATGTGGCGGAAATCCGACACAGGATCGACGGCTTAACGTGCTCTCGAGGCACGGGGGTGAATTATAGCACCAAATTCCCAACTTCGGACAATAATTGAAATAATCTTAATGGGAAACTCAATATCTATTTCAAATTGGCTCGACCCGGGACTCGAACTCAGAGCCTCACGTCTGTAGTCGAACATGCTAACCACTATACCAATGAGACAGTAATACACTTAGAAGACTGTTACTATAACATAAAATAACTTTGAGCGCTATGTCGTCATTTCTGAGCGGTTTAACAGTAATAATTCGGTAATTCCTGAAATATAGGTAGTTATTGAAAGATCATAAATTTATGTACGGTAACTTTTATATAATGTTATTAAATATCAACGTTTTACCTTCTAGCCGTACATTATAAATAGTAACAAATAATAATGTTAGGACAAAAAATGTATTATTTACTTGTATACTCACCAGCGCCCGTAGACACGTCACTTTCGAAGATTGCTAACGCTTAAAAAATGTATGGGAATGACATTTAATATTGACACTTATCGAACGTCATTCCCATACATTTTTTAAGCGTTAGCAATCATCGAAAATGACTTTTCCAAGGGCCCTTTATCGCTCAGAAATGACGACATAGCGCTCAAAGTCATTTTGTGATATAGTAATAACCTTCTAAGCATTATTCACGTTAGTTCATTTCACTGGTTAATTTTTTATATGGGATTGTGGTCTATATTTAGCGATCTCTTTCAGACATCCCTACGTAGGGAGACCGTCAAAGAAAGGAGTGACAAGTTAAGCAGAAAAAATATGTCAAAATATGGCTTAATTTTTTTTGTGTAACGATGAAAAAATATTATGTATCTTCTATTAAGAGTTGAACACCGCCGAATTTTACGATATTGTTTTTTATTGCTGTCAGTTTAACGCTTGACTGTGAGCACATCTGATGGTAAGTGTTGACACAATCTAAGATAGAAGCGCGCTTGTCTGGTAAGAGGCAATTTGCCTATTATGATTTTTACACTGCATCGTACCGGAACACAAATTTCTTGTCTTTGCGATACATCTTTTCTGGTAGGGTGGTAATGAGCCGAAGCCTTCCAAAAGTCGAAACTCAGACAAATTAGAAAATTCCATTTCCTAAATTCGCCCTATTGGGGATAGAACCCGGAACCTCTGCTACCAAAGCGAGAAATCGAACCATTATATCAGCGAGGCCTTCAAAATATTTTTACTATTTTGGAAATCAAAATTCAAAGAGTGAAGCCCTCATTGAATCTAGATAAACAACCTTCACTTACTATAATTGTATATTTCCTATTGAGTCAGCGATTGACTGTAATCTCTTCTGATTATATAGTCTAAAATAGAAGCGGGCTAACACTGTAAGAGTTTACCTCATAGATATCGCTTTAAAGTATAAAGGAAAAAGACAGCCTTTTGTGTTTAAGAGTAGTGTATATTAGAGTGATTTAATAAAAATAAATGACAACACTCAGCGTCATACCGGTGCGTAATTTTTTATATATAATATAATAAATGTCATTTCCTAAAAAGCCCCTAATCACACCATTGTGCCAGAGGGGCCGTAGTTTGAAATATATTTACTTTTATAGAAATAGTTGACGAAACTAAAAATAGACAGTTCCCCTTGTGTATAATTCATTAAAAGTGTCGCATATAAGCAGACAGCAAAAGATTGATGGTGGATAACACATTTAAAGGGAGAGCGGAATAAAATCATAAATCATGAAGGAAGACAAAAGAGGATAGACTTAAAATGGCTCCAGAAATGTTCAAATTCTTTCCTATGAAAAAAACTCCATCGAATTATAAATAGGATACTCGTATTTTTTGTACGAAGTGCAAAGCTCTTTACAGGCGCACTGTGCACTTTATTTTATTGGTTGTGAATAAGACTAAGTCGAAACGCTTGACCAAATAAAGTCGGCTTTAGTCAACTAAAGCAGCGACACAAGAATAGTCAACGAGCCTCTGCTACATTTCAGTTTCATTACTTAATATAAGGTCATTGAAAATACAATATTAACAAAACACATTATTATAGAAAACGCATTTAAAGATAGGGCGGAATAAAATCATAGATCATGAAGGAAATGTTCAAATTATTTCCTTTTATAAAGTTATCGAATTATAAATACGGTACTCGTATTTTTAGTACGAAGTGCAAAGTTCTTTACAAACTGTGCAGTTTATTTTGTCGGTATTTAATAAGACTAAGTCGCAACGCTCCACCAAGTAAAGTCGGCTTTAGTCAACTAAGGCAACGACAGAGGAGTAATCAACCATTGCTATATTTTAATTCAGCATTTGATATAACCTCACTGCAAATACATTATTGACAATACACACATATCTATACATATAAAACATAGTCCTCCGCGTAGTCTGTTTGCCTGTCTATTAGCTCGATTAAGTAAAGTCGGCTTTAGTCCACTAAGGCAGCGACAGACAAGTAATCAATGCGTTACTGCTTTATTTTAATTCATTCTTTGATATGACATAACTGAAAATACATTATTGACAATGCACACATATCCATACATATAAAACAAAGTCCTCCGCGTCGTCTGTTTGCCTGTCTCTTCGCTTGATCAGGTAAAGTCGGCTTTAGTCCACTAAGGCAGTGACAGACGAGTAATCATCGCGTTGCTGTTATATTTTAATTCATTATTTGATATTACATCACTGAAAATACATTATTGATAATATTTTACATTATATAATATCAATGCTTCAGATGGATAATTTGTTTAGATTTTGTAGAAATTTGTTCAAATAAAACGATATTTGTTGAAGTTGACGGAAATAGCCACGTTTCCCCGGCTTCATCGAGAACGCCGCCTAATCCCTTGAGATATACCAAAACACAATACTCCCTACTATCCGTTTCAAGCCAGAGTGAGTAGCTAATTATAAATAATTATTAGTGACTCAGTATATCATAAATCTTGTTAGTTTATGAAATTTGATGTGGTCTTATGCACATACCAGGTTCCNTTGAGAAAATCTTAATAGAAAACTTAATATCGATTTCGAATTGGCCCGACCCGGGACTCGAACCCAGGACCTCATGTCTGTAGTCGAACATGCTAACCACTAGACCAATGAGGCAGTCAGTTTAATAAAGTTTAATATTAATTCTCTTTTATGTTCACTAACAAAAATGTCTTAATGAAAGATATAATTATTAATCCACGCTATGGTTTCTATTAATAATATGTAGTCTAAATTTACTAAGAACTAATAACGAAATTGTAACAATATTCCTAATAATATTCACTTATTTAGCAAAAAGACCAAAACACACAATTTTAACATAAGGGATAAAAACAAACTTGTAATGAAGAGTAAAGAAGAGTTCAGATATCATTTGTCGGGTTAAGCATGCATATTTTTATTAAGGTACCGCAATCAGTTTTAAATTTGCCTCCGCATAGTTTTAAAAAATATTTTGTCCTATCACAAAAGGCATACTATTATGATTATTTATGCGTCAAAGATTTTTGGACTTGATTCCAGTTTCAAATG
The DNA here is from genome assembly GCA_015832385.1 of Elymnias hypermnestra. Classification (NCBI taxonomy): domain Eukaryota; kingdom Metazoa; phylum Arthropoda; class Insecta; order Lepidoptera; family Nymphalidae; genus Elymnias; species Elymnias hypermnestra. The sequence continues at coordinate 2,095,954 of JACTOM010000922.1, read as the reverse complement.
AAAGCTAAACACGTTGTAACCTAAAAAACTAAATTAAAAGGAGTAACCGTTGAGTTTCTTGCCGGTATCTTCACAGCGGAATCAACTTTCTAAACTTGTTATAAATGTATTACCAACGGACAGACTACTGACGATTCAAAAGTGCTTTTTGAGCCTACTTGAATAAAGAATATTTTCATTTTGATATAGTAACAAATAAAGTTCAAAGAAGAAAGTTTAATGAATAATTTAAATGTATTTGTTTCCAATTATTGTAATAAGTTGTAAACCAATGTATGTATATATTATATATTGGGTATTAGAATAGATTTTTTAACTGTAAATCAGAGCCATTCTATCAGATAAGAAGTAGCTTATGTTTTATATGTTCATTGTACTTCTATTCTTTGTGTTTGTTATTTTATAGTGGAAACTGTATTGGTTAGTATTTTGTCTTTTTAGTTTATAATTATGTATTAAATAACTGTTTGTTTCCCAAGTGAGATAAATTAAATATAATACAGACAACGTATTCATTATTAATTTGGTTAAGCATATGTTTGTTTATATTTCAGGCTGCCATATAACAAATAGGTCCCAATACCTTTCAAATCCCTAGAGTCCTAACAACAACACATCGCAAGGGTCGAGCGTAGAAAATCTCTTGATGTTATTACAGGGGATTTGCAAACTTCCAATTGTATATCTTAAGTTCTTAGAAGTAATAAGATTATATAAAAAAACACATATATAAAACATGTTTGGTACTTTATGAAGGTGTTTCCTTATTTATTTTGTACAGGTTAGCGATTGACTGTGTCTTCACCTGATGGAAACGTGCTACCCTGGTTAATTCACCTCATATGGCTTTTGAAGGTGAGGTGGTATCTAGGCACGTCCAAATCCAGTTCAAAACCAGTGCACACTTAGTCAATTAGACTTTCTACCCGGGAATGGAATTCGGGTGCTCTAATAGCGAAGCAAGTAATGATACATTAATGTTTATTTACGCAATTCCAATTTCATCTGTGTATCTCAGTTTTTAATAAAAGATACGTATTTTACAACACAAATAACGTATAACGTAATAAGTAAAATACAGGATACACTGTAGGTGGATGCTGCGAGAAACATGGCAAATCACCGAAACAAATGGGAAGATGAGGACGACGTGGCGACGCGTTCCAAAGACATGCTTTGTTCGTATGGTGCTGCTACACTGCTGTTTAAAAATGTTTATAAACGTTAGTAAACATTTTCAAACAAACATTTGATTACAATTTTAAAATGTGTTTTCATGTAAGGTAATATTACTAAAGATTTCTAAACAAAATTGTTATTAAACTGCGAGCCGATGCCATGTTTTCAAGTATTATAAATGTTTGTGAACATTTCTATCAGTTTAGAAGCACTTAAAACATTTAACAATTTTTAACATAATGTAACATTAGGAAATGTTTTTAAGCATTTTTAAACAGCAGTGTGGCAGCTCCATAACTTGCCACTATATATGTTTTACGTCAAAATGACTAGTGGAATATGCATATATGTAATAAACTATAAATCAAAGAGTACAGTGATAGTATAGGTTATAAATTATTAAATACTGTGTAACTTCTTTGGCAAAATAATTTTTATATTCATACACATCTAAAATTTTAGATTTCTGAGACTAAGAAGGAGGGAAAAAGGAAGATATGTTAGGAATTTAATTGTCATTAGAATATTAAAAGTGTCGAAAATGACGAATTGTAAATAAAAATGCTACGTGTTTTTTGATAATTTTAGAAATTATGAATAAATTTTGGTTTTTGCATTAAAAATTTAGAAAAAAATAATAAAATAAAAATAGTATATTCAATTGTTAAATGACGAGTGACAAATTAAAATTCCGCATGTTATTTGTAACAATTAAAACCACCTAACCTTCAAAAGATTTACCATAAAAAAACGCTGCATATATTCGTGACACTAATCACGCATATCCGTAAAAATCCAAAAAAAAATTTACCCTCATACGCCTAAAGAAGTTTCACTTCAAAAATACAAGATAAAAATGAACATTATAATCCAGACTTACAAATTAAATTAACGAATAAACGTTTGTCCATAAACAAAGTTAATACCTGTATTTTAGGCGACAGCGTTGATTTCGTTCTAGTTTCTTTATAAGTTTAAAATCTGTTTGACTTTATAGATAGTTAGTGTACTTCTTGATACTGTAAATTAATTAATAACTTTCGAATTCTAAAAGTAAGCACTTTTATAGTTTGATAAATATAGAAGCAAGTATGCTGTTATTGTCGTTATGTGACAAATGTAACTAGATTAATATTCTATTAGTGAAAAGGATAGAACTGTCACTTGTTGTGGTTTTTCCTTATATTTTTCCCGACTACGTTTGATATTTTTGGGTCTGATGGCTCCCAGTGGAGCAGGAAATGGGCCACACATAGATTTTTATTAAACCAGAAAGCTTTTGTTCCTTAAGTAACCGGGAGATTTCTTTCCACTTTAGTGATAAAATCGTAACGAGTTTCGTATAATATAGACTGCCACTAATCAATTTTTCTTACAAAATAACTACCTTAAATGTGGAACTTATACTTAGTTGTTAAAAGTTATACTTAAGGATCTCTGGATTCAAAATAAAATTGCTATAAACTTTTAAAGTAAAACTGCTTTTTGTCTAGAAGAGATTGCTTGTAGCAATAAGACCGCCTTTGCTATGTTATTTTATTTTTATCTTGTGTGCAATAAAGTGTTTTCTCTCTCTCTCTCTCTCTCTCCTTTATGTTAGACTTGGGGAGTGAACTGCTGAATTCGAACAGAAGTTGAGAAGGAAATATAAGTTAGTCAGTTATTAGATACAAAGAGTTACGTATTACTTCAGTAGTGTGGTGTAAAGTATTCTTGTTTTTATATTATAAATTAAAATGAAACCTCACCTTTATAAAATATAAAAAAATCATCATAATATCGCGGGCAAAATCTGTAACAGTTTTTAAACATAATATATAGATAAATGAAAAAATCTGGAAAGTTTTGAAACCAGATATATTAATTGATAGAAATAAACATTGATATCTTTGTATATTTATACTTCTTTTAAAATTTGTCTTCTGGCTCATGTCCAAAAGTTGAATTATCTTTATCGCATAAAGGATGTGATTTTAACAGAAAACTAAATAAAGATACAAGTTAAAAAGATATGCAATAAATTTAGTACAAGTCATAAATATTAATGTTCAAACGCTGCAATAAATCCATGGAGAAATAGGAGCTTTATTGAATTTTTAATCGAGTCGCGAACTATTCACTTACGTTGTGAAATAATATTTTACACATTAAACGATTTTTGATTTGAATGTACGATGATTTTTTTATTAATAAAACGGTAATAAGTAACGGAATAAAAGATTTAATGTTTTCAATAGATAGCACTGTACGAAATAAATTTAAATAATGAATAAGTATTTGAAATTGGGTAAATGAGTATAAGCGATTAACTGTCGCTATGACAAGTCTCACATGCTAACCATAGCTGAAGCCTTCCATATTAGTCCAGACGCAGAATTCACATTACAAAAGAAAATGCTTATTTTCTAAGTTTTTCCCACCGGTAACGAACCTAGAACCACTGCAAAGCGAGCACTAGCACCACTGCGCTAGCAAAGCTCTGGAAGAACCTATTTAAATACTATTGACGATAATTTTATGTAATAGCTTCATAAGAAAACAGTGATGAAAAATTGCATACTTATATGAATTGAACTGAAGGTTGTCACCTCCCTTCCACTGGCTGATGGAGATGAAGAGAGATCAAAGTGCCACAACCCAAGTACTTAAGCCGATCGCGCCTCTCTATTGCTTTTTCCGTGCTCTCACTTGCATACTCGGCTCACACGTAACGATACACTTTTTCGTACGTAAAGCCACCGTTCATTTACACTATCGGAAAATTAAAGAGTCATAAAAAAATATCTATCAATAGTGTCTGAAGACAAAGTTTTTCGAACAGTGCGTGTTTGACCTACGGCTCCGAAACTTGGTCGCTGACAATGGGCCTTATAAGAAAGCTTAGAGTAACTCAGCGTGCGATGGAAAGGGCTATGCTCGGAGTTTCTTTACGCGATCAAATCAGAAATGAGGAGATCCGTAGCAGAACCAAAATCACCGACATAGCCCTACGAATCGCGAACCTGAAGTGGCAATGGGCGGGGCACATAGTCCGACGGACCGATGGACTTTGGGGCCCGAAGCTGCTGGAGTGGCGAGCCCGCAGCGGATCTTGCGCCGATAGCCTCTGGAACCAGTCGGCGCAAGATCGGGCCTTGTGGGCATTATTACGTGAGACCTATGTCCAGCAGTGGACGTCCATCGGTTGAAGCGACGATGACGAAAAAGATATCTGCATTTTTAACGATTTTTCAAACGGCTGTATCTTTAATAAAAATGCTCGTGTCGTTTTTTCTTCATCATATTATCTATATCTCAATAAGTTTGATACTGGTCACTTTAATTTTTTTATAGATGCCAAAATTAGAAATTTCAAGCTTTTTATTTTACTCCAATATGAGAAATTAAAAAAAATGATACAGACATTTAAAAAATAGTTAAAATATTAGAAAATTTTTTTGAACGTTTAATTTTTTCCACTGCTATATTAGACGTTATCAGATAAATAACAAATATTTTGCCTTTGACATAAACATTTACATTTACACTTATATATTCGAGTTCCCAAACTTAAAATTAAAAATATTAACTCTAAATGCTTCCACGTATTATATTCTACTATTACAGGGTACATAAACACTATAATCATTGTGATTGTCACAAAAACTGTTCACACATCACGGGTGGAGAGCCCTTCGCAATCCGCCCTCACGGCACTGAAGTTTTTGCTCTGAAACAAAATGTTCTAGTTAATAATGCGCAAAATACAAAAGTTCTCTCTTTATAATTCTATTTCCTAATCGAATGTATAGTTTTGTATAATATTTACCTAAGTTTTCACGATTTTCCTTTAAGATAAATTCATGTAGTTACGGAGTTATACTTTGTTATTTCACTAATTTTTTTCAGTTTTCGTGGCCTAACCAATAAAACTAAGATTCCTTCAAACACGTTTATAAAAACACTATGTAAAAGCCGCCTATGAATTTGTTTAAAACTGAATCATTTGAAAAGTTATTATAAAACATGATCCATGTCTCATATACGAGTCAATGGATATATTACAATTTTTTTTTAATTTTGATGCTTTTCAGTAACCATAGTAATAGATTGATTGAGTTTTCCAACTCAGTCTATCTATTACATATTAGCTTTATATGTTAAACAACTCAAATATAATTTAATAGTAATAATAGTTTTAAAAACTCAAATAAAATCGCCTTAACAGAAAACAATATATAAAAAGTTAAAAGTGCGTGCGTAAAAAGTACATACATTTAAACAAATCTAAAAAACTTTAGATTTCCGAGACTTAGAGGGTGGGAAAAGGAAGATATGTTAGGAATTAAATTATAATTAAAAAGTCGAAAATTATTACAAATAATTTATTAAAATATCAAATGACGAATTTAAAATAAAATTGCCACGTATTTTTGTCAATATCAGATTTTATTAATTACATTTTGTTTTTGAATTCAAAATTTTGAAAAGAGAATTTATGAAATATTTTTATTTTATATTTGATAAAAATAGTATATTAAATTATTAAATGACGAGTGGCAAATATTAAAACTACCTAACCTTCAAACGAATTAACACAAATACGCTGTAAATTTTCGTGACGCTAATCACGCGTTTCATCATTATTTCTTTAAAAGCGTATGCATATATCAATCACAGATCAAACCACGCTTTTATATTCTTTTATAACCAAATATTTATTTACCGTTTTTAGCAAATTCTTTAAATTATAATATAATCATTTGTCCTTAATAAGTGTGCAAAACTTTATTTAATTCCGATATTTTGAAAAATCAAGTTCAATGATTCCGTTCCATACATTAAAAAGAACGTAATATAGACAAATTTTATTAGGAACCCCTATATAAATTTCATGCCTTTGTTAATACGATCGCGGTATAAAATTTAGGAAATCATAAAGGAGGTAAGTATTTTACGATGGCATACGCTAACCACATTAAACGGGTATCTTCCTACAATATAACATTCTACTTTCATTACGTAAGGAATTTTGTATGTAGATTAACAAAAGCGAGTCATGAAAAATGTGGGTAAATATGATAAGAAAAGAATCTGCGCTTCATTTAACATTTTATGATGGATAGTATTATGCGAGGTATATATAAATTCTGAATGAAAAGAATGAATGAAAGTTTAAAAGAAAATACATTATTCATATAATTTGAATTTAGAATTTGGATTGGAGATTTTCAAAGTCAAAATATCTTTATTCAATTAGGCCTATTACAGCACTTATGAATCGTCAAATATAGTTTTTTTATATGTAATATTTAAATGAATGTCTGATGATAAAATTAAAGAACGACATACAATCTAAAGTTACGAGGGTTCCTTCGCACCTTGATCTGAGAAGAGACCACAACAAACTCAGCCGGGTGTACCTTTTTTTCTTATGTCATCATCAGTACAATATATATTTTAAATTTATTTCATATCATGATACATATAGAGCAATTCAGTCACTCCTGCGATTTTTTGTCTTCTTAATATTCCTCCAAATTATAAAATGATTTCTTAATTAAACTTGATCCATATGATATATGAGTATCATATCATATATGAGTCAATGGATAGATATTACAATTTTTTTTAATTCTGTTGCTTTTCAGGAACCATAGTAATAGATAGACTGAGTTCGAAACATGTTAGCTTTTTATGTTAAATAGCTCAAATATAATATAATAATTTAAAAACACAAATAGAAGCGCCTTAACAAAAATCAAAATTTAAAAAGTCAAAATGCGTGCGTAAAAAGTACATATGTCAGAAGTGAAACTTCTGTGGCAAACTAATTTTTAAGTCTTGTTTATATTTAAACAAATCTAAAACTTAGAGGGTGGGAAAAAAATTTAATCTTCCCTCTACTCAATTTAATTTAATTTATTTTAATTGTCTTTGATATCAAAATACAGAAAAAATATCACATTATTCCTATATTTCAAAGTGATTATCATCTAAACGATTTCGTTAAACATTTGTTGTTAAATAGAAAAATACAACGAAGCGTTATTTAATAAAAGTACAAAAGATTGTAGAACAAAAAACAACAGAAAGAACACTTTATTATATTTTAATGTAGTTGACATTTGAAGTAAGCTCAAATTTATGGTATTTTACAAATAAAAGCTAAAAGCAAGAAATGCCACAAGCGAGGCAACGATAATTTCAGTTTGGACAATCCCTTTTATTGTTGCAAATGACACCTTTGTCTTTGACCTATTTACGAGATATTCATAAACAAACAAAAATTTTGAAATAGGAAATTTGACAAGAATAATATCAAATAAAAACGTCTGAAAATCCATTTTTACCCAGCGATAAGTAATATATATGCTTGGTGGAAAGATCTTCAGACTGCCTCATTGGTCTAGTGGTTAACATGTTCGGCCACAGACATGAGGTCCTGGGTTCGAGTCCCGGGATTGGGTCAATTCAAATTGGATACTAAGTTTTCTATTTAGATTTTCTCAATATTCGCCCACAGTTGGGAAGTTGGCGGTGTTATTCACCCACAGAGAGCACGTTAAGCCGTCATTCCTGCGCATGATCTCTCTCCAGTCGTATCGGACTCTCTTTCGTATAAGTGAGGACGTCTATGCTCAGCAGTGGGACTTTAATAGGCTGCTACTTACTTAAGATCTTCATGTAAGGGAAGCTAACTACGGCCGAAGGCTCCTACCAAGCTAGTTTTAATCATGTTACAATTTCCATTATTTCCAAAACTTGCCATGTTGGGATTTGTATCAAGGACCACTGCTATCAAAGTAAATTATTGCAAGAACACTTTTTTTATTGTTGACAGGTAAGCGGCATCGTCGTCGTCGTCGCTTCAAATCAAATCAAATCAAACATATCTTTATTCAAGTAGGCATATTACAGCACTTTTGAATATATTTTTTTCCACACTCTGATTCTAATATACGCCTGATGATGGTACTCAAGATCGGCTTAAAATCTAAAGTTACGAGGGTTCCTTCGCGCCCTGATCCGTGAAGAACCCACAACAAACTCAGTCGGGTATTTTTTTACCATCATCATTACAATAACATATTAGTTTACTATATCTTAATTAAAATTAGAGCAATTCTTCACTCCCAGGCTTTTCTATCATCTAAGTAATCTTGCAACTTATAATACGATTTTTCTATCAACTTTCTTTTAACAAAGACTTTGAATTTATTAATTGACATCTTTAGAACGTCTTGTGGGAGTTTATTATAGAAACGTATACAGTTACCCTTAAATGAGTTGTTAATCTTATGCAGCCTACTAGAATTTATAACAAGTTTGTTTTGGTTTCGTAAGTTATATGATGTACATTCACTCTTTTTATTAAAAGAGTCAATGTTTTTATGTACATACAACAAGTTTTCTAATATATATACGCAGTGAACTGTCATTATGTTAACTGCCTTGAATTTGTTTCTTAGCGACTCTCTTGGACCCATATTGTAAATCGCACGAACGGCCCTTTTCTGCAGCACAAATATTGCATCTATATCAGCAGCATTACCCCAAAGTAGAATACCGTATGACATAATGCTGTGAAAATAGCTGAAATATACCAGTCTGGCAGTGTCAACATCTGTCAGACGACGAATTCTTTTAACTGCGTAAGCCGCAGAGCTGAGCCTGTTCGATAAACCACTTATATGGGGCCCCCACTGTAATTTGTTACCCGATACTTCACCCGAGGGACGTCCACTACTGGACATAGGTCTCGCGTAATGACCTCCACAAGGCCCGATCTTGCGCCGCCTGGCTCCAGCGGCTACCGGCGACCCTCTTTATATAATCGGTCTACCTTGTGCAGGGTCTGCCTACAGTGCGCCATCCGGTGCGAACGCGCTACTTCAGCACCTTCGGCCCCCAATTTCAATCGGTCCTACGGACTATGTGCCCCGCCCATTGCCACTTAAGGTTCACGATTGGTAGGACTATGTCGATGACTTTGGTTCTACTAATGATTTCTTCACTTCTGATTCGGACACGTAGAGAAACTCCGAGCATAGCCCTCTTCATCGCACGCTGAGTGACTCTGAGGCCCATAGTCAGCGACTACGTCTCAGAACCATAGATCATCACTGGCAACACGCACCGTGAGTGACAGGTAAGTGCTTGACAATAATCTCACCTAAAGGTAAGTGATGATACAGTCGACAATGGAAGCATGATGTGTAATGATACTATTGACCCCTACACATCGTCGTACCGAAAGGCAATTTTCTTTTCGTCTTTGCATGTTGATTAACTTGCCACGACCAAAGCCTTCCACCAATCGAGACTCAGACAAATTATAAAAAACACTTCTCAAAACTTGCCCTATCGGGAATAAAGATACTATCGGAAATGCTAAAAATACATTTTTTTATCAAAAGATTATATAAATACGCCGAGGGTGGTTTTTCTTTCTCTCCATTTCAAAGATATCGGAATTTCTAATTGAGATTTGTTTTCACTGTAAGCCTGCCGCGTGATAAAATCTTTGAAAGCTTTACTCACTTTTACAGCAGTTACAATCCTTTTATAAAGTTTATTCATAATTCTTTATAAAGTTTAAAGTTTTCTGTGACTTCGTCCGATAATAAATTTTTATACACTTTAGACATTATAATGTGCTAACAAAATGACACCACTTGAATTGAGGAGCCAACATTGTATATTATATACATAGTAAAAGTTATATATTATATTGCCTTGCTGTTCTAATTGCTACTATGGCGCGATGAGAAAATAGGAAACTACCTGTTGACAACCTTTTATTATGAAGTACAAAGACACACTGATGTATATGAGTTTATAATAACTTTAGCTTTGATGAACAAAGACTAATTAAACAGATATATTAAATGACACTGTCTGTGTGCATGCGGCACATAAAATACAACAACTCAACAGGAAATCATTTATTATCTAAAATGATCTTTGAAACCACTTTCGTTAATTTGATTTATGAAAATTAAAGCAATTTTAAAGTTAGAATAATTCTGCGTTATTATTGTTATATTCTTTTACATTGTATTTTACATAAATAGAGGTTTTGAGTTGCAACAAGGTAAAAATTTTTGAAGTGAATCACGTGATTAGCGTCACGAAGATGTGCAGCGTTTTTTATGCTAATTCGTTAGAAGGAAGAACATGTGGCGTTTTAATTTGCCACTCGTCATTTAATATAGTATTTTTTAATAAAATATAAAGTAAAAAAATTTCATGAATTTCAAATTCTAATTTAAGTTACATTTCGTCATTTGAGATTTCAATAACTTATTTGTATTAATTTTCGATACTTTTAATATTTTAATCACAATTATTTAATTATAAAATGTAAAGTTTTAGATTTGTATAAATATAAACAAGACTCAAAAATTTGTTTGCCAAAGAAATTTCACTTCTGATATGTGTACTTAAACCTAAACAACTAGTTGCTGTGGCTATATAAATAAAAATGAATAAATAATTTAAATTTATAATGCCAACTATGTGAAATACATGGAAACTTTGTAGTTTATTCGTAAATACTCTGACAAACTTCTGTCAAAGGTTATAAGGTACAAAATAGTTCAGTATGAAAACTCCAGTACAACATTCATCAGAATAGTTCTAATACCGTAATGTGAAACTATTTGCACTTACTCACTTTAATCGTTCAAACTTTAGTGACGCTCTGCTGTGGTTATCTTTTAATCTTTTCTGTGCACCTGTTGGGAGAAAACAATTTCATGCCTTTCTTTTCTAACCTAATGTTATTAATAGAATATTAGTTATTTGAAATAAAACGATTTTTAATAAACACAATAACACCATCACCAATAGTTCGAAGTGAAAACTTCTCGTCACGCTCGGATATGTAACGCTGCTGCGATTCAAAATTGACTAAGAGAGCAAAAGAGACATAGCCAACGCGTCACTACATTTAAAATCATTATTTAATAAAAACGACTGAAAATTCATTGTTTACAATAATGTATACACTAATATATTTATATATTGTACATCATATATTATTTACCTCGTTTTAATGAAGTTTTCACTTCTATCTTGTAGTTTTAAGCAAACGCCAAGCTTTTTATTATTATATTTGTCAGGCAAAATAATAGAAAAAACACTTTTGAGGGTGATAGACATAAGAGCAGAAATACATAGGAAAGTGCTTAATGGTGATACGCTATAAGTAAAAAACTCCTCAATTTACTCAGGAAGGATGGAAAAAACTACGTAAAAACCAAATTACAAATCAATATTTACAGAAACATATACGTACACAAATTATATACAAATTTACAAAATAGAAAAAAAAGCAACAATAAACAATAATGAAGTTTCGTATCATTTATATATTACAACAATCAAGAACATATAAAGTACAGTATAATAAAGAATTTACTGGAGAAAATATGCTAATTTTATGCAATTCTAAGTATTAAATAAATAAAAGCTCGTGCGTACAAAGTACACAAGTCAGAAGTGAAACTTCTTTGGCATACTAATTTTTACGTCTTGCATATATTTATACATATCTAAAACTTTAGATTTCCAAAACTAAGAGGGAGGGGAAAAGGAAGATGTGTTAGGAATTTAATTGTCATTAAAATATTAGAAGTGTCGAAAATTAATACAAATAATTTATTGATATCTCAAATGACGAATTGATTATAAAAATGCCACGTGAATTTTGTCAATATTATAAATTATTAATAAAATATTTGGTTTTGAATTTCAAATTTAGAAAAGAGAATTATAAATGACAAGTGGTAAATTAAAATGCCACATGTTATTTGTAAATATTAACACAACCTAAAAAAATCTCCTCATGGGCCTAAAGAAGTTTCACTACAATATTTAATTAAATTTTAAACTGTGAAAATTAGCCTTAAATATATTTTTAAACAAACCATATAGAAATTCATTGAGGTGCTTAAGTTATGTTGTTATAATTGAAGTTCGATACGTACGTGTTTTGGTTATGAGAATCAGAGTGAGATGCAGTCGGAGGCAGGAATCTTGCGAGATGCCTCTGGAGTAATAAAAGCCGGAACGTTTGCCTGAACTGTCTAGACATCGAGCAGTATAATATAAAATTGATAGCGCCGTTCATTAATGCCAAAAAATCCATCAATTCTCCGAATAAATTGTAGCATTTATTAAAAAAACATTTGCCTAAAAGTCCACTCATTAGACCAAGTATCCCTTGCGGCAGTTCCGTTACCAAGAACAAGAGAAGAACTGCCAATAACATCTTCGTTGTCCTATCAGTTCTTTTATCAGCTTTGTGCTGTCTCTTCACCATTTTCTCTGCGGCTGGACAACTGCTGTAGTTCCTAAGATTCTTTTGATGTTGGTTAGCGCTGTACAATGCTCGTATTAACCATAAAATTATCACTGTTAAGATGGAGCATGGGAGTAGTTTTATCAGAACGGCATGGACCCAAAAATTGACCTGATAAAGTCTGCCTTGACTGTCAGAGTCAACGTGATAAACGATGTTATGGTCACCAGGTACGTCGCTGACGTTCTTTGTGTGAATGTCAAACACCTGAAATGCATAAGGAGTTTGTACCCATTCGATGATAATTTGTATTGTATGAAAAACATTGCATATTTGCAATACCGTTTTTGGAGAGAATAATCAATGACACATTATAATAATATACATCTTTTGGTAAAATATTATATGTATCCACAAATAAGCGAAATACTTATAGGTTTCATTGACGTGAAATTTGGCATATTAATTCCTGTCGCAACGTATGAAACAATCAATTTATAAATAATTTATGAAATAGAAGTAAAATTGTATTAAATTCTATTAGGCTACATAAAATTGACAACTCATTTAATGGTAACTGTATTAGTTTTTATAACAAACTACCAGAAGAAATTACAATGATGTTACTTAATAAATGTAAATATTTTAATAAAAGAAAGCTAATTGAGAAATCGTTCTATAGTTTGAAGGACTACTTAGAAGATTAAAAAGTGGGAGTGAATGAGTTCCTCTACTCAATATAGAATAAATTTAAAATAAATGCCGCAATGATGTTGAGAAAAAAAGGGACACGCAATTTTATTGTAGGCTCTTCACAGAACAGGACGTAATTTTATATTCAAAGACGTTCTTTAATGTCATCAGTCGAACATTGAAATTAATATATGGAAGAAACTATATTTGACGAATCAAAGGTGCTGTAAAAGCCTAATTGAATAAAGAATTTTTATTTTGAATCGCTGCGATATCTCCAAAAGTGATTGACTTAAAACTCGCCATACGATTTCTCCATATTGCCACGGAATCAAGCTGGGACTCTGATGGCCTAATTGTTAGATCATTAGGTTCTTGTTTAGAAACAAAGCATCAAATCCTAAAAAGGCATCTCTTTCACAATTTTTTCTGTACTCAATTTTTATTTGAAATTTAATATGGAGGTCTTCTTTGAAAACATTGTAGTCCAAATTTAAATATAAAAAAAATTTGCTCTAATATCTCGCATTTCTATAAACGAAGATATATAGTGGGACGTTAATAACCTAATTTGTATACTTCTTTTATATAGCTATGAAATAATTATATAGCTATTTTGAATTCAAATTCAAATTTCAAAAATTCTTTAATCGAATAGGTCTTTACAGCACTTATGAATCGTCAAATATAGGTTTTTTCACATAATACTACGATTGAACAAACTGCTGATGTCGATATTAAAAAACGATTTAAATCTAAAGTTACGAGAGTTCCTTCATGCTCTGTCCTGAGAAAGTCCTTTTAGTAATAAACTTTCAAATTAACTTAATCTTGGTCTTACCATGAACGTTGGTATGCATAAAATAGGCGGTAAAATAAAACTTGTCAATATAGCTATACTGCATCGTCTTTCGGTACACAAAATATGGCTTCTCTCTGAGTATCTGAAAGTAAACAAAATTAAAAATACTCCATTAAGGAAAATAATTTGAATAACAAGCAATTATGCTAAAACACTTAGAGCTCCGACCTCCCTTTGAGGGATTAATTCAAGACGCAGTACAAATGCTTTGATATTGAGGAACAATAATACAAATTAAAATTCTTAAGTTTCAAAAAGGTTCAAATAACAATTAAATTACAAAAGGTCGTACTTGACACGAAATAAAACCTTCTTGTAAATAATCTGCTTTTGTATTTTTGGTGTCAACATAAAATATAATAATAAAGGATATTTAATTACGATAGACAATTCGGTTGATAAATAACTGATATATTATATATACGGAATTGGTAACTACACTGGCAACACCGGCGGTAATAACTAGTAATTGCTACGTTAATATATCGGCAAAACATTAACCCATAGACATTTATAAAACCAGTGCAACTGTTAATACATTAGCGGTAAAAGTATTAAGATGTTTTTGCAATCGTTTAACTTCCATGGCTCTCCTCATTTATGCAGCAAAACAGCAACGTTACAATTCTCGCCTAATCCAGTCGAATTACGAGCTACAGTCAGTGGAAGACCATACTATGCTTATATATTACTGGCTTAACCCGCGACTTCATCTGCGTGGAATGTTTTTTGGGTAGCATTTTCATTAATTTAGGCAGTGTTTTACAAAAAAGAAACATACATATAACACCCCCGCAAGCCCTTTTGCGGGTGGAATTTCGTTAAACCAGTTATTAGCTGACCTCTATTTGGCAAAAGGAATGTTCTTACGAAATTTTAAGTCTCTACGCCTTATGGTTCCAGAGATATCGTGATGAGTCAATAGTTAACACCCCGCAACCCTCCTTGCGGGTGAAATTCCATAAAATCCGTTCTTAGGTGACCTCTACTCGGCAAAAGGAATATTTCTACCAAATTATAAGTTTCTACGCCTTGTGGTTCCAGAGATATCGTGAGTAGTATGAGTTAATAGATACCAGGATATCTCTTTTATATGTATAGATAAGACTTAATCTGGTTGCACCATAATGTATAAACTAACCAAACTCGCAATAAGGCTTTTAAAAGAACATTAAAGTTTTACCTGACATTCTTATTTTGGTAACAATGATATTATTTAAATGTTATGTTGGCAACACTGAAACAATACTCTCAGAGAGATGGTGAGGTTGGCTGCACTGAGACGATGTAATAAAGCAAGGTCGTTAAAATAACAAAAAAAATTAAAAGTGCGTGTGTGTTAGAAGTGAAACTTCTTGATCAAACTAATTTTAAGACTTGTTATATTTATACAAATGTAAAACTTTAGATTTCCGAGTCATAGAAGGAGGGAAAAAGGAAGATATATTAGGAATTTAATTATTTAATTGTCATTAAAATGTCAAAAGTTTCGAAAATTAATACAAATAATTTATTGAAATCTCAGATGACGAATTGTAAATAAAAATGCCGCGTATTTCTTGTCAATTGTAAATTTTGTTTTTGAATTAAAAATGTAGAAAAGAGAATTTATAAAATATTTTTACTCCATATTTTTTATAATATATTCAATTAAATTATTAAATGGCAAGTGGCAAATTAAAATGTCACATGTTATTTGTAAATATTAAAACTACCTAATATGCAAACGAGTTAGCATAAAAAACGCTCCACAACTTCGTGACGCTAGTCACGAGTTTCATCCGTAAAAATTTTACAATCATACAAATCAAAATAGCAATAACAATAACTTATATTTTATAACAGTAACACGTAACTTTAATATTTTATAATGTACTTTAATACAATGAATTAAGGTTCCATTTGTATCATATTTTTAATCTTGCCATCTTTTATTCATAGTCAGACGCCGACAATGATTCTTAAAATCATCTTTATAAAGCCCATGCTGAAAAGGGCCACGAAATTTTTTACGGAGCATACATCAATAGAATTATTAGTTCTGCAATTTATATGGACGACGATCTCACCCTAATTTATGAATCATATTTTAATCTTTTGTCGATTTTATAACGACCTAAAAGATATTATAGTAAACTCACATTTCAAATACATAAAAAATTTGGACTATAACGCATTCCTTTCGGAGACTAACAAGAAATTGCTCCGCACACATATTTTATTTCACTTTTATAGCCTTTTTATGTCCTATCAAGAAAGTACAGTGTCTAAAAATCAATAAAGGTCCAACTCACTTTATAGCAATGTATCTCCATATCGCTAGAGAGAGGGTGAGACAAATTGACGCAGTGTGTAATATTTGTGCAAAATGCATATGAAACAAAAGGTACACTGCCCAGGAATATCGAAAATCCAAGGTCTCCGGTAGAACCTAAAAGATAAATTTTAATTAATCCAATATCACTGGTAAACTTAAAATAACCCAATTTTTTGTTTACTTTACGACAGGCTCACGCGTGAACTCAATCACACCTGATGTAAAGCTATGATGAGGTAAAAGATGGTATGCGCTAGCCCAAAGGATACTTATTCACCGTTGTCTCAAATTAATTTGTGTTGTAGGATTCAAGAAACACAGAAGAAAGCAGAGTATTCCACAGTTTTCCTGTATAGATAAGGAAAAAGGTTTCAACAGTTTCGTACCAGTAACTGGGAGTTCTACAATGTAAGGATGCAAATTCTGACGTCACCGGAAGGAGCTATTGTAAAATAGTACTGCTGGTATTGCATTATGCAGCTGGGGAGAACATTCCCAGAAGAATATCCGATATAAATAAATAATGTTCAGCCATGTCCAATAGAAACTAAAAGGTAAAATTAATTCAACCACTTCAGTGGAAATTAAACAGTTAAATTGAATTAAGTGAACGTCTTCGATAGAAGGAAAAAAGTTAAAATTCAATTAATCCATCTCCAGTAGAAACTAAAAGTCAAAATGTAATTATTTCCAGGCATCCGGTGTGTACATAAATAAATTTATTTTAATCCAACGTCTCCATTACTAAGTAAACTTAAAATTTATAAATTGTCAAATACTATAAGTTTTATCGGCCTCGCTGGCGTCGTGGTTCGAGTACACGGTTTTATAGGAGAGGTCCCGGGTTCGATCTCCGGTAGGGCGAGTTTGGGAATGCATTTTCTAATTTGAATGAATCTCGACTGGTCGGAGATTTCGGCCGTGGCTAGTGACCACCCTACTAGCAAAGACGTACCGCGAACCAAAGAGATTTGTGTACCGGTACGATGCTGTCTAGAAATCATAAAAGGTATATTCCCTCTTACCAGTTTAATGGGCTTCCATCTTAGACTATATAATCACTTACCACCAGCTACCATGACAGTCAAGCGCTAGACAGTCAGAAATAATAAAATAAATAAACAAAAAGTATAAATCCTCAAACGTACTCTCCATTGAAATTAAGTATCGACAATGTAGACCATCACTAAGTTTGATATTCCACATATTCCCACGGAATTTGAAACTACGTATTTTAATAATATTTTATTGTATATTACAATAAATTAATTTCATTCATCCCTTTTGGTATGTGCTATATAGGCAATGCTGTTGTGGAAACCATAAGAGGTGAATAGCGTTTTACTAGGTTATCTTGCTTCCACTTTAGACTGTATTGCTAACCATCAGGTGAGATTACAATCAAGCGCTGTCCTGTCAGAATAAAAAACTTATTTATTTTACAATAGAGACAGTAAAATAATGAAATTATTAATAACTCACCATGTATTTATATATAGAAAAGGGCACATATTCAAGCATGACGAAGACATCAGCAACCGCCAGCCACTTTAATAAACGATTGATGGGTGCCGCTGCCATATCCCGCCGTGTGAGTACCGCGACATTCATGGTGTTTGCAAGAACGCCAATTGTGCATACCTGTTGTTACAAAAGTATTAAAACAAAAACGATTTATTGCTTCCACAATCAGTCCTTTAAAATATGACCTACACAAAAGCTTATTGATAGGAGAGCCGTTCGAAAATCAAACATGGTTGTTGCCGAAAGATGACCTAGTGGCTTCTCGTTTAGAAAAGTCGCGGATTCATATTCTGGGCAGACAATAAGTTTCTCTTTATAAAGAAAAGGTTATTTACTAACTACTCTTACAAGATAACCTGATTCAATAGTGAAAATATTATAAAACAGGTTGTCTGGAAGAAATCGCTATTTAGTGATAAAACCGCCTAATGTACTTTTATTTCTATTATATTTAAGTTAATTTTATTGAACTTTGTTATTTTATACGTCCACTAAAGTGTATACCTTTATATCATATAAATAAAAGAAAATTATCCTATTTTCCTTATCTATTAAGTTTATCCTATTGTTATCTTTGTGAGAACGTTCGTTTTCGCCGGAACTTGCATTTTGTGTCTCTTCTGTACTGTGTGCTACTCAATCCTCGTGCTCCTGCGTATTTATGTCAGAAGTTTGAGTTTCAAGATTATGACGGAAGGTGTTTACGGCCCTCTCGTGAACAAAATCTCAACGTCATACCCCATAACAATTCTACGATGACTCTTTCGCAGTTCGAGCCATAAGTTTACGGAACGAATTACCTCTGACAATAAGAGAAGCTGACAAGAAGAATCATTGGATATATTCAAGAAGCGGGAAAGAATCATTACTTCTCTTTATGTACTTAATGACGATGATATCTATTTGTTCTACGTCTTATTTATTTAATATTCTAAGAATATTATGTTTAGTATGTATCTATTTAAAATATGTATTCAAATATTATGTTTGTATTTAAAGGTATATGTATTAGTATGTAGAAATATTTGTATGTATGTCTATATTAGGGAACACCGCCTACCCTATTTGCCTCATATAATCTCCCTAACCCTAAGGTTGCCTGGAAGAAATCGCTAATGAGCGATAAGGTCGCCTAATTTGTACTATTTATGAAGTTTGTTTCTGTGTTACTGGTTTCATATTTGTGGTGTACAATAAAGAGTATTCTATCTATCTAACTTTGTGGTATAAAAGAAGATGTAGTGACTTAAATTGAGAAAGGTATGCTTAGATTGTTTGGGCATGTAGAGAGAATGAATGAAAAGAGATCGACAAAAAAGATTTATGAGTCAAGAGTGAGTGGGAAAGTTGGAAGGGGAAGAATAATGTGAAAGTTCCTGGACCAAATCCAGGACGTTTTAAATAAGGGCCAGGTCAAGAGACCGACGAACTTGTATGAAAGGTTTAATGAGAATGAAAGAAGTCAAGGAGATATGCAAGGATCGTGGCAAGTTAAAGGACGTGATCTCTGCCTACCCCTGAGGAAATGAGGCGCGATGCTATGTGAGCACAAAGGAAAATTTGTAATTGATTGGTCAATTCAATCCACCATTGAGCTTTTTGTTAAAAACCCAGGATATCCTAGGAGTATTGCAAATACGCAGTGGTGGGTCTATGCTTTAACAACTCTCTCCCATACGAAAGGAGGCCTATGCTTTAAATGGGACGTTAACAGGCTGTAACTTAACCTTTTTGTACCTTATTTTTGCTGATTTGAATATGACTTCTTGATAAAAGAAAATTCAGAGTATTCTGGTTTCTACTGTTCCCTGAACTATTTAAATATATGTTGTTTGATTAAAACGCGTACTACATATTTTATTATATGTTTATTTGCTCTATTCAAATCAGAATATAGGGAAATCCGTATAAAATGACCGAATACTATATGAAAGGTGTCACTTTGCTAAATTTCCAGTCGCGCTTCGTTGTGAGGATTTCTTGATAGGAAAATGAATTTAATGTTCTAAATCCATCTTCGCATTGCCTTTGCAACGACCCTAATTCGAAGCTCATCGATTGAATAGCATATTGCTAATGCATGATTAATCACATAATCTAATCTTATCAATAATCTTACTTAAGGACGCAAAATAATAAAGAATCTGTATTTTCTTGTGCCAAAAACGCATTTTGAAATTGATAAAATTAATCATTTATAATTCTTTTCTATTTTTACAAGACTTTAACTCTTTATCTGCAAACTAACATCTATATACATCTTATTTTATCACGTATATGTGTTATTTTAAGCACGTACTGTCTACTGAAACACCATTAGAGGTAATAAAGTAGACTATTTATCAATTCAAATGCTGAGACTTGGGACTGAATAATGGTATATTGATCCCAAGTTGGTCTTTACTTTCTATAGATATACATATAGCAAACCCTTGTTACCGAGTGATTCCTGATTGTATTCTGAATGCTATTCTTTTTGTAGCAATCGTTTAAAAGGTTATATAAATTAACGTAAAAACCACAATATTCTTGAAATGGTAAAACTCCTGTTTGTATAAATTATTTAAATTTATCCTTCGGGGAATCGAATCCGGACCCTTTTTTATTGAAGCGAGCAGTCGCATCATAGCAGCAATGAGAAGAAACCGGCAAGAAACTCAACGGTTATTCTTTTAAAGATAGTTTAGTTACAATGAGTAATATTTTCCTTCTGTGTGCAACTAGAATCAAGCCCAAACATTTTTACATACATACATAGCATCACGGCTCATTCCCTTAGGGGTAGGTAGAGACATGTCCTTCCACTTGCCACGATCCTTGCATATCTCCTTCGCTTCTTTCATTAACCCTTTCATACAAGTTCGTCGGCTTAGAGTACTCTTGACCTGGACCTTATTTAAAATGTCCTGGATTTGGTCCTTGAACGTTCGCCTTGGTCTTTCCCTTATAACTTTCCAATTCACTCTTGACTCATAAAGCCTTTTTGTATATCTCCTTTCGTTCATTCTCTCTACATGCCCAAACCATCTAAACATACCTTTCTCAATTTTAGTCACTACGTCTTCTTTTATGACACTATTTTTTACTCTGTCACTCAGTTTAAATCTACTCATACACATACATACATACATAGCATCACGCCTCATTCCCATAAGGGTAGGCAGAGACAACATCCTTCCACTTGCCACGATCCTTGCATGTCTCCTTCGCTTCTTTCGTTCTCATTAAACCTTTCATACAAGTTCGTCGGTTTAGAGTACTCTTGATCTGCCCTCATTTAAAATGTCCTGGATTTGGTCCAAGAACGTTTGCCTTGGTCTTCTCTTCCAACTTTCGCATTCACTCTTGACACATAAAACCTTTTTGTCAGTCTGCTTTCATTCATTCTCTCTCCTTCCCCTAACCATCTTAGCTTACCTTTCTCAATTTTAGTCACTACATCTTCTTTTATACCAAAACGTTCTCTTATCACACTATTTCTCACTCTGTCACTCAGTTTTAATCCACTCATGCTTCTCAACGCTCTCATCTCTACCGCATTTATTTTACTTTTGTGATTCTTCTGCCATACCCAACTTTCACCACCATACATAAGTGTTGGCACCAGCACTCCTGCATGCACAGCCAGTCTGGCCGTTTGAGACACCATCTGACTATTCATAAAGGCGTGCCGAGCACCATTTATCATATTCCCTGCATTCACTCTCCTTTCAATATTTCTTTCACATGTTTCATCTTTTGTAAATTTAGATCCCAAGTAAACAAATTCTTTCACCTATTCCACTTGTTCCCCATCTATCAAAATATTGCCATTCATCATAGATTCATCTCTTTCAAAAAGTATAACTTTCGTTTTGTTTACATTCATTATCATTCCTTTCCCTTTCAAAGCTTCATGCATAATATATTATTTACCATCTCCTGTAGCTCATTAGCAAACATTTTTAACCCTCAAATAATGTTTAACATTATAATATGCCTTTTGTAAAAGTATGTTTTGACATGTTTCTCAAAAGTATGCGGAGGCAAATATAAAACTGATTGCTAATCATGCATTTTTAATAAAGTATCTAACCTTATTAAAAATGCATGTGCTCAACACAACAAATAATTTCTGAACCTTCTACACTTTAAAATATGGAATCGCAAGTTTGTTTTTATTTCTTGTATTAAAATTGTGTATTTCACTTTTTTGGCGGTATAAGTGAATATTATCACGGATATATAAGATATTATTAAATATTATAGTACAGTGAGAATTGATGTTTTTTTTTAAATTTATCTCTTAAAGAAGCACGATATCCTAATTGAAATATTGCATGTATTGCATTCCGATAAATTTAGAAATTTCAGTTATAACAAGAAAATGGTGCGATGAATCGGGTTTGCCATCATAAGATAAAAGCCTTAAAATTACTGTACTGACTGTTTCACACGATGTCAACAGCATAGTTTCTGATCCCGAAGAAAAAACCGTTATGAGTGAGCGTCTACATCGCAAAAGGAGTCCTAAATTCAAGGTCAATTGGGAGGAATAGTTTTAAAGATATCGTAATGAATCAGTGATCGTTATTCTATATGACATGTATAATTCTTCTATGCAAGTCTATGACTGAACTTCTCCTAAAAGGTTGGACTTATTTTTACGAAACTTTTTTTATGTTTTGAGTTGAATTCATGTATCCTTAGATTGACAATTTGACCCGAATTCCACGTAGAAACTAACACATGCGATATTATTCATCAAAACAGAAAACTTTGAGAACAACCAAAAATATTGTAACTTCTCGAATCAAGTAGTAATTTTTGATACATATATATATTGTTGCCAAGCAGATTGACGTTGGCGGTATTCTAAAGTTTTCTTTAGCCAATATTTTGCGGGTTACAACCTGTTTGCTTTGCAACGTCGATATATAGATTGAATTCCTTGACAGATATCAGTTCAAGTCAAAGTCAATCTATCTTTATTCCTGCGTTTATTAGAATTGAAATTGAGATGAAACTGAGAACAATCTATATTTTATACAAAATGTTCTTCCACTACAAATATTGTTTTGTTTATGTTAACAGCGTGTACAAAACTATGTCAGTTAATTTATCGAATGTATTGAAAACAATTCTTTCAAATAAAATTCAATAGATTTGTCATCGTCAATAGATTGTCATTATATGTAGATAGATTGTGATTTAATAGTAGGGATCAAAATTAATAAAACTTTTATACTAGCAATGTTACGTAACTTCAAAAGATAACATTCATTATTTAACGTGGATGCCAATTCACTTGGGAATGTAAAGCATTATCTTAATATTAAAATATATACCATCATTTTTAATATATTTCCTACGGAAAAAGTCTTAAAGCTTTCTTCGTAAACCTGTCAAATTCCCAAAAGACCTGTATCATATAATAACAAAGACTGAGTATAACAAACCGAATTTAAATAAGAAAAAGCTTTTCATTAAAACTTTCTTACATTCGATTTATTTTAATAAGTTATATTACACAATGTTTATAGTATTTATAAAATGTTATTTGACCCTGAAATTTGCTGCTTTGGAATGACAGTGACGCAATTATAAAAATATTATGTAAAAAAAACAAAACAAAATTAAAGAAAAAATTAAAATCAATCAGTGACATTACATTTGGTTGTACCGCAGCATCATTTTTGCTAATTTGAATGAGTATTTGACGCAAGAAAATAACTATTCTGGATTATTTGGAAGATTAGTGACGCAAATCAAAAGAACTAATTTTACTGCAGAGTTCTATAAAGATAAAACAATATATTTTGATCAGCCAATGACATTTTGTGGTACTCTAACGTTATTTAAAACATAGAATTTGATATCGTTTATATTCGTTGTAGATTCCAATCCTGGACATGGCACTAAGTTTCTTTATAAAACAAATTAAAAGTACAAAGTACACATGTCAGAAGTAAAACTTCTATTTCCGAGACATAGAGGGAGGAAAGAAGGAAGATATGTTAGGAATGTAATGAAATTAATTGTCATTAAAACATTAAAAGTGTCGAAATACAAATAATTTATTGAAATCTCAAATGACGAATTGTAAATANACGGGGAAGTAATTCTGACAACCCACAGTGAAGCTACGTTGGGTTGGGTCTATGCTCTAAAAACCTAAGAGTGAGGAGGTCTGTGCCCAGTAGTGGGACGTTATAAGGCCGCTACCTACCTTTTATAGCATGAATCCACGTGTCTAATCACAAAGCAATCGTGATTTATATATATCTCCTATGTATTTACGTAGTTTTTAATGGGATTCCTAAATTTCTATTGATATAGAAGCCATCAAAAATTCAGATGGGATGGAGTTTATTTATGCTCGCGAAATTGATTCTTTACAAACCAAATTCGACATCTGCTAACACTCAATCGTCACGAGGCCACGGATTTATAACGCAATTAACGGGCTTCATATTATTTTAACTATATTTTATAAATATTCAATCATTAAAAAATATATATTTATTCATCATACAACTCAAATACATTTTTTAAAACTTTTAGTGCACCCATCTGTTGAAAGCCGACGTAGAAAATTTAAAGGCTTCTTTCTATATAATGAAACTAATAAATATACCCTATAAAATATAACCTATAAAAAAATCTAATTTTTATTGCTGACAGGTTTAGATTAGACTAGTAATTTAACACAAAAAGCTTCAAAATTGGTCCAGACATTATATAAAGGAGAATTAGCATATAAATTAACATGTATGTGTGTATGTTAAGAGTTAAAGAGGAAAGAAAGAAAAAAAATTAACAAAAAAAGAACCGCCATCAAAACAAAGTTACAAATATATTAATATGCTCTAAAAAGTAAAAAATAACTGCGTTCTCTTTTATAGTGTTCTTCGTATTCTTATATTCCGAGTCGGTGTCAGCCAAGGTAGATGTTCCCCGCGTGTCCACTTGGCAGCTCCCGCGTCTCTCCCACCTATACCACTATATAACTATACACCAGCCGACTCCAAATATAAGAATACGAAGAACACTATAAAAGAATATGCAATTATTTCTTACTTTTTAGAGCATATTAATATATTTGTTTGTTTTGAAGGCGGTTCTTTTTTTGTTAAAATTTTTATTTGTTTTTTGATTTTTAGTGAATCTGAAGTAAACTAACAAATTTGTCTCAAGATGTGTACACCTAAAAACGTGTTGCCCCGGCTACCACCGCTTTATATGTAATACACCTTATAAATATCGCAATGTAGCAACAAACGGAAGCTCATTGCTATTTGGTTACAGACAGTTATATTTTTTGCCATAAACCGCACGCTTACTGTAAGCCGTTGAGGAGATCCATTAATCTTCATATTTAACTACGACTTGCACTTGACCATACCGAAGTTACGGTAGGCAATTCAATTATCTGGATAGCCTATAGAAGAGTCTGCCGAGTATCGTTAATTTGCTCCTAAGAATTGAAGAGTTCCGTCCCTTTGTCATGGATTCCATCATCAGAACCTTACTAAACTATCACAAAACAACCCTTGAAAATATCCTTTCCAACAAAAAAGAATCATCGAAATGGCTTGGCGTAATCTTGAGTTATTCGTCCATTTGTCGCGCACATGCTTAATGCAAATTTAAGACTTATCCGGTCTTCTCATGGATGCCATCATCAGAACTGAATTTAACAAAACGGGATCCCATGACGAGCATCACCTTTCATATAAATAAAATCGTCAAGATCAGTCCACCCAGTCGGAAAATAGGAGGTAACAAACGTAAAAAAAAATACAGACGAATTGATAACCTCCCCCTTTTTTTCAAGTCGGCTAAAAACTCATTTATTCCTCGTAACGTAGGTACGTGGCTAGTTAGTATTCAATATGTTAATAATAGCACAAGAACAATGCGGTTAAAAGTAATTTATTATTGTAACTTCAAATCTAAGAAAGCTTTTACAATTTCCAACATGCTTAACATTATACAGAGAACTTCTAAAGTAAATAGTTTAATTTTATTTTAATTTAACTTTCCTTTGATGTTCTCTGTTTGCTTTGTGCTCCGAATTTTCTATAAAACGAACTAGTAGAAAATTAGATGCAGACGAAAATATCATTAGCTAGTGGTAGCTTTATAAGTGCTTGGAATTCCTGACTATTTACCTACTTAAATTAGGGTATTACTTTTTTTACACCAAATTATTATCCGCAAGCAGATCCACCCCCGTGCCTCGGAGAGCACGTTAAGCCGTCGGTTCTGCGCCTGATCTCTCCGCAAGTGTCGGATTCCCGTCACATGGGACTATGAGAGTAAAGGAATAGAGAGTACACTTGTTGTGTACTATGCCTGCCAAGCCGCAGTGGAGCAGCGTGGTGGGTCTATGTTCTAAAAACCCTCGCTCCTTGGAGTGAGGAGGCCTGTGCCCAGCAGTGGGACGTTAAATGGCTGCTACTTACTTACTTACTTTACTTATTATCCCTATCAGAATTACTTTGAGACTTAATCACAACCTTGACGTAACATATCTTGTTTGATACATTGAATCGGAATATGCAAAATGTAAAATTAACATTTAGAAACATTTGTTTAGTTTTAATACATTGATTTTTAGCCAAAAAGTAGACTACAAAGAAAAAAATACATTCCAATACGAGGCTCTGTAAAACCGTTAAAAGTTAAATGATTGCACGCTCATTGAGCGCATCATCACTTTTTTTTTATGTAACTGGGAAATGCCTTTACAAAGGCTTTAAACATCTTCAACATTCCAGATGGTGGATTCCAGATATTCGCTGACGCAATCATTCAGCTTTGACACCTCGGATGAATCCGACTCAAAGATTAAAGCAAGGAGGATCAGGCGAGCAAAATTGTGCCGTCTGACATCACAACTCCTCTGGACGTTAGGCACGACAGAAGGCACGTATCGATGCGATATCGTAAAAACCATTAAAAGGTAAATATCCTTTCACACCTTAGACCACAAGTGAGATAACAGTCAAACGATAAAAAAGTCATATCCTATATGTAAAATAAGAGCCCAATAACAGGCAGATCATTAATTTCCATCGGCTCTATTGATAATTTTATTGAGAAGTCAACCAATCGTGAAATTGACGCGCCGTCTACCCCATAATTTCACAGTTGTTGCCCCTACAGCGTAATTCACTCTCCCTCCAAGTTTTTTTCCACAAAAATAATTCTTTTCCCCGAGGCAAATTTGTTTTAACTTTTTGGGAGTAGCTGAAATGCCTTAAAACATATTTTAAGGGCCTCTTTCCCACAGATTCCTTTATTCGCTACGATAGTAGAAGTCTCGGGATAGGATTCATTCGCTCTATCAGCAAAGACGTACCGACAAACAAAACATTTGTATTTCGATATGATGCTTTGTAAAAAATAAGAAGTGAATTACCTCTTTACAGGTTAGGGCGATTGCATTAATCTGTATCATCATTTACCATCAGTTGACATCACAATAATTAGGTGGCAATACTAATAGCTCTAAAATATTGTGAATTATTGAGTAATACAGCAGCAACACTTATTAATACTAAAAACATTGCAATATTACATAATGTTATGCAATACGAAGTAACCTCAACGAGCAGAACAATTGAGTGAACTGTGAGAATTGAGTATCTCGTGCTTGCTGCTTATGATGCGATTGTTTTAGGAGAAATAGTGCTAAATTGTATAAATTTATGTAGTGAAGTAATTATTAATATAGTGCATGTTGTATATATTTAAATAGTGAAGAGAATAAATGTTGTTGCTAATATGAGTTGGTATTTTTATAATAAGCAAGCGCTAACCTGTTAACAATAAGAAAGGATACAAACTACGAGTAGTATCTTTCAATATACTCGTTTAATTGATAATCTGGAAAACGTGAGGAACAGACTGGCTTGTTCCGGACAGATACGTTTACAGAACGTCGCTGTGGGTGGTACGTTATGAGCTGACAAAACTTAATGAATAAGACCCCCCGGCTTCCGAAATTCATAGGCAAAAAAACAATTTTATAAGAGGAATACTTCTATAATAGATGAATTAAATCACGCTAAATTTAACAAAAACAAACTTAACCTGGCTGTTGTATTTTGTAGTGCATTTGGATTGAAATTAAATAAAACTTTATCTTCCTTGCCAGTTTTGCATTAAAAAGTAGCCTGTATTATATGTTATGTATTTGTCAACATATAGCCTTTAATTATTTTTTTATCTTTTGATATTTAATAACCTAAACTTACTTAACAATATATATGATGTGATTCGATGTTTATTTAAAGAAGGAATTAAATATGAAATACTTTTTTGACTTATAGTTTTCGGTTAGGTTTGCCACTTTCGTTATATGTTTGGAAAGTATTTCAATTGACCATTATAATTTATTTATCATAATCGTCGATAAAAGTTCAATAAAGTTGATTTAGTAAAATCTTAACCAAATAATAAATGTACTGCGGTGAAATATTTCATAAAGTGCCTTAATAGACCGTATTACAAGTTAAAATATGTTTGTGTCATTAGTTTTGTATTGACTGAGTTAAGCGGCGCAAATGATGACGTCGCGTTGGGAGGCTGGCGAAGCTTGTTTGTAGAGTACGACAGCTGTAGTTTTGATATTATGTTTATTAAGAAAGTATTAATTTATTGAGTATAACGTTTAATATAAATATGCATATATATATATATATATATATATATATATAATTAGAATTATACTTATGAACTGTAATAGCCTATAATTAGTTGAAAATGTATTTTAGTTCTTTTTCCCAAAAATTAAATATTATATTTAATACATCAAAGGCCCCTGCATAAAGAGACAAGTATAAAATCCAACTTTTTTAACAAAAGCTTTCGAATAGAAATTATTTTAATACTCCACTAATGATATGTCCTTAAGCACCATGTTTTAATAGATACATGATTAAACGATTAACCAAGCTAATAAATGAGGTGGCATAATCATCTTAATTACAAAAAACATCGATAAGTCTAGAACACAAATCACCTTGTATACGTAGGAGCTGTCGAGCTACATAAATAACATTTGCTATAAGCTAGTGAAAGTAATGACATTTTAACATAACCATTTGATAATTACATTTTATTTTCCAAATTAACTGCAATAATAAGTACTCAAATACACTTTCTAACAGTTAAAGGATCGTCATTCGTCAACATAATGACCGCATCCCTCACGCGATCATCAATTTTGCTATCGTATTTAACATTCATCATTCTGCTCCTAAACTAAACTGACTGTTGTACGCGACTTGATCTATGACTGGATCTATCTATGTATATGTTGACGACCTCGCCAGCGTAGAGAACTCTCGCCTTGCTAGCTGAGGTTCGATCCCCAGTCGGGCGAAATTATGAATTTGCGTTTTCAAATTTGTTTTGCCTGGCCTGGAAAGTTCCACCGCGTCTAGTTACCAACAGCACAGCTAAGATGTAACTTTTTTGTCACTGGGAGATGCTTTTACGCATGCTGGATGGAGTATACGGCTTCATGCAGGAATGTGTCCCACTGCTGGGCACAGGCCACCTTACTCATATGAGAGAGGGTTTTTAGAGCACATACCCACTACTGCTCCACTGTGGATTGGCAGGCATAGTTCACAAGTGCACTCTCTACGTGCTCTACGAGGCCCATTGATGGATCACACCCCTAAATACCCAACTTCGGCTAAATATCGAGAAAATCTTAATAGAAAACTCAATATCTATAATGAATTGGCTCGACTCGGCACTCGAACTCAGGACTTATAGAATAAAATTAGCCTCAAAGCCTTTAATTGTGGTTATGCGAAATCTGTTTACGGCTTCCGATAAAGTTCCCTACGCCTCGTTAAAATCGAGTTTATTAAATTGATAGGTGTAAATTATACTAAAATAGACTTCAAAGGCTTCTATTTCTAATTATTGTTTACCGAAATTCACAAAACGAGGCAGAATAATTTTAATGATATACTATTATTCTGTCAAATACAATGTGATGGATTTCATAGTTACCGACCTAGTTTTACAATAACATATCCTAGTACAAATATAGCCTTCGTAATAAATTACTCGGTAGCTCCTTAAGAAGAGAAAGGTTTCAATAGAGGCTTATATTTGAAGCCCCATTATAAATACATTTATTACACATAGAGTACCCTTAAGGAAACGGCTTAACATTCAATTTTACACTATATAAACTTATATTATTTACTTCTATATTAACTATTTCTCTATATAAGATACTAATGTTCAATATTTTAAATAGAAATTCAACAAAAACGATGTCTAAATAAACATTCTGACTCATCTCTCTCATTGTTACGTGATTTCATTTTCAAATCAGATCATTAAAATCGGTCGAGCCATTCTCGAGTAATAAATGCTGTAAATAACCAGACTATTAATTTTAATAGAACTACTTTAAATAGGCAACTATAATATATATGATATACTAGATGTACTACATAAAAATTTAAAGTAAGTAGCAGGCCTTCAGCGTCCCTCCGCTGGGCACATGTCTCTTCACTTATAAGAGAGAGGGTTTTTAGATTATAGACCCACCACGCTGTTCCATCACGGATTCGATATGACAGGAGAGAGACCAGGTGCAGGATGGCTTAACTTCAAAACTTTGGGTAACTACTTAGAATTTCATAATTAAAAACCGAGAGCACAGACCCTCACCACGCTGCTCCACTGCGGATTGGCAGGTATAGTATACAAGTGCACTCTCATAGTCCGATACGACCAGAGGGATATCAGGCGCAGGACTGACGGCTTAACGGGCTCTCCAAGGCACGGAGGTACAGAACACAACCAACTTCCCAACTTAGAGAAAATATTGAGAAAATCTTAATAGAAAACACTATCAATTTTCGAATTGGCCCGACCCGAGGTTCGAACCCAGGACCTCATGTCTGTAGTCGAATATGCTTACCACTAGACCAATGAGGCAGTTACTTATACTACCTAGTATATAGTTGTACTACATGCTCATGCTATGTAATATATCATTGACGACCTCGCTGGCGCAATGGTACGAGTTCTCGCTTTGCTAGCAGGTCCCTGGCTCGATTACTGATAGGGCGAATTTTGGAAAATTGTATTTTCTAATTTGTCTGTGTCTAGACTGGTGACCATCTTAGACTGTATCATCCAAGTGAGATCACGGTCAAGCGCTAACCTGCCAGCAATAAAAAAAATCATGGGTTTCCAGAAACTCCATGCACCTATTATTTTTTGTTAAATGATTTCACATAAATTTTTATGCTCTCTTCATTATTAGATAGAAAATATTACTTACCATTAGACTAACATATCCATGAATACCATTGTAGGCTTCAACTACATCTCTGAAATCCCCTTCGCAGTAAGTGCAGGCCTCTGGCTTAATAGTAAGATTCAGTTTATTCTGGACATCGCTGACCACTTTCACTAGAACAGAACCGATATTTTCTTTTCTGTCTTTAAAAGCTTGTTCCTTAAGAGCTGTTAAAATCTTCGTCTCATTAATGATCTTCGTGTCTGAGGAGTTGCCAGAGGCAGCTAAGATCTCTTGGAATATTTCCATCAAAGTTTGCGATTTGTTGGACATCTTGGAAGTTTTTAATACATAGATGAAACTTTATATAGTTCAGTCATCCATAAGACGTGTCAACGAATATCTGAAAAGAAAAAAATACCTTTTTAAAAATGTTATTCGTATAAAGAACACGCTTGATTAGAGCACGTTTACTTGCAGTTTATAAACTGACAGCTCATTCCAAGGTATCTTAAGGATACATAAATATCATATCTAAACAATATTTTTTCTTTTATTTTAGGTATATTATATATCTTACGAACACAAGTTGCTTATGTCATTTAGGTAAGTGTACATTAATTTGCTTCATTCTGTACCGGCAATAAGCTTAAATTGAGGTAGTTATAACCCAACCAGCCTAAAGACTTGTAAGTAGCAGTCCGTTAACGTCACATTGCTGGGCACAGGCCTTCTCACTTATAGGAGGGAGGGTTTTAGAGGATAAATCCACCACGCTGCTCCACTGCGGATTGGGAGGCATAGTACAAAAGTGCAGCATTTATTCCTTAATGCTCATAGTCCGATGTGACGGCAATTTTATACGACCAGAAAGAGATCAAGCGCAGGACCGACGGCTTAACTTGCTCTCCGAAGCACGGAGGTAGAACACACGGACAACTTCACAACTTCGGGCAAATATTGAGAAAATCTTAATAGAAAACTAAATATCGATTTTTAAATTGGCCCGACCTGGGACTCAAACCCAGATCCTCATGTCTGTAGCCGAACATCCTAACCACTAGACAAACGACATAAAAAATATTATATGTTAGCTTATTTTGGTTGCTGAAAATTACTCTATTCTATAGGTTACGTAAAATAATCAATTTGTAAAAGTAGTAGAATGTATAATCTAGTTCATGAAAGTGCATGTGAGAATGCGCGCGCACTAGTGAGTATAGACGTGTTTGTGTGTGTTTGTGAATGTGTGTATATGGGTGTATGTAGCAGTAGCAGCCCTTTAACGTCCCACTGCTGGGCACAGGCCTCCTCACTCCGAGAAGCGAGGGTTTTTAGAGCGTACACCCACCACGCTGCTTCACTGCGGATTGGCAAGTACAGTACACAAGTGCACTCTCTATTCCTTCACTCTCATAGTCCGATGTAACGGGAATTTGACACAACCGGAGAGAGATCAGGCGNCCAAAAAAAGTGTGGATGAATTGTGTGAAAGAGGATATGTGTATTAAGGGTGTGAATGTAGAAATGACAGCGGATAGAGTGAAGTGGCGAAAGGAAACATGCTGTGCCGACCCCACCTAGTGGGATAAGGGCAAGAAAACAACATTATATATATTACGAACACAAGTTGCTTATGTCATTTAGGTAAGTGTACATTTATTTGCCTAATTCTAGACCGCCAATAAGCTTAAATTGTGGTAGTTATAACCCAACCAGCCTAAAGACTTGTAAGTAGCAGTCCGTTAACGTCACTTTGCTGGGCACAGGCCTTCTCACTTATAGGAGGGAGGGTTTTTAGAGCATAGATCCACGCTGCTCTACTACGGATTGGCATAGTACAAAAGTACAGCCTATATTCCTTGATTCTCACAGTCCGATGCCACGGAAATTCGATACGATCAGGTCAGGCGCAGGATTGAGGGCATAACGTGCTCTCCGAGGCACTGGGGTGGAGCACGCCGCCATCTTCCCAACTTCGGGCAAATTTAAGAAAATCTTAACAAAAAGCTTAATATCGATGTTTAAACTGACCCGACCCGGGAATCAAACCCAGAACCTCATATCTATAGCCAAACATTCTAACCACTGGACCAAGGAGACAAAAAAATGTTATATATTAGCTTATTTTCATTGCTGAAAGTTACTCTATTGTACTTATTTCAAGTCTCTCACTATCATTTACCTTCAAGTGAGATCACAGTCAAGCAACATTAACGCTATTCACTTTTATTATTCGGCAGAGCGTCTCTTGGCCATTTTTATTATTAAAACGCGATAAGACTTATTAAATATGTCATTAGATAACGAACAGTTAACTATAAAATATTGAAATTAAAATTTTTAAAAAATGCAAGATCTAAAAAGAGTGCAATATAATTTTTTCCAAAAAATACGTCATATTATTATAATTTTTTCTGTTTATTAATCTTCTTTTTTTATTTCTCAAATGAAATTTATGAAGCATAAATAGGTACTTTTATTCAAAATAATTTGCATTTATAGTATGACACTGATAACAAACAACTAATACTTTATCTCACAAACTCCGAATTTATGGAATAAATGTAATTTAGATCTACATATACATGTGATTCTATTCTGTATGTAAATTAGACCAATATTCTATTCAAATGGAATGCCATTTGAATAGTGATCGGAGAAAAACTTTTATATATCGAGGATAAATACAAGACCATGTACCGGCCTATTTAAAAGCCTTCAACGTCGAGATAATCGAAAATTCTTTATTTAAGTTCGATTTTACAACATCTTCATGCTCAGCAGCGAAAGTGATTGCCGAAAGGTCTCCTCCTTTTGTGAGAAGGTCATCTCACAGAAGGAGGCATCAGAAAGAAGGAGGAAAATCGCAGCTGAGGCTACCTCTATCCGAAGGAGGAGCGTATGCACGTCCTTTGCCCTCTGTTCTGCCTCTGTTGAATGGTTGTGCCTTGTTTTGTTGAGGGTGCCTTGTTTTAGGATGTTTTAGGATCCCAGCGGTACCGGATTTAGTAGATATTATGTTCTGCACCGTGTGCCACACTTTCAGTTGAGGGCATAACTTTAAGACGGGGAGCGTAAGTGCATTTCCCAACGAAAAAAAGG
This sequence comes from Elymnias hypermnestra, assembly GCA_015832385.1. NCBI lineage: Eukaryota > Metazoa > Arthropoda > Insecta > Lepidoptera > Nymphalidae > Elymnias > Elymnias hypermnestra. The sequence continues at coordinate 2,061,720 of JACTOM010000922.1, read as the reverse complement.
CTTTTACAACACTTTTGAGTCATCTAATATAGTTAAATTTTCAAAACAAATTCGTAGTTACCCGCAAAATATAATTTTATCAAAACTTTAGGAATAAGCCGCTTATTTTAATGAGAGTCTTTTTAACAACAAAATATACATATTGTGTCATTGTATTCAATAAATAATACTAAACATCTGTTATGGAAAAGTGCAAGACAATAGGTATTTTTTTTAAATTGACCTCTTGGACTTATCAACTACAACAGGTCATATTTCCATCTCATTGTAAGAAACAATTGTATATGCACCAAGGGAGAAAAATAAGATATCCTTACCAGTACATTAAAAAAAAGTTAAAAGTGCGTGGGTACAAAGTGCATATATCAGAAGTGAAACTTCTTTGGTAAACTAGTTTTTGAGCCCTGTTTATATTTATGCAAATCTAAAACTTTCGATTTCCGAGACTTCCGAGACGAGGAAAATAGGAAGATATGTTAGGAATTTAATTTCAATAAAAGTATCTTAATACAAATAATTTATTAAAATCTCAAATGACGAATTGTAAATAAAAATTTCACGTTTTTTTTTTATCATTATTAGAAATTGTTAATAAAATTTTGTTTTTGAATTTAAAATTTAGAAAAGAGTTTAAAGTTTTAAGAATTAGTAAATATTAAAATTACCTAACCTTCAAACGAATTAGCATAAAAAACGCTGTTTTTTTTCAGTTTCACTTCAAAAGTTGCGGGCGAGGATGCTCCATTTTTCTCCCTAGATGAGTAATATAATAATGAGTAATATTGTATAAGACGAGTATTAGGAGCTAATAAACGGAATGCAAGTATAAGCCATGGGGATCCACTTTGAGGGTGAGTGTGATCTATAATTTAGGTAATATAAAGAAGTATGGATTCTTTCAAAGGCTGGCGTAAAAGACTATTAAAACGAAGCCGCATTGATTAATGGCTACACCATTGGCTGTCTCTTGATAAAGCCAAATGGTAGCCCATAAAAACAAACGCAATATGATTACTCTGGCCTCGCGCCAACGTGTCTATCGCACAGCAAATAGTGAATTTGGTAAATTTATTTACGTTTATCTTTATATAACTGTCACTTCACTTTGAATTATTATAATATAATTCAAAGTAACGTGAGAAAGTTACTTACAAAACAAAAATTAGTTTATTGAAATCCTTAATCCTTGCGAGAGGAATGAGTCCAAATCGTCACGTAATGAAAAAGCGTAACGCTTTTTGACTTTTTTGACTTTGAAGGCAATTCGCCCGGAGAGAAAAATACACGGGCTAAGCAGGGGTGATTAGATAATTTATTAAATAATAATAATAAGTAACAATGAATAATTCATTTACAACGAGAAAATAATCAACTAGAGAGAGTTTTGTCAGCGTATATAGCATAAGTACTTAATAAATAATCAAAGACATAAAGTGCGCTGATGTGTTAAGGAAACTTTCTCGTATGCTTAAAACAAAATACATCAACAAGTCGACGGAAAGTTTCACGGCATGTATCGCAAACACCTTTAATAATTAACAAGCAATAAAACAATACACGCTATATTAAAATACCTATAAAGACATGTTATACTCCAAAGTTTAAATGACCCTACTTATATAGAGTTAATTAATGAATTACCTAAGAATGAATGCATTACTCATCAAAGTTTACTTTACTCTGATGATCAAGTAATACTTGCGTCATCGGCTAATGAGCTACAGGAGATGGGAAATATTATGAATAAAGCTTTGAAGGGGAACGGAATGAAAGTGTATGTAAACAAAACGAAAGTTATGCTTTTTAAAAGAGATGAATCTATGATGAATGGCAATATTTTGATAGATGGGGAACAAGTGAAAGAAGTGAAAGAATGTCTATACTTGGGATCTATAATATTCAAAAAATATGGTTTTATTTAAAAAAATACTTGCTACACTTCTTTTGTTATTTAAAGTTTCATTTGTTTTAATTAAAATTAGATCACATTAAGAACACATTTTGCGAGTAAAGGCTATTTGTGAAAAATGGTATTTTTTGAGCTTTTTACGTATCCGGCAAAAGTGAAAATTATATTCAAATAACAATTAATTGAATTAGAAAAATGGTGTTTAATATCGCGTATCTCCTCCACGGGCTCATATTAAAGTCTCTGCCCGTCTAGGAATACTGACAATGTTATTATCAATGGTCTCCTGGGATAGTCTCCGCCATTCCTCAACTACGGCGATTCGCATTTCACCCACGTTGGCAGGAGCTGGAATTCTGGACTTAACTTTTCTTTTCAGCAAGTCCCAAACGTGCAAACTATTGGGTTTATATCCGGTGATCTCGGCATCTCCATAACAGTGATATTCATATCATTAAGATATGCTTGAGTTACACGAGCGGTATGTGGCCGAGCATTATCCTGCATAAAAACAAAGTCTCCGATATATATCGGCAAACGACATACGTACGACATTTTCTTCTTCGTCTGCAGTCAGACTCCCTCTGTCAATCACTACCAAGTCTGTGCGAGCTCCCAAACGAATGTCCGCCCAAACCACCACCATTGAACACGGAAGTCGTTCAGTTTGTTATATATAAGCGATATCCAGGTATCTATTGATTCATCACAATATCTCTGGAACCATAAGGCGTAGAGACTCGAAACTGGTTAATAATATGCCTTTTGCCGAGTAGAGGTTAGCTAAGAACGGATTTTACGATTACGATTCAACCAGCGGGGAATGCGGGGGTGTTTTTTAATTAAATTCAAATTTTCACATTTAAAAAAATTGAAACATCACATTTGCAAACTATATAGGAAATTCCACCCTCAAAGGGCAGTGCGGGTATATTTCTTATTTGTAAAACAATTTGCCTATATTAATGAAAATGCTACCAAAAAACATTCCACACAGACGAAGTCGCGGGTACAGCTAGTGCTTTACAATTTATATTCCTTTCGCATGCCTGTTTATTTACTTTGATACTTAAGCTATAAACTTGAAAAAATCATATTAAAACGCGTGTACACATTTTACAAGTTCACATTAAAGTGTAAAGGTACAAGAGAAAACTGTTTTATCTCTGTCAAAAGCACTTGGATGTTTATAATATATTTATAATACCTTTGCTGTTTGTATGCAAATAGCATAGCAAATAACATCACTGTAAATAAACACTGTATCCTCAAAATAATAACAGCATTCGGTTACCATGATTCCTTAATATTTGGTTCTCATGTTGCACTTTGCTAGTAATGTGTTTACTTTCTATCAGAAATGCAATACCTTTTCTGATATTTACATATACTTAGATTGCTTTTAAACGAATATATATGAATATCGCTATTATGAAAACTAAAATATTATTTTATTTTTATTCCTGACAGTGTATTTCTTGAATGTGGTGTCAGCTATTGGTAAGTGATGATACAGCCTAAGATGGAAGCGCGCTAAACTGATTTATCTCTTATGGTTTTTGCATTGCTTTAATTTTAAGTACATATCACAGACATTCTAAGTACGAAAACGCGACGTTGATCGACTAGAGCCATACAATTTGATCTTGTGATCAAATGACTATGAAACGTCAAATATACAAATCTAAAACTTTAGATTTCCCAGTCTCAGAGGGAGGGAAAAAGGAAGAAATGTTAGGAATTTTATGAATTTAATCGTCATTAAAACCTTAAAAGTATATAAAATGGCACATGTTTTTTGTCAATATTAGAAATTATTAATTAAATTTTGCGTTTGCGTTTTTCAGTTTGAATTTTTTCGTCCGTAAAAATTTTGCCTTCATGCGCCTTAAGAAGTTTCAGTTCAAAAATTAAACAATTGTAATTCTCCCTATCAAATAAAGTAATAACACAACTGGTCCACTTTCGAAGTACCAACAAATACAAACCAACTTAGATATTAAAACATTCATAAGTAAATTTATCATAAAATCCATCGCTTTAATATTACTGAGTAATAAAAAAAAACATTATATTCCCTCGGAATCAAGGAAGGAAAATGGTGCTTCCATCCAAATAATAATGAACATTCTATAAGAAATATTTCTAAAGGAAGTCCGCAAGTGAGTTCATGCAAAAGGAAACAGTATTTTAATAAAGTTCAAATAATAAGATACAGGAAAAATATAACAATACTCTAAAAATCGACAAAAATGTAGGAGATTTGTCATTATTTTTATCATGCTTATATCGGCTTTATGTAGGTAATGGAATCTTTCATCACGGTATTGGAACACTTCAAAACGTCTGATTAATTTGAAATTTTACACACATGTCAAGGATGAATGATTGAATTATTTTATATATTTTCTCCACATTGCAACACATTATAAAAAAATTCTTACCAGTAACAATATTCATTATGTGCAGTTTATAATGCGGGAACTAGATATAAATCTGTGATTCAGGTCACCAGGCCCTTTCCCGGTTTGTAACATTTATTATTATCATCAAAATTAGCTTCGTATTTATGTTGTTTTTATTAAAAAAACTACACAATTTCATTTTTTTTACATTTACATACATAGTCACGTATTATTTTTGTAGATACTATTGTGTGTGTGTGTGTTCGTAATGTTATGCGTATATTTTACTATTTTCTTATAGGTTTTGTATCATATTATTAACGTATTCTTAAAAGGTTTTCTGTTGTATCGTAATCCATGGTTTTTAGCCAATTTCTTAACTTTATTTTACACTCGTGCTTTTTTAAATTGTGTGAATTTAAAATTTTATTTGTATTAATATAGAGGTAACATGGGAATTTGTTTGTGAAGGTTCGCTTAAATTTCTGAATATCAAAAACTTTGTACGCTCGCCTTTTACCAGTATTACTTTTTACATTACCACATTATTTTATATATGAATAATTGCCTAACAGTTAGAACCTCGCAGTCCCTATACAGTGAGTTTGTTGAATGATAATAACGTAAAGAACGACCTACATTTAGTAGCATTCTTTGTGCACTTTCAATAGAAACCATAGTTGTTTTAGAAGCTCCCCCATATCTCGACACCATAAACAATAAAGATTGACGTAACGCAAAATAAATGGTATTAATTAATTTTTTATCTGCAACATCTTTAATATTTTTAAATATTACAGTTAGTTTTCGGATTATTGTGGTTAATATAGATATGCGTTCTTTAAAATTACTAGATACCAAGATATTTAATAGATGGAACGTTTGAAAGTTTCGGGTTGACAGGATCGGATATGTGCTTGGATGTTATGATAATCTGGGGGTGGTTGTGTTTTGTTATTTAAGGAAAATGTGAGATATTTTGTTTTATTTGTATTTAAATTAAGTAAATTCCGTCTTAACCAATTTGAAGTTCTATTAAATTCTATTTGTGCTTTAGCGAAAGTATTCTACCAGCATTTTACCCAGATTATTAGAGCTGTATCATCTGCAAAACTCATTATCTTTCCATTTGGTATTTGTAGACTACATAGCTCATTCATGTATATTAGAAAGAGAGTCGGTGCTAAAATACTTCCTTGGGGAATACCGATGCCAATTGAAAGTGCGTCACTGATTGTTTTGTCGACTTTTACGCATTGATTTCTATCTGAGAGGTAACTTTCAAACAATTTCAACGGTAGACCTCTGATGCCAAGGCTTTTCATCTTTTCTAATAGTATCGTAATAGAAACAGTATCGAAAGCCTTGGCAAGGTCTAGAATTATTTTCAAACATCTTTCACCATCATCCACATCTCACAATATAATCCACAAGATCAAAAACTGCATCCGTTGCTGATATGGATTTACGAAAACCGTATTGGTTTTTAGCTAAGAGATTGTTGAATGCTAAGTAGTTTATTAACTGTTTGTTAATCACACGTTCGAGTATTTTGGATAGAGTGGGCAATATCGAAATACCGCATATAAAAGATCTACCGCAATATAATATTTTATCAATAAATGGGATTTTTTAAATTATTATATTATCAAGGCACAATTCACGATTGCCTTTCACATTAATTGAGAGTAACACAAAAATAGTTTAAAAAACTAAAAAGAAGTGTATGCATGCAAAGTACCCACGTCAGCAGTGAAACTTCTTTGTCAAACTAATTTTTAGTAAGTCTTGTTTATATTTTTACAAATCTAAAACTTTAAATTTCAGAGACTTAGATGGAGGGGAAAAGAAAGACATGCTAGGAATTTAATGAATTTAATCGTCAATAAAACATTAAAAGTTTCGAAAAAAATGCCACATGTTTTTTGTTTGATATTAGAAATTATTAGTTAAATAATGTTTTTGAACTTATTAATTGCATATTTTAGAGTGAAGAGGGTTCAGAAATCATTTGTCGGGTTGAGGATACGCATTTTTAATAAGTTACCTCAATCAGTTTTAGATTTGCCTCCACATAATTTTAAGAAATATGTCAAAAACATCCTTTTACAAAAGGCATATTATAATGTTGAAAATTATTTAAGCGATAGAAATGTACTCAGCGGATTCAACTTTCCGAACCGGTGGTAGATTTGTCACCAACGGATAGACTACTGACCATTCCAAAGTGCTTTTTAAGCCTACTTGAATAAAGAATATTTAGATTTTGATTATAAATAAATTATTATTTATAAATATTAAAACCATCTAACGTTCAAAAGAATTAGCATAAAAAACGTTGCACATATTCGTGACGCTAATCACAAGTTTCATCCGTAACAATTTTCCTGCGCCTAAAGAAGTTTAACTTCGAAAACAAACAAAACCTTAAATATTTTTTAAATTACACCTTGATATATTCTTAAACGTATTGATATTTATCTTATACTTTTTAGTTTGCTTTTCTATTAAAGGTAGTTTTGTTTTGTTTCTCAAAATGTTACTTATTATAGATGAAATATTATACAATATTCTGTGCTATAAATATCAACTAAATTATCACGTAATATGTTAATACGTTAATTCGTTAGACAATTGTGCCGCTGAAAGAGCCTGCGTGGGTGTTATTTTCCACTCTAGTCACTTACTATACCCACGTAAGTCGACAATTTTATAGCCTGAAACTTGAACCTCATTATTATGAAATAGTCATTAGTGTGTCTATGCATACGAGTATACAACTTATATATTAGAACATCGTCTTACGAATAGTATGATAATATGAGTTTAGCACGCTATGAGCTCAATAAATAAGAGAATGTGTGTCAAATACATTGTAGAGTGTGTAATGGTTTATTCGTAATTTTTATGCGAAATGATGTCAGAAGTGAAACTTCTTTGGCAAACTAATTTTTAAGCCTTGTTTATATACAAATCTAAAACTTTAGATTTCCGAGTCTCAGAGGGAGGGAAAAAGGAAGATTTGTTTAATGAATTTAATCGTCATTAAAACATTAAGTGTCAAAAAATAGTGCCACATGCTTTTGTCAATATTAGAAATGATTAATTAAATTTTGAGTTTCAATTTAAAAATTTGAAAAGAGAATATACTCGTATGAAATATTTTTATTTTATATTTTATGAAAAATTGTATATTAAATTATTAAACGACGAGTAGCAAAATAAAATGCCCCATGTAATTTGTAAATATTAAAACTATCTAAACTTCTAACAAAATAGTATAAAAAACGGTGCACATCTTCATGACGCTAATAACGCATTTTATCCGTAGAAATTTTACCCTGATGCGCGCGCATAAAGAAGTTTCACTTCAAAAAAATATATATATATATATATATATATATATACAAGCTGAAATCGCGACTTCGTCAGCGTTGAATATTTTTTTCATTGGTTTGAATGGGTAGCATTTTCATCAATTTAGGCAAATGGCTTTACAAATAAAAAACATACGTATAAATACTTCAATGAGTTATTTGCTCTGTATTACTGCAAAGAGCTTATAGTCCTTTTTCAGGCTCTATATTATCGCTAAACCGAATTTCAATCAATTTCGTAAAATTCGTTCTTAGCTGACCTCTACTCGGTAAAAGAAATATTCCTACTAAATTTCTAGTCTCTACGCCTTATGGTTCCAGAGAAATCGTGATGAGTCAATAGATACCTGGATATCTCTTTTATATATGTAATTTTTATTATACGGACAGATAAGAGCCTTTTTGACCGACAGAAGCTAGTTTCTGTCGCAGATTCATCTATGACTTGAAAGTAGTAGAATAGGGAAGAAAATTTGTATGAAAATATTGTGAATACCTTACAAAGACCTTAATAACTCGTTAAACCAGTATTGAGTATACGTATAAGAAAAATATTTGCTTTGTTAAGGTTCTCAAGGTACAAGGAATCAAATTATCAACTAACGATTACATCTCATAACAGGGAAAAACCACGCCCACTCGAGGCGCCTGAGGGGATCATCTTCATAGTTCACACAACATGCCTCGTTAATGAAAGTGACGTGTTCAACAAGATATCCTCAAATCTATTGTGACATACGTCGATGGGTTAACTTTAACGGCCAATATGCAAATTACTACTTTTTAGTAGAAACATTCAAAATTAGATTTGAAATACAATATTTTTAAAGCCTTGAAGAGAAAACTAAACTAATATTATAAAGTGAAACATTTGTGTTTTTGTATATCACTATTTATGTATATTTCACACAAAAATTAGTGGACCGATTTCAAAAATTTTTTCACCATTACAATTTGGCACTTTCACTGAACGACATAGGCTATATTGCTTTCTCAAAAAAACAGGGATCTCTAACCCAAGTTGTGAAAAAGTTAGGCACAAAAAATTTGTCATCGCAAGCGCTGCGATAACTATTGATAATAAGCCAAAAAAATGTTCTACAATATTACATATTCCGTTTTTGTGCTAAAACGTTACAATTATAATATTGGTTTACATTGAAATGATGAGGTTCGCTTTTTTGTTGTAAAAATGTATATTAGTATAGTATTTTATAAAGTCTTATTCATTATATAGCCATGGTTGTGTTTAAAGAAACTGAAAATATTTCTCATACGGTTGAGACGCGACAACTTCTAATCTTCCTTCATTAAACTTTCAAAGAGATTACATAAGCAAGCATATTTTACTTGTTCAAGTTTGGTAACACTTCTACAAATTGTTAAACTTCCGCAATTCATCTACTTTAACAAGCTTTGGTGCATAATTTTATTTTAATACACTCATACATACATAGCATTACGCCTCATTCCCATTGGGCAGGCAGAGACCACATCCATCTAATAACTATTTTTTTTTTATTGCTGACAGATTAGCGCTTGACTGTGATCTCACCTGATGGTAAGTGATGATACAGTCTAAGATGGAAGCGCGCTAATCTGTTAAGAGGCGATATACCCCTTACGGTTTCTACACAGCATCGTACCGGAACACAAATCTCTTTGTTTGGCGGTACGTTTTTGCTGGTAGGGTGGTAACTAGCCACGGCCGAAGCCTCCCACCAGTCCAGACTCAGACAAATTAGAAAATACAATTTCCTAAATTCGTCCTACCGGGGATCGAACCCGGGACCTCCGCTAGCAAAGCGAATACTCGCACCACTGCGCCAGCGAGGCCGTCAAAATGACTACTACTACTATTACTATGATCCTCGCTTGTTTCATTCTCCTTAAACCTGTCATACAAGTTCGTCGGTTTAGAGTACTCTTGACCTGGCCTTATTTAAAATGTCCTGGATTTGGTCCCGGAATGTTCGCCTCCGTCTTCGCCTTCCAACTTTCCCATTCACTCTTGACTCATAAATCATTTTTGTCAGTCTCCTTTCATTCATTCTATCTACATGCCCAAATCATCTAAGTATACCTTTCTCAATTTTAGCCACTACATCTCCTTTTATACCACAACGTTCTCTTATCACATTATTTCTTACTTTCGTCACTTTCTCTTATTTTAATTATTCACTGACAGCTGAAAAACTGCCTAGAATTTACATTTTTAGAAGGCTTAGAGTCCATTCTTTCTTATTTTAAGAAGAATCCGCAACAAACTTTTATCATTATTACAATATACTTTTAATTTAGTAAACTGAAGTTATAGCAATTTGTGCACTCTCAATCTGCTCACCTTACACACACACTCACACTCTTATATAAAGTTTCAAATTATATAAGCTAAAGTATCATAAGAAAGAATACAGCCCCGGAAATTTTGTGTAGCCCGTCAATCCGTTTAAAAGCAGCGTAGTGCGTTTGAGCTCTAAATCCGTATTACTACAGGTGCAAAAGACAGATTTTTGTCGAGAGAAAAGCCTTTCGTTTTTTATATTTTAATAATGTGAACAAAAAATATTTCGAATTTTATTTCAAAACCAGTTTTACACATTAAATTCACTAATGCATTTGCAATTTAGCAACAAATTGTCGTTAAATCTAAATATTTTGTAACAAAAAACATCTTACATGTATAAAGCTGTGATCAGCAGAAAATACATTTCCGGAGATAAATCTTAAACAAGGGATCAGAGGAACATGAATAGGGTATTGTTAGATACGCCTTTTCGTCCACTTTATTATAAGACAGATGTCCTCGCGAAACAAAAGCTACGTATATATTGTTGTTTATTGTAGCAACTCGCTCGCTCTATTTAAAAATTCCATTTTGTACAAGCATGTAACTTTAACACTGGTATTTCATAAACAATTTCAATGGTATTCGCTTGTATATTTGAAAGAAGTTGAAAATAAGGCATTTTCTTTCGTTTTTCGTTGTCATGATTCACAATAAAACTTTTCTTTCTTAGTATATAAGTATTTAAGCGTATACTCGTATGTGTTTATTATGCAAGTAAGTATCAAGAGTCAACCAATTTTATAAGAGGAATATTTCTGTAAATGAAATAAATCTACATAAATTTTATAAAAACAAAGGTAACGTGACATTCAGGTACATTGTAGCTCATTGTGATTGAAATTAAACGGTAAAACTGTATCCTCTTTTAAAAAAATTATTATATATATTACATAGTATTTTTTATAAGATATGTATAAAATGTAATTGTGTAAGACAGTGTTTATTTATTGAACTAATGATATGTTTTAAGCAATCATTAAATAGCTATATGATTAAAAAGTGGTGTCAATATAGGTTGATAAATATGGCGATATAATCATTAAAATAAAAGTGAACATATCTAAAATTGATATTGAAATTCAAATTTCTTTATTGCAACGAAATGCCCAATTTGGTGTGCAAAGCAGTGTAATAAAAATAAAAATTTAAACTATACATATTAAAAAAAGTTAACTCTTTATATATAGGGCAAGTTAATGCTTACGTAGAAGACACTAATTTGTGTAAAATAAATCCGGCAACCAACAAATAGCAAAAATCAGGACGTTTAATAAATTGGAAACTAAAAGGTAAAGTAAGTAGCAGCCCATTAACGACGTCCCACTCTGGCACACTGGGCACAGGCCTCCTCACTCATAGGAGAGAGGGTTTCTAGAGCATAGACCCACCACGATGCTCCACTGAGGATTGGCAGGCATAGTACACAAGTATACTCTCTATTCCTTCACTCTCACAGTCCGACGTAACGCCAATCTAACACGACCGGAGAGATATCAGGCGCAGGACCGACGGCTTAACGTGCTCTCCGAGGCACGGAGGTAGAACACACCGCCAATTTTTTTCCAACTATCGGTAAATATTGAGAAAATCTTAATAGAAAACTCAATATCGTTTTTTGCATTGGCCCGACCTGGACTCCAACCCAGGACCTCATGTCTATAGTCGAACATGCTAACCACTAGATCAATGAGGCAGTCAAATGTAAAGTATATAATGGTAATTAATTCTATTTGTGTAAAAAAATAAAAGTGAGTGTGAAGAAGTGAAGCTTCTTTGGCAAACTGATATTTAAGGCTTGTTTATATTCATACAAATCTAAAATTTTACATTTCCGAGACTTAGAGGGAGGGAAAAAGGAAGATAGGTAAGGAATTTAAGAAATTTAATTGTCATTAAAATATTAAAAGTGTAGAAAGTTAATACAAATAATTTATTGACATCTCAAATGACGAATTGTAAATAAAAATGCCACTTGTTATTTTGTTAATATAAAAAATTAACAATTATATTTTATTTTAGAATTTAAAATATAGAAAAGAGAATTTGTATAATCTTTTTATTTTATATTTTATGAAAAATAGTATAATAAATTATTACCCGACGACTGAAAAATTAAAATGCCACATGAAATTTGTTAATATTAAAACTACCTAACCCTTCGAAGGAATTAGCATTAAAAACGCTGCACATCTTCGTGACGCTAAAGAACGCGTTTCATATATATATATGAAACGCGTTATAAATATATATATATATATATATATACATACACGAAATAACAGTGACATAACAGAATCTAGAATACTCTGTTTCCTTGTGTTATAAGCTCAAATTTTAATTGACAAAGCACTGTGGCACAATCAAATACCATTTTTAATTAAAAATAACTTTTTGATATTTTGTCACTATTCTTCCAAAACACTGATTTGCCATGATAATGTACTTTAAAGCCAAATGCTAATTCTACAACAAAGAGGTCTCAGGTATCTAATAACTTACATTATACAATTAAGTTCATGTTCACTTTGAAGACACAAACGCAAACTTGTAAATTACTGAACTGTCAGTTAATGTAAATCAGGTTGGGGTTGTCTGAACTGCTGAATATAAAGGAAAGTACATGGTTATATACATTACACATTAGTACGAATTATTTCACTAGCAGAATATTCAATTTAGAATGATATGCTGGACCTGTTACAATTTTCTTAAAGTCCATTATATTTTGTGAAGATATATATATAGAGAGAGAGAGAGAGAGAGGGAGGGAGAGATGGTTGAATGAGACGCTGTCATATAACAGACGTTTAAGTAAAGTCATCTCTCGTAGATTAAGGAAGCGTGAGTTATATTTCACCGATATACATTATATTATCTTTACTAATATTTTAAGTCGTTCTGTTTATGTGTCGCGCTTTCACGCCAAAACTACTGAACCGATTTTAATGCAATTTGGTAGACAAATAGTCCAGATATATGAGTGAATTAAAACTGAGTGACAGAGTAAGAAATAGTGTGATAAGAGAACGTTGTGGCATAAAAGAAGACGTAGTGACTAAAATTGAGAAAGGTATGCTTTAGGCATGTAGAGAAAATGAATGAAAGGAGACTGACAAAAAGGATTTATGAGTCAAGAGTGACTGCGAAAGTTGGAAGTGGAAGACCAAGGCGAACGTTCCTGGATCCAATCCAGGACATTTTAAATAAGGGCCAGGTCAAGAGTACTCTAAACCGACGAACTTATATGAAAGGTTTAAAGAGAACGAAAGATGCGAAGGAAATATGCAAGGATCGTGGCAAGTGGAAGGACGTTGACTCTGCCTACTCCTATGGGACTGAGGCGTGACGCTATGTATGTTTGTATGTATATGAAACTAACGTTGCCTGGCACAAATCGCTAATACTTAGACAGCCATAAGGTTGTCTAAGTGTACCGTTCCCAAAGTTTTATATTCTGTATTGCTTGTTTCGTGTTTATGTTGTACAATAAAGAATATTCTATTCTATTCCAGATCCCGAGAAAAGTCATAGGCTACTTTATAAGGCAAAAAAATCGTTGTAAGAGATGAAAGTATCGTCATTTTTAGACCTTGAAACTTATTTTTAGGCTTTGATTCGATATAAATAAATATGATTTTCAAAGTTAGTTAAAAGTTTTACCCTAAAGTATACTTTAAAATAACCATCCTTTCTAATATTATATATGCGAAAGTAACCATGTTTGTCTCGCTTTCAAGCTCGCAAATAGCTCGTTAAAGTATTTATACGTGTGTGTCTTATTTGTAAAATGATAAGCCTAAATTTAAAAATGTATAACACCCAATAACACTATTCCAAGCGGACGAAGCCACGGACACAGCTTGTTTAATATAAGATCACACATCTCTGATAATAAATCATACACGGATATATTTCTACTTAAGGAAGCTTGTTTTTTTTATTGTAATTTCATTCAAAATGAAAAAGAACTACGACTCAGAAACAGATACAGAAACAGCGTATTTTGATTGTTATCCCAGAATTATTAATTATATATAGAAAAGATGAGAATTTTTATCCGGATAAATTAAAAACCTACCGATTTAAATCATTTAATTTCGTGGTAAATATATGATCAGGGAATGACAGGCTTCTTTATATAAGGCAATTATGGACGGGAAGAAAACAATCTATTGTTCTCGCACGATTACGCCTTGAACGATTTTGAATAGGTCTTTCTCTGGTAGATAAACCTTTAGAATATTAAAAAAGAATAAAACAGACCCAGATAGATATATATTGCGCTTTTTACGAGATATATTATTAATACTTTTTTAAAGTTAAAATTAAAATCATATTGTTCTCATGGTAAATCTTTACCGTACCGATAGTCGTAAAGTTCTTTAAGTTAAATCAAAATATCGCGATAACTTAATATTTAAATATGAGATGGTATACAAATAGGTTTAAGGTAGGCAAAATGTATAAATAGCGAATTTAAGTTTATAACAGAAGGTAATAACATAGTAGAATTAATTAAGTTTACTATTATTTAAAGTAAATAAAACAACCTTTGCACAACCCTTTCTATTAAGTAGCATCTGTTATTTAATATAATTTCGAGGGAAAGTGTGTGGGTAGTTTGTTATTTGATTGAGCGTGGAATTTGACAAACGAAGCACCTGGTCCTAACATTCCTCAAGGAATCCGCACGTGCCCAGCCTCATGATTAACCTATTAATAGAACTTTCAGGTACAGGCTGGTAAAATGCGGTTGAATGGACATTTGTTACAACTCAGAATATAGGTTAAGGAATGGACAACTGTCTAAGACAATTTGCGGATACTAGGCTTTAAAGTTAAATACATTTTGTTTATTTGTTAAATAAAGCTTGACTACGGAACGTTGATTTTACTGTGTATAAACCAGCAAGAAACTTTATTTAACGTAGTTTTTTTTTAAGTTTAAATTCATATTGCTTGGCAGAAATCGCTGCTTAGTAATAAGGCCCCTTTTTGCGTTATGGTTAAATTATTGTATATATTTTCTGTATTGTTTTTGGTTCACAATAAAGTGTATTCTCTTTATCTTTCTGAGATTGAGTTTCCATGTGTAACTCTTTATTAAAGATATATCGATATTCCTCTAAAGTATCTATATTTTTTATATCCCGTTTCCATTTCTAATTAGAGTTCTACTTAGAATTAATAGTAAATAGCAGTCCGTTAACGTCCCACTGTTTGGCATAGGCCTCACACACAGGTTTTTTGACCCAGCACGCTGCTTCACTGCGGTTTGGCAGGCATTGTACAAAAGTGCACTCTTTATTCCTTCAGTGTCATAGTCCGATGTGACAGAAGCCCGAACACGATCAAAGAGAGATCATGCGCAGGACCGACGCCTTAACATGCTCTTCAAGGCACGGGGTTGGAGCACACCGACAACTTCCCAACTTCGGGAAAATATTGAGAAAATCTTAATTGAAAACTTAATATCGATTTCGGATTTTTCCCGACCAGGGACTCGAACCCAGGACCTCGTGTCTGTAGACAAACATGCTAACCACTAGATCAATGACGCAGTCCTACCTCGAAGTAACAATTCAATAACTTTATACAGTTTACGATCGCTTTTAGTAGAAATCTGGTTGAACAATTCACAAGTCTGACATAAACCTGTATTACATTCGCTACACTGCCACTAAAAGGTATTTGGTTAATACTGCCGAGTAGAATTTATTCTGTTTGAGAGCATTATTGGTGGGGAAAATAATATAATGCTGAAAATACAATTTCTCGTATTGATAAAACACGGCACAAATTTTCAATTGTTAATAAAATACTTTTTTTTTATTTATCCGCTCAAGTTTAAATTAATTTTTTAACCTTCTAGTAAAGACTCTTTATGTTATATAGTTTCTTCAAATATTAGTTCATTAATCAGATTTATTAGGCGAAAAATTGTAATGCAAAAATTTAAAGCTCATATAAAAGGTTTAAAAGTTTCCTGCTATGTAATGAGTTTAACTATTAACCGTTATCTCATTAGGATAAACAGTAAATGCATCTTGTCTCCAGCCTTCTTTATTATATAAGGAGAGTACATCATACGCAAGACTGTCGAGAATTGGGAGAAGGGCATTTCTATAGGTGGAAAGAGATCATCGAACTTACGACTTGCCGACGACACTATGCTTCTGGCAACATCGATGGAAGAAATGTGCGACTCTTTTCAAAGGCTTGAGTTAAAAAGTGGTGATATCGAGCTCGTAGTAAACAGAGCAAAGACTAAAGTGATGATAGTGGATCGAGCCACGAAATTAATTAATGAAACCTGCAGCATTCCTGGCATATTGTCGAACACTATGTGTAATTAGGCTCCCAAATATGCAATGTTAGTAAATATGATAAGATTAAAAGGCGAAGTGGGATGACAAAAGATGCTATGATCCGTTTAAACAACATCTGGAAGAAACGAGGAATTGATATTAAAACCAAGATCAGGTTGATCCGAGCCCTGGTATTTCCTATCTTTCAGTGTGTAATGGAAACGTAGATCATCCCGACCAGAAAGAGGCAAACAATTGATCAAGATGGACTGACTAAGTAAAAAACTTGTCGTCCTCCAAATTCTACACCGTGATAAGACAGGCACTGAACAGATACCGATGGAAACAAATCATCCGCTCCGGGTGCTACACTGCTACTGACCATGATCCTCATGAGAGACCGGGTAGGAGAGGGAATGAGTTCAAGAATTTCGTGCTAAATAGCGTAGGAATTTACCGTTTTTATATATATATCTTGAATTTTATATAGGTAAAGAAAATTTGAGCCTATAAAAACCTATTTTAAGTCATTATTACGTTATTATAATATAGTGTAACCTTAATATACCAAGCATCAATGTAACTACTTTGTTGGTTTTCCAAAATCCTCTAATCAAAATGAAAATCTTTTTATTTGTTAAAATAGGATCTATAAAAATGGTATTGATATATTTTAGTGCAGCTATTTTATGCCATTAAAAGTGAAATTTTTTTGGAACGTTATATACGATAAAATTATACGTAAAAAAATTACTATTTACTTAAAAATAAATTACTAAATTAAACTTACTAATGCCCGTAAAAGCTAATACAGAATATAACTTTATATAAATAAATTTCTTCTTAAAACGATTTTTTATTAACTACACTCTGTTATTAGCCACTACTTAAAGATTTATTGATATCTTTCAGTTTTACATAGAACAAGCTGGTTTTCGTGCTGGATTCAGTACAATTGACCATGCTGAAGAACAAGTGGTAGAAAAATTTAGTAGATTTATGGATTATCACCAACTTATATACACCATTCATAGCAATGGCATTCGATACTATTTCTCATTCATCTATCGCTCATGTATATGTAACGCTTTCAGTGAATATAATATAAATTATAAATACATTAACATTTTGAAACACATTTTCTCCAAAAGTACCAGTAGAGTGAAACTAGAAAAAAGGGAAGACCCAAAGTCACCTAAATTTTTTATTGCACTTCTGCAAGGCGTTTTTCAAAGACTTAACTGGAATACAAAAGGTATTAATGTGTCCAACAAGTATCTAAGTCTCCTTAGATTTGCAGACGACATCGTATTTTTCTCAGAAACCTCATCCAAACTTCAAGAAGTGTAAAAGTGTGGGACATATGTATTCAAAGAAAACAAAGTTAATTTTATCAATTAATTCCAATTGATTTTACAATTTTATTTCATAATTCATTAGTGGATTCATTAGTGGAGTCACACACACACACACACATACACACAGGTATGTTTTAACTTATTAAAACAAATCATTGACAAAATTTATTGACAACACATTGTCTTGGAAATTGCATATAACTAAATTGACTTCAAAAGTGAGAAAACTAATGTTTGTATTTAAAAAACTCAAGCCAACGGCTAGTAGATCAACTATCTTCATGGTTTATCACGCTGTAGTTCAATCTTTGCTTTCGTATTGTGTATCGGTATGGGGTGGTAGTAATAAAACCTCTTTGCTACCGCTAGAAAGGGCACAAAGGTCAATTCTAAAAGTGATGACAAATCGACCTTTTCGATTTGCAACTAATAAATTATATGAAGACTGCAAAGTTCTGACAGTCCGCCAACTTTTTATATTCCAGACCATACAACGTATGCATAATACTATTAGTTACAACAAATACGATCAAAACAGAAGATTAGATATTGTTTTCCGCACAGAAAGACATAGAAGTACACTAGCTGGGAGACAATTTTACATAATTGGCTCGAGAATATATAACAAAATAAACAAAACCTTAAACATACATCCCTTGTCGAAATTTAAATTAAAAAAAACTGTGAAAGAGTGGTTACTCACACAAACATACCATGACTGTGAAAAACTATTA
>JACTOM010000922.1:2028841-2043193 GCA_015832385.1 Elymnias hypermnestra | reverse complement strand
TCTTGAAAAAAAAATAATTTAAAAAAAAAAAAAAAAATAAAAAAAAAAAAAAAAAAAAAAAAAAAAATATCGTGGGCCTACCTTTTCTCAATATAAAAAAAACCTCATTTTATTACCAATTCGTTAGAATAACTTGGTAACTTTATATTGTAAGTCGTTCTTTAATATTATCATCACACACACATTGAAAATAATATATGTAAAAAGTTTATTTGACGGTTCAAAAGTGCTGTAATAGCCAACTTGATTAAAAAATATTTCAATTTGAAATTTGACACATAGGGTTTGTACTGTATACCCATTATGGAGATTAACATTTAATACCTTATACTCTCCTTATATTTTCTTAAATGAGAGGTTTATCTCTGTGCTATTGATAAAGTAGAAACAATAGTTAATCCATTAACAATTGTAGAGTCGTCTCAGTGTTATCTTATTTCTCTGGTAATTGAATTGCAGTCCCATTATCCCTGTGTGTTAAGTAAATTTAATTAAACTATTATTTTATTTTTATTTACTTACTACTGGCTAAAGTATGAGAGAATACAACTACATAAAATCGTGGTTTATAAATATCGGTTCCCATAAATCATTATTAAATTTTATAGATTTTATATATGTTGTTTTATATAGAAATCTCGGGATTAATTTGCAGCAAGGCAAATTTTGAAAATTATATTTTCTAGTTTGTGTGGGCCTGGACTGGGGGGAGGTTCTGGCTGTGACTGTTGACACCCTACCAGCAACTAAGTGTTTTAAACGTTCTGGTACGATACTATGTAGAAACCATAAAAGGTTAATTTCCTCTTACCAGATTACCGCGTTTCCATCTTTGATAGTGATTTCCCCTGATACTGATCATGGGAATCACTATCAAGCATTAACTTCATCAAACATTATTAGCAATCTAAACTAATATTTTAAATTGGAAACATTTGTGTTTTTGTATACATGTAAGTATGTATGTTTGTAACGTTTTCACAATAAAAACTACTGGACTGATTTCAAAATATTTTTCACCATCAGAAAGCTGTATTTACATTGAGCGACATACACCTTATTACTTTCTCAAAAAAAAATAGGGATCCCTAAGAAAAGTGTATTAATGCAATCCAAGGTGTGAAACATTGTCATCGCGTGCACTGCGAAAACGATTGAAGATAGAACAAAAAAATGTTCTACATTGTTATAGAACGTATTAATATCTACATAAAAGTCTGCAATACTTTATATACTATATACAAATACTGTAGTTATGCCTTACAACTACTTTTTTTACATTTTAAAAGTTAATAAAAGTGTCGACAATAATCAAACCCTATTACTCATTCCTCTGTATTAATCTTTATCCTATTTAATGTTAAATAATAAAATAATATAAAACTGTTTCAATACCTGTAAAATACTTTTAAAATTATTAAATCAGAGATTTTATTGAAAAGTTTAACGAATTTATAAATCTCAATCTAAAGAAAATAAATTACCCCGATTCGAACTCCAGATTGTCAAATGCCGTGTATAGGGAAGTTGTGAGACAATAAAGTTAAATCTCTTCTCTAATATTATATTGGTTTTATTTTTAGCAATTTATAATAATCAAGCTAAAAATTACTGGAACGATTTAAAGAAATCTTTCAATACCAGTAGAGTATTTTTAAATTGACCATTATCGTAAATGATGTTACGAATTTTAAAATGTATTAGTTAGATATACATTCGTTGTAAAGTAAAATCTGTATATGGATTAGTTTATTAATATAATTGAGTACCTAATAACTTAAAAGGAAGCAATTAAAAACTAAGTGAAATAAAACTTTATAGGTATCGTTATCTACGTGGGTAAAACCGCGGGGCATTGCTAGTAAAAAATTAAAAAAAGTATAAGAGATTAATAACTGAAAAATCTTATATTCATTCATTATTAAAAATGTAAGAACTTGTTAAGTAACTCTATCCGTTTAAGACGTTGACATCGTTTAACAGATGTGTCCAAAACCAGTTTAGGCAAATAACATGAAGATTGTTTCAAAATCACTGACTTTTTTTTGGAAAAGCCGCCGAACGAATAAAACACTACTCGGCAGTGTGGGTCTCATTGGACAATACCCACTAAAACCCAGCGGAACCCTCTATATCTAAAGGGTGGAAGCCGGAAGTTCGCCTACGCATTCGACTCAGATAGCTCCCTAGGTGCTTCCAACATAAGGTTCAAATAAGCTGGATCAGGTGAGCGTACGCCTACCGATTCTCACCATCCTCTGACGTAGAAAGACATGAGCTACTGCCTCTCTCGCCCTCAAGCTAGCCTCCTTCCTCCTCCTTAGTTAAAGAAAACTGATGAGAACAATTTTTACGTTACGCGCGCTTTAGCTATAGTCAACTTATTATCAACTATTAAGTTAGCTATAGACAACATTTTAATATTTTATAATTATTTTATTATATTACTTGTTAGAGATATTGTGACATTGAAAATATGAACGTGACATTCTTATCAAAATTATAACTTTCCGACTCAACTATAGCAAACAGATTATAAAATATTTATATCCAATGAAAGTCAGTTTACATTTATTACTTCTACAAACGTAGAATAAGGCGATAGATGCATTTTTTTAAATATTTTTATCTTGTTACGCCGAGGAAGTATTACTTGAAACGCGGGTACATAAGTACACACACACTTTTTCTTTTCTATAAGTGGATATAAATGTTTTCAGTTTATTTAGAATAAAACTGGTTCACTTATATTTATGTCTGTGTGGACCACTTACGTCATCACTTTTAAAATCGTTTTGTAAAAACGTTTTTTGGAAAAAAGGCTAAAATCACCTGAAAAAGGTTGTTGCGTTTATAGAACCATTATACCGGACCCCTTAACGATGAAACAATTTTCCACTCATAAGGGTTAAGCACTAAAGAATGTGTACTTACATGAAAACGATTAGAATTTCTTTCTCAACTTTCTTGAAGTTACAAAAGCTCTTTCCAAATCTGAAGTTGAATTTAATGACGTCAATCCACGGTGCATAACTTTAACTTGTGAATATATTTGAATTGTTTAAAATACGTTAACTAGCGACCCGACCCGGGTTTATGCGAATAGTAGAGCATATTGTTTAGTCTGTCGTAAGGTCGCATCAATACTACTTTGAGTACTATGCACAATTTTGATGGATTTAAATATTGTTATAATTCACCTATATTTTGTTATACTCGTATAGGTTCGAAGAAAGCACCCAGAAGCCTTGATTTTTCCAACACTTCCAACAATTATCGTTACATTTAAACCGGTTTACTGATGACTGCCTCATTGGACTAGTTCACTTTTGTGTGCCGCCAGAGTTTGCAAATATGTAATAATATATTTAAAATTTATCAATAGAAAAAAATATTTTTTTATTTATTTGCTTGCAATAAATCCCTTAATAAACGTTTGGATATTATTTTAGTATATATAAATTTATGTTGTATATTTTAAAATTTTATCATAAACTATTTATGCAGTGTCTTAAAGCAAATAAACAATTTTGATCATTTTCATTATGTGCCGCCAAATTTTGAAATCGTAAAATATGTGCCGCAACAAAAAAAGGTTAAGAACCACTGGTCTAGTAGTTCACAGACTCAATATCGTTCTACTTCTACAATAAAATAGGTTGTTATTAATTAATATTGACAGTGTGTCAGGCGACGTTTGTTGAAACAATGACATAAATTGAATATGTCAAAATACACCAGGTATTTTGACATGTAAGGTGTACTATAAAAGTATTGTTATTATATTTTCAATGCTATATTTTTGACAATCGCACTGAATGTCCCTGTTATACATAGAATATAACTTGTAATTTAACTTTCGTTCTGAATAATGTAAACATTTAAAACAATTACTCTCTCTGACAAAATGTAAACAGCTTTAGACACTCGCCACTCCTTCACACTGCCAGGTATTTTGACATATTCAATTTACGTCACTGTTTGTTCGGACAACGAACATCTCCTGACGTATTGTCAATATTAATTAACACACTTTTTGAAGTGTACATTTGTACGGATGGAACGCGTGATTAGCGTCACGAAGATGTGCAGCGTTTTTATGCTAATTCGTTTGAAGGTTAGGTAGTGTTAATGTTTACAAACAACACGTGGTATTCTAATTTGCCACTTGTCGCATAATAATTTAATTATAAATTAATATTTTACATAAAATATAAAATAAAAATATTTCATAAATTCTCTTTTCTAAATAATTTCTAATATTGACAAAAAATACGTGGCACTTTTATTTACTATTTATATACATATTATTTGTATTAATTTTCGACTCTTTAAATATTTTAATGACAATTAAATTCATTAAATTCCTAACATATCTTCCTTTTTCCTTTCCTCTAACTCTCGGAAATCAGATTTGTATAAATTTATACAAGACTTAAAAATTAGTTTGCCAAAAAAGTTTTACTTCTGACATGTGTACTTTGTACGCACGTACTTTTTTTTATTGTAGAAATAGAACAAATTAAGTTCCTTTAAAGGGAATAAGGAGTATCGTATGTGATTCTGTATTACAACACCGTAACGTAATTTTTTTTATTGCTGACTGAGAGATTAGCGATTGACTGTAATCTCACCTGATGGTAAGTTATGATACAGTCTCTCGCTAACCTGGTAAGAGGATAATTCACATCGTACCGTAATGCAAGGTGTTTTTTGGGCGGTACGTCTTTACTTATAGAATGATAAACTATAGCCTAACTTATTAGAAAATGCACTTGACCCTGTTAGCGCATTGGTACGAACACAAACCCGGCACGGGTTTGATCCCAACTAGGGTAAAATTAGGAAATTGCATTTTCTAATCTGTTTGAGTCTGGACTGGTGGGAAGCTTCGGTGGTAGATATTTACCACCCCACTAGCAAAGACGTATCGCTAAGCAAAGAAATTTGTTTTCCTGTACGATGCTGTTTAAAAACCATAAGAAGAGATTAACGTACTTCCATCTTAGACTGTATCATCTCTTAACATCATATGTGTATGGTGTAATGGCAGTTAAGCCCTAACAGAAAATATATTTAGTAAAAAAACCGTTTTTCTAACACTATTCAAATTTATTTATGTGTATAGATTATCTAATCAGAACTAGACTTTAAACTCTAATAATAAACAGATAGAGTAGATCAAATACACTATCTACACCCACGTAAAATGTATCAATTACTTCGCACATAATTTGCAATATATCGTAAGCGATAATTTCAAAAAATATACACACTATTATAGAAATAGCACCGGAAAATATTTATATACCAATGTACGCCTACAAACGAAGCATATAAAGATGTTTATTTTTTATATATTAATGTAAGATTATTTTGTAAAGTACTATAACCCTTTATTTTTCTACAAAATAGACGAGACAGGCTAGAGGACAGTTAGCGACATAACAGATTCGCTGAAGGAGCCAACGGAGAGGATGAGACAGAATGACGTTAACGCACCCCCGCTTCAACCGAGTACTGTACATCTTCTTCTCCCTTCATGATTGAATGAGATGAGGCGGCTACATCCGGGGTGCTAGAGTGGATTGCACATGCGTACCTCTTGGTCGCCGGGTTTTAGCAGGTATTCTGACTTGTCATTAAAACCCCTCTCCCCGTGCGTAAAGGCATTTCCCAGCCTCAAAAAAATATCTTAAGTTGAACCAAATTACACACAGGAGGAGATTGAAGACAATCATAAAAGTCTGTTAAGTACTCCGGATTCCATTGCTACAAATCATATCATAGCATATTAAAATACTATATTCACACTGCCTACTGGAACTGACAGAAAACACTTAAGGTGTGCTTAAAAACAAAACACGACAGAAATGATAACGCGGTTAATAAGGAATATAATATTTTTTGCTCTATATTTATAAAATAATAATATTTATTGTCATTAATGCTAATTTAATTATAACGGAGATGCGTTAACTTTCTCTCGTACACCCGTAACCGACGAGAACCGACTTTACTCGAACGAGCGTTACTTAGCCGAGCGTGATAGCTAAAGCTTATTGAATACCCAAAAAATACACGTGCCCAGCGCGCCTAAAGAAAATTTTAATTCACGTGTTAATTTATTGATGTACTCTAAAAAAAATATGAATTCATCAACGCAAATACCATAATTTTAAACAATAATGACGTGAATACAAACGCTACGTACCGCTTGACGTCATTTAATATGTGGTCGTAATTGTAACAGTGTTTATTCTGAGCTTAACACATTTTTAATGAATTTTCAAAGAAAACTTTTCATTCCCACTTTATGTTCACACGAATATTTACATCTTCTCTTTCACATTACAAAATGTTACAGTATACACAAACTAGGACGGTGCTTACGCTGCAAATTGTTTAAATGAAATTCAGTTGTTTCTACAATCCAGCCCAGTTACGAGCTGAATCTACCATTATTATGAATAAAAACGTGATAAAATTATATAAAATGTAAAGGTATATGAGAGAGGATTTTTAGAGCATGGGCTCACCACAGTGCTGCTCTGCAGGGTTTACAGGCATAGTACACAAGAAGGAAGCCCACGAGAGAGAGAGAGGGAGTATGCAGTGGATTCTCCCCTCACGCCGAAGGAGGCGGAAAATAAGGCGGCGCATGTTTGCGAATCTTCTCCCGCCTCCGTCAATCCTCCGTCGGACTCATAGGGACATCGGGCAGAATGCGAAAGCTGAACATCTGGTGCCTCACTAATGGATGAAGAGGGTTCCGCTGGGTTTTAGTGGGTATTGCGAAACCTTCCAGCGCCGAGTTCCACACTCCTGACTGGTCATCGGTCGGGGTTAGCGGGAAAATTGCATTTTCCAGCGAAAAAAACAAAAAGGTATAGTGCACAAGTGCACTTTCAATTCTTTCACCGTCATAGTCCGATGTGTCCGATTTATAAAAACGCGTACGCTGAACCCAACAAATGATTTCTGAACCTTCTTCATTCTAAAATATGGCATTACAAGTTTGTTTTTATTTCTAATATTAAAATTGTGTGTTTCGCACCTTTTCCTGTCGTCGCTCGTCGCTTCAACCGATGGACGTCTACTGCTGGAGATAGGTCTCACGAAATGATGCCCACAAGGCCCGATCTTGTGCCGCCTGGCTCCAGCGGCTACCGGCGATCCTCCTTATATCGTCGGTCTACCTTGTGGGGGGTCTTCCTACACTGCGTCGTCCAGTGCGGGGTCGCCATTCCAGCACTTCCTGACCCCAACGCCCATCGGTTCGTCGGACTATGTGCCCCGCCCATTGCCACTTCAGGTTCGCGTTTCGTAGGGCTATGTCGGTGACTTTGGTTCTGCTACGGATCTCCTCATTTCTGATTTGATCGCGTAGAGAAACTCCGAGCATAGCCCTCTCCATCGCACGCTGAGTGACTCTGAGCTTTCGAATAAGCCCATAGTCAGTCAGTCAGTCGCTGACTATGGGCCTTTTCCTGTATAAATAAATATTATCACGGATATATATAAAATGTTATTCAATATAAATATTGCGACGGTAATGCGAGAATTGATATTTCTTTGAATTTTTCTCTTAAGGAAACGCGAGATCCAAATTTATATATGGCACGTTTTGCTCTTTTTTGTAATACAAAGATAGTCTCAACATCAGTGTATGACCTTACTTTCCTAACAGCAAACGCAGCTGAACTAAGTTTGTCTGCCAGAGTCATATGGGCACCCCACTGAAGCCCAGAGGCTAAGGTTATTCCCAAGAAGACTGTAGTCGAACATGCTAACCACTGGACCAATGAGGCAGTCCTACATATATATAAATATAACATACATAGCATCACGGCTTATTCCCTTAGGGGTAGGTAGAGACCATGTCCTTCCACTTGCCACGATACTTGTATATCTCCTTCGCTTCTTTCATTAACCCTTTCATAAAAGTTCATCGGTTTAGAGTACTCTTGATCTAGCCCTAGATTTAAAATTGATTTGATTCTAGATTGATTTAAAATGTCCTGGATTTGGTCTTCCCCTTCGAACTTTCCCATTCATTCTTGACTCATAAATCCTTTTTGTTAATCTCCTTTCATTCATACGTGCCCAAACCATCTAAGCATACCTTTCTCGATTTTAGTCACTACATCTATAAGAATAAATCATCAGGACGCCTGAATAAAAATAAAACACTGCATAGTTATATCGCTCTAACTGTTTCCTGGAGAGTAACTGCCGAAACTCCAGTGGGAATACGGAAAGATCCGAAATAGGTAAAGACCATCTACGGTAGAAAGGACATTTCCCTAAATTACAAAGCAATGGCAAATAGCTTTGACGGGATCGTGACGAGTAATCGGTTTTTGCTTTAGATATACCGATCTCATGGAAATATGAAGAAATCGGTTCTGAGTGAGCCTCTATAACGCGAAAGGTGTATACCGAATTCCTAGTCAATCGGACAATTAGTTCTTTGCCCATACATCTTTATATATAAAAATTAATATACTTATACGTGTGTATATAACTGTGCTTCTCTTAAGCAGCTGGTTGGTAGGTTTTGCTTACCAATTCGATAAACAATGGATTTCCTCATATATCAGCGGGATCAGGCAGCCGTGATACTTTAAAAAACAAGTTATACTCCCCCAAAAGACTCGACCGATTTATACTTTTTTAGTATGTTAAGGTGCATTAACTGCAGCATTGTTCTAGTGGTCAGCTTGTTCGGCTATAGGCATGAGGTTGTGAGTTTGAGGCCTGGGTCTGGGCGAATTCAAAAATGGATATCGAGTTTTCTATTAACATTTTTTGGATATTAGCCTGAAGTTGCGAGGTTAGCGGTACGCTTAACCCCCGTGCCTTGGAAAGCACGTTAAGCCGTGGCTTTTGCGCCTGATCTCTCTCCGGTCGTGTTGGATTGCCATACGATTGGACTATGAGTGTAAAAGAATAGTGCTACGCTCTGAAACCCTCTGCGAGAGGAGGCCTGTGCCTAGCAGTGGGATCTTAAAGAGATGGTACTTATCGTTTTAAGAATCATTCGATATTTTTTTTAAACTATTCCCGGTACGGATTCCCTCACATTTTCAGAAGATCGGGAACTACGCGAGTAACACCGCGAAAGCAATTGTTGTATATCGACACTGGAAAGCAAACACATAGTAACACTCAAAATTTTGTTTTTAAAAATTATGTTAATTTCTACTATAGTCAACCTGTTTAGCAACAAAATATAGATATAGTGTCTTACAATAATGGTTACTAAGTACCGAAGTAATGATTTTTCGGCTCTGCGGATCACTACGAGTTTGCTTTCCAACGTTGATATAGAATTTGTGTTTAAATTTCTTCCAGTCTCTATTTCTATTGAAGCCTAATTCAACGTACCATCATGTTTATAATTGGAATTTTTCCAAGGAACAATGAACCTGTACGATTCTATATAGAAACCATAAGAAGTAAAGTAGCCCTTACCATAATATGCTGTATCAAAAAAAGACAAACTGGTGTCGCGTTTCTCTTAATATAGTCAAAGTCAAAAAGCACTTTTGAATCGTCAAATATCGTCTTTTTTTCCTATAATATTTCAATGTATGACCGATGATAACATCAAACAACAACTTACAATCTAAAGTTACGAGGGTTCCTTCGCGCCCTGATCTGAGAAGAGCCCACAACAAACTCAGTAGGGTTTTTTTGATGTCATCATCATTACAATATATATTTGTAATTTATTCTATATCAAAATATGTATATATAGAGCAATTCATTTACTCCCAAGCTTTTTTGTCTTCCAAGTTTTCCTTCAAATTATAGAATGATTTCTCTATTAGCTTTCTTTTAATGAAAATACATTATATACAAATAAAATTGTAATTATTCACTAAAATGACTACAAGTAAAAATAATGTTAAGGAACTATATTTTCATAACCTTTTATCGGTGTGTAAGTCATCTTCAGGGCAAATGTATTTTAACACCGACCGATGATAATTGATCAACAAAATATAGTCACGAGAATGACATTTTATGTACGCAATTCACATGTTATGGGATATTTTCGATTGATAATATGAAAATTAATTATTCTATAGTTATTTTCATAGAATATTTCGTTATTTTGATCGAAATTCCAGTGTATATGAAAATAAATTGCTTTTCGTTAGTCTCTCAAAGACTTGAGAAAGGCTGGACTGATTTGGCTAATTTTGGCTTTGAATTATTCGTGAAAGTCCCCGGGAAGGTTTATAAGGTGAATAAACAAAAAGTGCCTGGATTATAGTAAAATCATGTGACATAACAATTTTGTGTAACATACACATGTATCATGTGTAATTAATCTAAACTAATATTATAAACAGAAAACATTTGTGTTTTTGTATGTGTGCCTATAACGTTTTCACACAAAAAGTACTGGACCGATAACAAAAATTTTTTCATCATTAGAAAGCTGCATATTCACTGAGAGACACAGGCTATATCCTATTCTCAAAAAAAAAAATAGGAATCCCTTCTCAAAAAAATAATATGACCCAAGGTGCGGAACATAAAATCTGTTATCGTGTGCCCCGCGGAAACTATTGACGATAGAACAAAAAAATGTTTTACAATATTATAAAATGTATTATTATCTATAAAAAAATCCGTGATACCAATGTCCAACCACTGTAGTTATACCACGATAACCACTTTTTTACATTTTAAAAGTCAATAAAAGTACCATCAATCAAACCATATTATTCACACCTCTGCTTCAATCCTTCTCCTATTTAATGAGTGAATGATTATATTTTATTAAAGACCGTTTCAATACCTATAAAATACTTTTTAAATTCTTAAAATCTTGTAAAGATATAACGAATTTAAAAATATAAAAGAAAATTACTAGAAGACGTTCCATTGCCACAAGATCGGTATCTACGTGGGTGAAACTGCGAGGCATTGTTAGTACTTACATAAAAGCAAAATATTATTTATTCAAATAGACTCAAAAATCACTTTTTAAACGTCAGTAGTCCGTTCGTAGATAACAAATCTGCCACTGGTTCGAAAAGATGTATTCGCTGAGAAGAAACATCAAATTAATTGAAAGACGATAACATTCTATTATAGATTTTGTCTATTATCCAAGTTAATCGAAATAAATTGATTTTTTACCTTGTAGTATATTTATGAATAACATGTGATTAACAATATGTATTCTAAGACATTTTTTAAAATAAAATCTACGCCTTTAAATGAATATATGTTAAAGTAACGAATTATATTTAGGCAAATTTAATTGGATAAAATCTAATGGGATGGCCTTTCTTAATAATAAGACATAATAAATTTAAAGAATCGTTCACATTTATACGTTTGTAATATATAATATCGATTTGTATTCCCGAGTCTTTTTATAAATACAATATTTTATCTAATCTGTAAAACAACACTAACCTTGACTATGGCAATAAGAAAGAGTGAAAGATAAATAATATTTGAGACATTTAATAAATTGTTTTTGGAATACATGTAATTAAAATTGATGTCCATTTTTTATATATAAAATCTTATAAATTGAAAATGACTTTTATGCTTATACGTGTGTCAGTAATAGCTGTAAAAATTTCAATATTCAACAATGAAAAAGGTTCAAGTACACCCTTGAATTAGTCATCAATTAAAACTTTTATGAAAAAAAGCTCTCACCTAAAGTTTAAGCGGCACAAACATGTCTAAGTTTTAACACCATAATTGACTAATTTTAACTATTACATTATATACACAACAGTTTTGAAAGTTTATCACACGTTATCAAAAGAGATAACCTGGTTTTACGTGAAAGCAATGCGTCCCACTGTATTGAAAATACAGGCGCGACTGAATTCCGTTCGCTGAGCTACGCATCTGCTCCCTTTCGCGTCTTAACGAATAAAGCAACCATTCGTTACTTTGCTCTAACTATAGACCTATTATTAAAAAAACAAGATTTATCATTACATTTATTATAAAAGAATAGTTGATGTACTCTTAAGGCTATACGACAGAAAATAAAACTTCATCAAGCGAGCGAATATTACATACTTTGAATACTTACATAAAATATATTATATCGATATCTATATAAATAAAAGAGATATTCAGGTATCTATTGACTCATCACAATATCTCTGGAACCATAGGGCGTAGAGACTTGAGATTTGGTAGGAATATTCCTTTTGCCGAGTAGAGGTTAGCTAAGAACGGATTTCAAGAAATTCCACCTGCAAGGAGAGTTGCAGAGGTGTCAATCTAGAGCCTGAAAAAGGACTATAAGCTCTTTGCAGTAATACACAGCAATTAGCTCATTGAAGTATTTATACGTATATTTCTTATTTGTAAAACAATTTGCCTAAAATAATAAAAATGGTACCCAAAAAACATATCACGCAGACGAAATTTGTTCAGCTAGTATATATATATATACGAGTATATATAATTATATATATATAATTATATATATATATATATATAATTATATATAAGACATATCCAGGTATCTATTGACTTATCACGATATCTCTGGAACCATAAAGCGTAGAGACTTAATATTTGGTAGGAATATTCCTTTTGTTGAGTAGAGGTAGGCTAAGAACTGATTTTATGAAATGCCACCCGCAAGGGGGGTTGCGGGGGTGTTAACTATTGACTCATCACGATATCTTTGTAACTCTGAAATTTGTTTGTAATATTCCTTTTGCCGAATATTTCATGTTCATGTTTCTTATTTGCAAAACAAAATGCCTAAATTAATGTCATTG
Source organism: Elymnias hypermnestra (assembly GCA_015832385.1). Classification (NCBI taxonomy): domain Eukaryota; kingdom Metazoa; phylum Arthropoda; class Insecta; order Lepidoptera; family Nymphalidae; genus Elymnias; species Elymnias hypermnestra. The sequence goes on along the minus strand of JACTOM010000922.1, from coordinate 2,030,408 downwards.
CTACCCAAAAACATTCCACGCAGACGCAGTCGCGGGTTCAGATAGTTATAGATAATACAGAAGTCTTTTTCAAATTTATATATATATATAAATTTGAAAAAGCCTAAGTTTATATATATATATACTTAGGAAAGATTACTAGTTACAAAGCTATACTGTTATTGAGAAAAAATTTACTTGTTTAACCCGAATAAGGTATTTTTTGTCTCTAATAATAAACTAAAGCGAAAAAGTGTGCTTGTATCAGAGTACTCGTGGAACTGAAGTTTTTTGGCTTATAATTTTAATTTAAGTTTACTTATTTATGATATCTAATTTGAAATACAACTACTTATTGTTTCTTTATTCATAAACTATTCCATGACGATGTAAATATTAACTTATTTGACAATGGTTTTCAGTATTAATACATGAAATAAAAGCAATCAGTTCTGGATACATTTACAAGCACAATTTAAAGAAATATGTCAAAAACATCCTTTTACAAAAAGCATAGTATAATGTTGAAGATTATTTAAGCGATATAAATGTTTGGACTTGAATCCAGTTGCACACAGAAGCAAAATATAACAAATTGTAACCTACAAGTCTATATTTAAAAGAGTAACTGCTGAATTTCTTGCCGGTTTCTTCAGACTACCGACGATTCAAAAGTGCTTTTTGAGTCCACTTGAATAAAGAATATTTACATTTTGTTTTTAAGGCAATAACATTTACAAAATAAATATTTATAATTGTGTATATTGCGTATAAAGTAATGAATTAAAATAAGTGATGTATTTACTATTAAGTTGTGAATGTCTTGTAAAAAAGGTTTATCATGTGTTTTATTGTGTCGTCCATAACCCTTAATTTTTTTTTATGGTGGCGGTAAATGACTAAGGTGTCAACTATTTGTAGATTATCAAAATTTTGGTATACAATCACAGAAACCGTACAATCTCCTACGTGCCTTCTCCAATTAACGTGACGCGAAATTGTGTGTGCCTTGTCACACCTGAAAGCCGATTAAGAAGAAGAAGAAGAAGTACTATAACTTTCTCGCTTCTTAGTCGATGAGAAATTGATTTTAACTACAGTTTGTTCTCGTTAAGGGGTGAATGATGACTCACTGCATTCTTAACGCGAACTAACTGTAGTGATATTCAGATTTGGATCTATATATCGAGTATTAACAATAAACCCGTGCACATCTATTTTGTATTTAACGGTAAAGAAATGCAAATGGTGCTAATTCTCCGGTGCCTAGACTTTGTAATTTATATAATAAATGGAAAGATTTAGTTGTTTTATGTTTAACATGTAGTTTCTTTTATTACTGTATGTATATAATTTACTATTCAATGTTCTGTGTGTTCTTTTCAAATCAAATAAAATTAAAATATCTTTATTCAAATAGGCATATTACAGCACTTTTGAATCGTCAAATTATTTTTTTTCCACACTCTGATTCTAATATACGTCTGATGATGGTACTCAAGAGCGACTTAAAATCTAAAGTTACGAGGGTTCCTTCGCGCCCTGATCCGAGAAGAACCCCCAACAAACTCAGTCGGGTATTTTGTTT
>JACTOM010000922.1:1942975-2018362 GCA_015832385.1 Elymnias hypermnestra | reverse complement strand
TTCAAAAATGGATATTGAGTTTTCTATTAAGATTTTCTCAATATTTGCCCGAAGTTGGGAAGTTGGTGGTGTGTTCCACCCCCGTGCCTCGGAGAGCAAGATGTGTATAAGAGACAGGGTCAAGAGTACTCTAAGCCGACGAACTTGTATGAAAGGTTTAATGAGAATGAAAGAAGCGAAGGAGATTTGCAAGGATGCGTGGCAAGTGGAAGGATGTAGTCTCTGCCCATCCCTATGGGAATGAGGCTTGATGCTATGTATGTATGTATATAGTGCAAGATATTATTACAACATTTCAATAAAAGTGCTTATATTTAATAAATTAATTAATAAATAATATTTTCTAGTCAGTAGATTTTTCACAATATCATATTTACGAATTATGTGCAATGTCGAATTATATGTTTTATATGCAATGTCATTAATTTTGTCTCAGCTCCAAAAAATCCTTTATTGAATAATATTTTTTCTTTAATAACAATTTTTTTAATTCAATTATATATTTTTAGGAGGCAATGTTCTGATATTTTCTGGCAGGTTATTATAAATTTTTATCGCCATTCCATAAAAGTTTTTGTCAAAAAGTTTAATCCTTGATTTCATAAATTGTAATTTTTAAATTTATTTGGACGTTCGATTGAATAAGGATTTGATTTGAATTGAAATATATTAAACTAATATGATATTGTAACGATGATGATAACAAAAAAAAACAGAATACCTGACTGAGTTTGTTGTGGGCTCTTCTCGGATCAGGGCGCGAAGGAACCCTCGTAACTTTAGATTTTAAGTCGTTCTGGAGTATCATCATCAGACGTACATTAGAATTAGAGTGTGGAAAAGAAAAGAAAAAAAAATATTTGACGATTCAAAAGTGCTGTAATATGCCTACTTGAATAAAGATATTTTGATTTGATAAGGCAGTATTAGAAGTGTCTAGATTTGCTAGTTCCACCTTACAATAATATAGCACTCACAATAATGTAAAATTACATACAGGACCGGTTATAAATAATATTTGCCTGAGAAATATATGAGGGTGTGCTAAACGCCGCATGTGAATTGAATTTGAAATACGAAATAGGTGATAATGTGCATATTGTGACGGCATCTCCTAATTTAATTTATTTTGGAATATGACTTACTTATTATTGATGGAAATTTTGCCTTTTTTGTGATGGCAGGCTTCGGTCGTGGCTAGTTATCTACCAGTAAAGACATACCGCTAAACAAAAAAAAATATCTTCTTTATATTCACACAAATCTAAAACTTTAGATTTCCGAGACTTAGAGAGAGGGAAACATTAAAAGTGTCGAAAATTAATACAAATAATTTATTTAAATCTCAAACGACGAATTGTAAATAAAAATGCCATGTGTTTTACTCCAAATATTATAAATTATTAATTAGATTTTGCTTTTTAATTTAGAAAATAGAACTTATGAAATATTTTTGTGTTATATTTTATGATAAATAGTATATTAAATTATTAAATGACGAGTGGGAAATTAAAATGCCACGTATTATTAGTAGATATTAAAACTAATTAGAAAAGCACGGGGTGTAAGGGAGAAACGAGTCCCAGTCCGTTTCTCCAAACGCCAACCTCACCTGCACGCGGTGCACCCTGCTTCTACCGACGAGGCTCTGGCGACCGACAAATGGCGGTATAACCATTCTCCTTAGCTGACCTAAATGCCACAGACCGATAACGGGCAGCAGCGTTATCGGTGCGATAAGGTCAGCACTGCGATCACCAACCCGCCTGCCAAGCGTGGTGATTATTGGCAAAACCACACATGATGACGACAAGGCAGCAACGGCCCCCAGTCCCCGGCAGCCCCGCTATTCCAAGCTCTGGCAGCGGTTTCGGTAACGGCGGGGCAGGGGGTGCTAAGAATCTCCGGAAGAGATTCCGCTGCCAACCCCGACGACTTGACCTGGCAACATACAACGCACGCACTTTGAGGACCGACGAAAAAGTCTTCGAGCTGGAAGAAGCCATGAGCAAGTTACACTGGGATATTGTGGGATTATCCGAAGTCCGTAGAGAGGGGGAGGACACGATAATTCTCAAATCCGGTAACTTGCTATACTACCGGGAGGGTGAACACCAATCCCAAGGTGGTGTCGGGTTCCTCGTCCACAAATCTCTCGTTAACAATATTGTCCAAGTAAACAGTGTGTCCAGTAGGGTAGCGTACCTTATACTCAGAATTACCAAACGGTATTCGTTGAAGGTCATACAGGTTTACGCACCCACATCATCGTATCCCGATGATGATGTAGAGGTTATGTATGAGGATATATCAAGAGCCATACATACCTCTAGGACACACTACAATATTGTAATGGGAGATTTCAACGCAAAACTCGGCGAACGAAGTGGGGCAGAGTTGAGAGTGGGGCAATTTGGATACGGGCAACGGAACCAGAGAGGTCAAATGCTGGCCGATTTCATGGAAAGGGAGGGCCTCTACATGATGAACTCCTTTTTCAGGAAACGGCCACATCGAAAGTGGACTTGGCTTAGTCCCGATGGTTCCACGAGAAACGAGATTGACTTCATCATGTCTACGAAGCGAAATATATTCAATGATGTCTCTGTGATCAATAGAGTGAAAACTGGGAGCGATCACCGTATGGTAAGAGGCACATTGAATATTGACGTTGTCCGTGAACGGAACAGACTGGTGAAGTCAACGCTCCGACCCACTCGCGCTCATATCCAAGACCCCGAGAGCTTCCAACTGGAGCTGCAAAACCGCTTCGCTTGCCTCGAGAATTGCGAATCCGTGGACGAGCTAAACAATAGGCTAGTGGAAACTGTCCATACGGTTGGGATGAAATTCTATAAACCCCGTAGAAAGAAAACCAAGAGATTCTCAGACCATACTCTTAATCTCATGGAACAGAGACATGCAATGAGCTTGCAGTCTGCAGCAGACGCGTCCGCATACCGGCAGATCAATAGACAGATCTCTAAATCGCAAAAGCGTGATGTGCGACACTTTAATGCCGAGCGTATACGAGATACCATCGAACGCAACAAAGGCACTAAAGTGTTCGCAAAAGATCTGTCTATCGGTCAGAGCCAGTTGACGCGGCTGAGGACTCATAACGGCGAACTCATTGCATCTGGACCTGAGATTCGGAGGGAGGTTGAGAGTTTCTATGGGCAGTTATACACATCGACCTGCAAGCCTATTGATAGTTTGGCTAAAGATCCTCGTGCCAAACTTACTCGACATTATACCGAAGATATCCCGGACGTCAGCTTGTACGAGATTAGTATGGCCCTTAAACAGATGAAGAACAGCAAGGCACCTGGTGATGACGGAATCACAGCGGAACTCCTGAAGGCGGGTGGAAAACCCATTCTAAAAGTCCTTCAGCGAATGTTCAATTCCGTCATCCTGGAAGGTACGGTGCCAAAGGCGTGGCATAGGAGCGTGGTAGTTCTGTTCTTCAAGAAAGGTGACAACACCTTATTGAAGAACTATAGACCTATTGCGCTGCTAAGTCATGTCTATAAGCTGTTCTCGAGGGTCATTACGAATCGTCTCGCTCGCAAGTTTGACGACTTCCAGCCCCCCGAACAAGCCGGATTCCGAAAAGGCTTTAGTACCATAGACCACATCTTTACGCTGCGGCAGATTATACAGAAGACCGAGGAGTATAATCGGCCACTTTGCTTGGCGTTCGTGGACTATGAGAAAGCCTTCGATTCGGTGGAAACATGGGCCGTGTTGAGATCTTTGCAGAGATGCCGAATTGACCACCGGTACATACACGTGTTGAAGTGTTTGTACGAAAACGCCACTATGTCAGTCCGTATACAGGACCAAAGCACAGAGTCTATCCAACTGCAGCGTGGAGTGCGACAGGGAGATGTTATCTCCCCGAAGCTCTTTACTGCGGCGTTGGAGGACCTGTTTAAGCTTATGGAGTGGAACGGACTGGGCATCAACATCAACGGCGAGTACATCACTCATCTACGGTTTGCCGACGACGTGGTCATTATGGCAGAGACTCTGGAAGATCTCAATGCAATGCTCGATGACCTCAGCAGAGCTTCTCGACAGGTGGGCCTAAAAATGAACATGGATAAGACGAAAGTTATGTCCAATATCCATGTTCCGCTCCACCCAGTCATCGTTGAGAACTCTACACTCGAAATTGTTGACGAGTATACATACCTGGGACACATAGTCCAGCTAGGTAGGTCCAATTTCGAGAAAGAGGTCAACCGCCGAATCCAACTCGGTTGGGCAGCGTTCGGGAAGTTCCGGAAGACTTTTTCGTCCAATATCCCTCAGTGCCTGAAGACCAAAGTCTTCGAACAGTGCGTGTTGCCAGTGATGACCTACGGTTCTGAGACGTGGTCGCTGACTATGGGCCTCATGCGGAAGCTCAGAGTCACTCAGCGTGCGATGGAGAGGGCTATGCTCGGAGTTTCTCTACGCGATCAAATCAGAAATGAGGAGATCCGTAGCAGAACCAAAGTCACCGACATAGCTCTACGAATCGCGAACCTGAAGTGGCAATGGGCGGGGCACATAGTCCGACGAACCGATGGACGTTGGGGTCGGAAAGTGCTGGAATGGCGACCCCGCACTGGACGACGCAGTGTAGGAAGACCCCCCACAAGGTGGACCGACGATATAAGGAGGATCGCCGGTAGCCGCTGGAGCCAGGCGGCACAAGATCGGGTCTTGTGGGCATCATTTCGTGAGACCTATGTCCAGCAGTGGACGTCCATCGGTTGAAGCGAGCGAGCGAGAAAAGCACAAATTTCATATGTAAAATTTACCCTTATGCGCCTAATGAAGTTTCACTTCAAATAAATTGTGTTCTGCAACGAATCTATGTAAATACATAATGAATTAAAATTACATCCTCGACTGTATCATCACTTACCATCAGGTAAAATTAGAGACAAGCCCTTGTCGACAGTAAAAAAAAACACCCATTTAAAATGACATAAATACTTTTCATGTCGCATTAAAAAAGAAGGGTTTGTCTAAGTTGAGAAGTACATTAAAATAAAAAAATGAGTTCAGAGAATTCGTGACTACATTTTAATATCAGATTTCAGCATTTTAATATTCCGTTGTCAATAATTACAAATAAAAGACTGGAATATTTTTTTGATAGCCTCGCGTCATGGCTTGAGTAATCGCTTCGCTAACAGGGATCCTGGATTCGATTATCAGAGGGAAATTGGAATATTGTAGTTCATTGTAATTTGTCTGAATTTAGACTGGTAAGTGGCCTTGATCTTCGCTAGTTTATAAGCTACTAGCAAAAACGACCCACCAAGCAAGAAAATTGCGACTCTGTACGGTGCTGTGTTTAAACCATAATAGCATAATTACCTCTTACCAGGTCAGCACGCTTCCTTGTTAGATAGACTGTATCATCAATGACCATCAGGTAAGATCACAGTCAGGTTTTAATCTATCATTGCTTGGGCAAGTACTTGCATCATGTCGTTAGACGTGAGGACACACCCGACTTTCATGAGAGTGGTGCTCCTGTAGATACAGCGCACCATACCCTGTCTGACAGTCCAACGTGGGCACCCCAGCAGCATATCTTGTTGTCACTGGTTAGAGATTTTTCACTGGAAAACATAATTGGGGTAGCCCTCAACAGTGAAGTTGGGTTAGGTTAGTTGGTTGGTTGCCTTTTTTTGCCAGACCGTTATCTCGCTCAAGGAGGCAAATGAGAGGCTAAGGGAACAAGCGGCTGAAACCCTCCCTCGCCGACGGAGGTGGCTTGGTGGTAGAAGTCGCACGCTATTCACTTCGTGGTTCACCCTATTGACTTGGTAAGTCATAGTCAGTGTCATCCGGGTCACAAGAGTGGAATGCGGTTAGGGAACCTCTAGTGATCTCAATCATGGATAAGGAGGGATCCACTGGGTTTTAGTGGGTATTCTGTTATCTTTGAGTCCTACACTCCCGATTGGAAAGAGTTTTGTCGGGGTGCGTAGAGGCATTTCCCAGCGCAAAAAAGGCTCTTATCTATCAGTAATAAAAAGTTGACATGTAAAATCCGAGTCGAGATCATTTTTCGTTACTCTATATATGTACATAATAATAAACAATATACTTTTATATATTAAAATCAATAGATGTCTGTTAGTCGCACTAAAACTCAAGAAAGGCGGGATTAGGCCAATTTTGGTTTTGAATTATTTGTGGAAGTCCGAGGAACATAGTAAAAAAATAACACTTGCGCTTTCCCTTAGAAACCATTCTTACCTGTCAAACGTTTGACGTTCGCCACGTCGTTCAGAAATGAAAGTAGATTTAAAAGAATACGACCAATAATTTATAATCACAACTATATATTTAAAATATTTGACGGAATTGGGCGAGAATCTGAGCGTAAAGGTACCGGTTTTTTTTATTACAAATTCTATTCTGGTACGGTTAAATTTTGACGACATTTGTGTTAAAGTTGAAACGTTCTGCAATTATCATTCGGCTTTATTACCGGTATGAAATTTGCTGGGTCAGACAATGTTTATACAATAGTATATATATTACATTGCTGTAAACGGAATCATCCGTATGGTTCACCTAAAAAAACAATCCCTTATATAAAGACATTTTAGATTAAAAGTTACACTTCGGTTGGATACCCAAAGAGCTATTGAATTCTTATATGTACATAGTGTACGGAGTCTATATGCTTAGGCATCGTTTGCGGTATAAAACGTGTGTATAATACTAAAAAGTGCCTTTTAATATTCAATATATATTATAATACGTGTAGATAAAATATATAACGGTAACGGAGTTCTTACTAGGCGCTTCGGTGTTGTTTTATAGCTATAAAGAAGCTTAAATAATTAGAACAAACCTCATAAATCCTCCTCCTCCTTATAATAAAGTTTGCTTGAATAATTTTAGATTACTTTCGATACTGTTAATTCTACCTTGCATTATTTATGAAACTTTAGTAAAGTATTTTTAAATAATATTCAATTTTCCATCTGATGAAGGTTTGACACTTTGCAGATTTCTGATTTAAATTGAAATTATATTATAATGATGTTAAACAGGGGTTAAGCAAACTACTGCCTGGCAGCAGATTGTATATGTATATATATATATATATATATACATATATGTGGAGAAAAATTAGAAGATCTATTAAGAAGCAATCAAGAAATTCCAAAATTTTTGCAACTATTTCCCAGGGCTGTATCTTCATCTAAGAAGTTATGAAAAGCAAATTAAAATATTTTTTTTAAACATTTAAAATATGAATGTGATACGTATGGTAAGCTAATGTCTAGAAATATTCTTTCACTTGAAAATCATCGAACGAAAAGAGATTTAATGTTTTTCTACAAAATCCTGAATAAGAAGACTGATTCACCTTACGTCCTAAGCAATACGTCTTGCATATGTCCTCCTTTTTGTAATACAAATTTGGCTAAAAAAAATCATTTATAATACGTTCTTCTGAAATGTTAAATTATCGAAGTGATATAAATTTATTTAGTAATGGAAAGTCCTTAGTCAAGAGAAATATGACATCTTACATATTAAGTAAAATATAAAATCAAAAAATCGTTATGATTAGTGCACAATAACGCTACGTTTTAATTGTTAGTGGAAACATTAGATTTAAGTGAAAACCTATGTTAGTCTATAAGTAAATTGTTTATTTCCCAAATAAAAATAAAAATAACTCAGAAATTATCGTATCAGACTGAAGGAAAGAACAATTTGAAGTGAAGTGAAGTTTTTAGTTTTCAGATCAAAATACCATCACTCACATGAATGAGGAGGCCTGCGCAGGCCTCTTGGGCATTGGTAAGTTAAAGCAGTGCATAAAGATAATAGATTGCAATATTTTATTTGAAAAAAACCATTAGGACAATACCGCTAAAGTCGAATAGATAAACATGTATTGCCAAAGGGTTAGTGAATTGTATCGTCCAAAGCCTCCTCTTAACGCAGACTTATATTTAACTACTACCTTTACTAATTAAGCGAGTATTCGTTACACCATAATATCTTATCTATTCGTAATAAAAGCCATAACTACCAACTGCTAAGATAAGTAGATTCTCGTTTAGAGAAATCACGAGTTCGAATTCTAGTCAGTTACCGTTCAGTTTCTCTTTATAAAAATGAAACGTACGTGCTTGATTGCTCTTTCCAATCCATCATTATGCTTTTCGGTTATGGAAATCATCCTAAGGAGTCCTGGAAGTAATTCTGGAGTATGGCTGCTGATATCGATGCAATCTTTGTACTGCAGAAAAGGGCTATTCGTGCGATTTATAATATAGGTCCAAGAGAGTTTCTGAGAAACAAATTCAGAGCAGTGAAAATAAAGACAGTTCACGGCGTATATATATTAGAAAACTTGTTATATGTCCATAAAAATATTGACTCTTTTACGAAAAAAAGTGAAGGCACTTCGTATAACTTAAGAAATAAAAATAAAATCGTTGTAAATTCTAGTAGGTTACATAATATTGACAAGTCATTCAAGGGTAACTGTATACGTTTCTATAACAATCTCCCAGAAGTTACAAAGATGTCTATGAGTAAATTTAAATCTTTCATTAAAAGAAAGCTAATAGAGAAATCACTTTATAGTTTGAAGGAATATTTAAAAGAAAAAAAAACGTGGGAGTGAATGAATTGCTCTATATACATCTTGATATAGAATAAATTTAAAACATATATTGTAATGATGATGACATAAAAAAAACGTACACCCGACTGAATTTGTTGTGGGCTCTTCTCAGATCAGGGCGCGAGGGAACCCTCGTAACTTTAGATTGTAAGTCGTTCTTTAATGTTATCATCAGTCGTTCATTTAAATATTACTTGAATAAAGATATTTTGACTTTGTATAGTCAGCCACTCTGCAGTGGAACAGTATGGTTGATCTATATTCTAAAACCCAATCTTCTATGAGTGAGGAGGCAAGTGGAATGTTAATAGGATGCTATATACCTTATCCTTTTACTTATCTTATCTATTTCTACACTTTGTGACACGGAAAATAAAACCCTACAGAGCCGTTTATCCTCTGCAACAAGAAATGCCGGTGGATCCGTGATTTAATTCCACCGTAGGAGCTTACGGCTTAACACAATGACTTTTTCTTGATTGCTATTTGGTTTTTTTTTAAGTAAAGTTGCGAGCATAATGGAATAAAACAGGGTTTCAGGATCCTTTTGTAATTTGAAGGTGAAAGTGAAATCTAATTTTAATCACGTAGTAAAACTTCGTTCGTTCGGGTGAAATAGCCTTTGTCTCTCTCACTTAGGCGCTTGAAACTTTTTTGTAATCTACGTTGTTTTATAACGTAGTTGACTAAAACATTGTAAATTTTATATACTCACTATCTAAAACTTTTGGATTGTTAGAAGTTCTATATTAAATTAAAAGTCCATTGCACTTCCACTTTTATCTCATCTCCCTAAATATCAGTATAGTAGTTATAGCAGTGCTTTATGTGTCTGTTAAGATATTTTTAATACAATAAATTAGTTTTTTATCTATATATCTCATATATAAAATTTCCCTGTCACCATGTTAATTACCGTACTCCTCAGAAACGGCTTTACAGATTTTTACCAAATTTTATATGCGTATTCAATAGGCCTGAGAATCGGCTACTATCTATTTTTCAGACCCCTAAGTGATAAGGGTTGTTCACTTTTGAAATTTTTTTTTAATTTTGGGACGAAATTATTTTTTTGCAATACAGCACAGAAAAATACATACAACCGTAAATTTTGACCTCTTTTTTTTTATTGCTGACAGATTAGCGCTTGACTGTGATCTGACCTGATGGTAAGTGATGATACAGTCTAAGATGGAAGCGTGCTAATCTGTTAAGAGGCGATATACCCCTTACGGTTTCTACACAGCATCGTACCGGAACACGAATCCCTTTGTTTTGGCGGTACGTTTTTGCTGGTAGGGTGGTGACTAGCCACGGCCGAAGCCTCCCACCTGTCCAGACTCAGACAAATTAGAAAATACAATTTCCTAAATTCGTCCTCTACCGGGGATCGAACCCGGAACCTCCGCTAGCAAAGCGAATACTCGCACCACTGCGCCAGCGGGGCCGTCACCTTTCTATCACTAACCCCTATTTTTTAATAGCGATAATAGTAATTATATGGCAAAACAACGTTTGCTGCAAATTATACATTATATATATATAATATATAGATATATATAAATAAAAGAGAGATCCAGGTATCTATTGACTCATCACGATATCTCTGGAACCGTAAGGCATAGAGACTTGAAATTTGCTAGTAATATTCCTTTTGCCGAGTAGAGGTCAGCTAAGAACGGATTTTGCGAAATTCCACCCGCAAGGTGGGCTGCGGGTGTTAATTAAAAAAAATCAAATTTTCACATTAAAAAGAAATTCATACTTCACATTTACACACTATATCTTTTATGGTTTGTAAAACTTGGTCAACAATTTTTTTGACATAATGGCAACTATCAAAAGTAAATTTTAGGTAATTCCACTCACAAAGGACAGTGCGAATATATTTCTTATTTGTAAAACAATTTGCCTTCATTAATGAAAATGCTTCCAAAAAAACATTCCACACAGACGAAGTCGCGGGTTCAGGCAGTACATATATATGAGTTCTAAATATTAGCGTATTTTTTAAGTATTAGTATTTACAATTATATATACTTTTGGTTTATACTTATTCTCTCTATTATTTACCGTTTTATTTATGTATTGTGTATAGTCATTTTATGTACCTTATTTGTCGCACTACCTGTTTTTCATTACTGACAGTTTCCTTTAACCAAAGGATGTCTATTAAGAGTTGGCTTTAGCCTATACATGCTCTGGTTTGTATCTATTATTCAAGTTGTCCTGTAATTATGCTGTTTTTTTTAAGTTTTTGGTATTCAATGAAACATTTATCTATCTGTCAATTAAATTGTCAGTTTTTTCCTAAAGGAAATGCCTTATAATGACTTTGTGAATATTTTTTTTATGATTTTATAGTTACTTACAATATTACCCCATTTACATCTCAGGTCATCGTTTTTATAATGTTTCTACAAGGATGTATAAATGAAACACTGTTTTAAAAACACTTACTTTATCACTATAGAATAACAAAATTGCTTTATTTCATATGATTGACACCGCCCTGGTAAAGTTTTCACTTCTGTCGTGTGAAGTTAAGCACATACTATTTTATTTCATTCGTTGTATCCTACGCTTAGGCCAATAATGAAGGCGAGTAAAGGTCCCTTTAATAAAATTTGTTAGCTATAGGATTAACGCCACGGACACAAAATTCGGGCTATGGACGGATATATCAAGAAGGATAGGACCTAACGATAACCACTATTAAATAAGACCAAAGAGTAACTATGCTAAAGAATGCAACAGAATTTTTAAATAAAAAAACTTTTTTTTAATATTAATTAGTAGTATTAATATAAGAGTAAAGTTGGTGCAATGCTCGCGAAAAGAAGAGGAGGGCAGTAGTTTCCTTCTGCGAATCTGTTATTTCGCTGAAGTAGACACATGAGAGGCAAAGGGGGACTCTATAGACGCTCCTCTTCTCCGGTGCAGGAGGAGGGAGGTAGGAGGCGTAGATTTGTGCTTCTTCCACACCCTTCCTAAGTTTCCCAGCGGCAATATACCCGCTGTATCAATATTTTGATGGATGGGAAACAAGTAGAAGAGGTGAAAGAAATTGTATACTTGGGATCTAAATTTACCAAAGATGGAACTTGTGAAAGTGTTATTGAAAGGAGAGTGAATGCAGGGAATATGGTAAATGGTACCCTGCGCACCTTTATGAATAGCCAGAGAGTGTCTCAAAGGGCCACTCTGGATGTGCATGCAGGAGTGTTGGTGCCAGCACTTATGTATGGTAGTGAAAGTTGGATATGGCAGAAGAATCACAAAAGTAAAATAAATGCGGTAGAGATGAGAGCGTTGAGAAGCATGAGTGGATTAAAACTGAGTGACAGAGTAAGAAATAGTGTGATAAGAGAACGTTGTGGTATAAAAGAAGACGTAGTGACTAAAATTGAGAAAGGTATGCTTAGATGGTTTGGGCATGTAGATAGAATGAATGAAAGGAGACTGACAAAAAGGATTTATGAGTCAAAATTTAATGTAAAAGTTGGAAGGGGAAGACCAAGGCAAACGTTCCTGGACCAAATCCAGGACATTTTAAATAAGAGTACTCGAAACCGACGAAATTTTATGAAAGGTTTAATGAAAATGAAAGAAGCGAAGGAGATGTGCAAGGATCATGGCAAGTGGAAGGACGTGGTCTCTGCCTGCCCCTATGGGAATGAGGGATGATGCTATGTATGTATGTATGTATGTAATATACCTGGAGTACCAGAGCAGATTGCGTCAACCGATCCTCTGGTGCTCTACTAAAGGATGGGAAGGGTATCACTAGGTTTTAGTGATGTACTCTGGCTTACTGCCAGCGAGTCCCACACTCCCGTTTAGATTTTGTCTGAACGGGATGCCTATAGATATTTCCCAGCATAAAAATGACAAATTTAGAAAATTACTTACTCATTTGTTTATCGAAAATTCGCATTCAGGAACTGTGTAGGAGCCATTAGAGGTAAACTTCTTAAGGCGCTGCCATCTTAATCTGTATGACAAGTTCTATCACAGCGACATTTTTGCTGATTTGGACATATTGACACTTGAAAATGTCGAATATTCTGGATTATTCATGGAAACCAGCAATGTGGTTATACTTGGAACACTATCCAAGTATAGATTACTTGTCGATGTCGACATCCGAACCGCGAACAGTTAATCTCATGTCACCAACGCTGGATTCCTTAAATAGCTTAGAAGCTATTTGTTTTAGTACTACAATAGCTATTATAATAGCTATTGTAGTTTTAACTAAATATAAGCGACGGCGTCTATGATTAATATGAATCTCAAGCATTAAATTTTATTAAGTTTTGCATGTGTATAATATGTACATGTAGCAGGCTATTAACGTCCCACTGCTAAGCAAAGACCTCCTCCCCACAGGAGAAAAAGCTATTAAAGCATAGACCCACCACGTTGTTCTAATGAGGGTTGGCATGCTAAATTCAAGAATTGCTCCCGGAATACGCAAGTTTCCTCACGACCCTCAACAAAACTTCTATAAATTCGTAATATTCAAAATTTTTATGCACTTTTTTATTACGTATACCGTTTGACTACAATTTCATGTACTGGTGAATGATGATATAGTCGAAGTCGGTAACGTGGTGACATGGGAAGAAGTGCATTCATATACCTACTACATAAATTCTATTTTATTATTTTTCGCGGTTTTAATACACGATAAAATTACAGATTTTATCGTTTAAATTAATAAAATGTTTTCGTTTATTCATATATACAGCCTAGAAAGAACATAGGTTTCTTTTTAACGTAGACGCTCATTAAAAACTAGTTTCCCTATATTCCACGAGATCCGGATATGTAAGTGATAAACGACCTCTTACTGCGAGATTTCGAAAAATATTAATCAGATTCACTAGATATTCTACATATATTATCCTCTTGTGACGTGATCTCTTACTTAAAACATATTTACACGAATTTCAGATGTAAGTGAAACGTACTGAGAGATTTCATTTATCGTTCACTCAGTCTATTGCCCCGCGGGTCAAATGACGCTAAAGTAGCTCTTGGGACTTAAATGTTCATCAACGGAAATGAAATGAAATTTTTTTATTATAAGTTTCCAAATGAAACTTTAAGTTAAATTCTAAGATAGTGAAAAAACTCCGTCTTGTCTTTATAGGCTTATCATATCAAATCATATCTTACCTCAAAGGTTTTCGTTATTATTATCATCACTTATCACACATAATCAAAAACACAAATAATCACTGACAAATATACTTATTTACATCAGAAAAAAACTTAACGAACTTCGACGCGACACACCCACCGTTATTAACGGTTACTTTGTAACAGATTCATTTTTAGTCTTTTCTATTGTCTTGTCTTATTTTTACGCATATTTTGTTACGGAAGTTACCGAGAAGCGAAATAGATAATACACATGACTAATAAGTCTTAAAGAAAAGGATGCTTATATTTCCGATTGCCCTATTTGAGACAATACTTTGACATCATGTCAACACGTAGTTGACATGGGTAATCTTACACAAATTAAGGGATTTCAGTTATTTATCCGAATTAAGTACTACGTGGATAACACTGCGCGGAATAGCTAGTTGAATATACTCGTAATTTTAATTTACATTTTCATTACTTTTTTATCGTTTTTGTAGTTTTCTAATATACCAAGTAAATTCTACTAAAAATACAATATTTCATCAATTTTGTCTCAATTTAGTTATGCAGGCCTAACATGTGCCCACTTGTGGCCATTCAGACGTCTGTAAGTAATATATTACTCAAAAAATTGACAAGGGAGTTCTGACCCTTAGATGCCTTATATTTTATTTTTATATTTTATTTACTTTATTATTTTAAAACCGCCAAATTCGCCGTCCAAATTTGACTATTTATATATACTTTTACATTGTATTGTACGATGTTTACTAACATTGGAGGTAGAATCAGTTAATTCCGGATTCAGAGCGTAAACACTAAGCTTTCGACGTCAGCTTTCGTTGATCCTGCAGTTTTAGTAAACACATTAGTCTGCAAAGGATTAACTTGTAAGTAAACGATGTTAAATTCTGTGTCAAGTTACTATCTAGGACTTAATTGTGCAAATATAAGTAACTAAAAATATAGGAGTCGATTACAAAACTCTTTCATTATGAATATGGATTTGTTTGATCATCTATTACAACTAGCTGTGACAATTTCTCTGTGCTAGAAAAGTAAAGATCACAAAAATTCTAAAGCTTGTTTTAGAAAATAGCTAGATATAAAGTGAAATATCCAAAATTGATTTACTGATATATATGTCGGAGTGCGGTTGTCTGTGGAGCGCTGGCGCCATCTGTCTATCGGTGTGGGACAGAGTCAATAGTGGCAGTACGGGCGCGTCTCTCAGTAGGTCTCGGATGACTGTCCGCCAGAGCGGTCGACTATTGAAACAGTTGCGTTTCTAGCTATTATTGTTAATGAGTTTGTGTAAATTGATATCGGGAACATTAAGTGATTGAACATTATAATCTCAGTTAATTAATAAAGTGTTTGATTGCACCAACATTACCCACCAACGCCAACAGTATGGATAATTGAATTATGAATGCTATTAATAATTATGTCGGCGGAGAACCCTACGCCTCTATGCTTTATGCTTCCTTTCTCTCTATAACGAAAGGATAATTATTGACGAACGAACGAATAATTATTTATATTGTATAGGTATATGTATTTTCAATATATATTATACCACACCTTTATTAAAGTAAAAGATGCCCAACTGAGTTTCTTGTGGGTTATTCTCCCTTTTTCTATTGACGGCCTTGCTAGCGCAGTGGTGGGACTACTCATAATT
Source organism: Elymnias hypermnestra (assembly GCA_015832385.1). Classification (NCBI taxonomy): domain Eukaryota; kingdom Metazoa; phylum Arthropoda; class Insecta; order Lepidoptera; family Nymphalidae; genus Elymnias; species Elymnias hypermnestra. The sequence goes on along the minus strand of JACTOM010000922.1, from coordinate 2,002,850 downwards.
GTATTTTCTGACTTGTCTGAATCTGCACTGGTGGGAGGCTTCGGCCGTGGCTAGTTACCATCCTACCAGCAAGGACGTAATGCTAGAGAAAGAAATTTATGTGCCAGTACGAAACAATAAGAGGTATATTGCCTCTTACCAGATTACTGCGCTTCCATCTTAGAGTGTACCACCACTTACCATTAGGTGGCATCACATTCAAGCGCTAAAATGTCAGCAATAAAATAGGGCCCTAAGGAACCTTCGCAACTGAAAAAAAAAAATTTAAGTCATGTTTTAATATCATCAACAGTTGTACATTCGAAAATATGTGGAAAACACTAAAATTCATTATTTAAAAGCTTCCTTTTATGGTTAACTATAATAACAATCAAAATAAAAAATAAAATGCTCAAATTGTATTTGCAAATAATCCAATGGCGTAAAATAAACCGTGTTATTAACCTTACATAGTACCATAAAATATAACCATATTTATTACTTATTTATAAAATATATAAACAAGTTTCTCATCTAAACTACGCTATGAAACGTGTAATAAACTTCTATAAGCTTTTATCAGCAAAACTTTCATCCTACCGCTGAAACAGCGTGTAATAACTCTAGTTGAAATCCGCTGATGTAATTTTCACGTCAATGTTTACACGTTATTTTCTAATATTTTTATTCAAACTGATCATTTTAACGAACTAATAAATTTTTTTTAAGTCCATTCCCAACTATCTAGCACGTACGTCTGAAACTCATTAAATAGAAAGAAATATGTAAACCTTTTACGTGAGTTTCAAAAGTTAGTGCTGTACATTTTTTCACATAACAAACTTATTTGATAAAGTCATCAAGTGTCAACTACAAGTTCAAAAAAAGTATTTCAACTTAAGTAATGCATTTTATGTAAGATTCAAAAAATTATTTAAGTTTTGTTGTATATAAGGAGTGTGTAATTGAGATGTAATTAAGACACTTATAACTATGATATAAGCCTGCAAAGGCGGCCTTATTGCTGTAAACAATCTCTTACGTGCAACCTTTGTGTGATTAGACAGACATAGCGTCACGCCTCATTCCCATAGGGGTAGGCAGAGACCACGTCCTTCCACTTGCTACGATCCTTGCACATCTCCTTCGCTTCTTTCATTCTCATTCAACCTTTCATAAAGGTTCGTCGGTTTAAATTACTCTTGACTTTCCCCTTTTTTAAAATATCCTGGATTTGATCCAGGAACGTTCGCCTTGGTCTTCCCCTACCAACTATCGTACTCACTCTTTGTCAGTCTCCTTTCACTCATTCTCTCTACATGTCCAAACCATCGAAGCATACCTTTCTCAATTTTAGTCACTACATCTTCTTTTATACCACAACGTTCTCTGATCACACTATTTCTTACTTTGTCACTCAGTTTCAATCCACTCATACTTCTCAACGCTCTCATCTCTACCGCATTTATTTTACTTTTGTGTTTCTTCTGCCATACCCAACTTTCACTACCATACATAAGTGTTGGCACCAACACTCCTGCATGCACAGCCAGTATGACACTTTGAGACACCACCTGGCTATTCAAAAAGGCGTGCAGAGCACCATTTACAATTTCCCTGTATTCACTCTCCTTGCAAAATCAATTTCACATGTTCCATCTTTTGTAAAATTAGATTCCCAAGGTATACATATTCTTTCACCTCTTCCACTTGTTCCCCATCTATCAAAATATTGCCATTCATCATAGATTCATCTCGCTCAAAAAGCATAACTTTCGTTTTGTTTACATTTACTTTCATTCCTTTCCCTTTCAAAGCTTCATTCATAATATTTAGCATCTCCTGTAGCTCATTAGCGGATGACGCAAGTATTACTTGACCATCAGCGTAGTGTAAACATTTGATGAGTAATTCATTCATTCTTAACCTATACATACTTTCTTTTAAATCTGCCAAACAGTTGGCCTTGTTGAAATCTTTAAAAGCGCAATAAACTTTTTGGTGATTAGAAGCTTAATAAAATAATTAATACGGCAGAACGGTGCATAAAACATAAATAAAATTCTTCTTCGAATTCTTTTACTAAAGTTGAAGTATTTTGCAATTATCATTCAACTTTTCGACCAGCTTAAATTGAAATTTTAAAGAGGCGTTCCTACTATTACAAACTCATTCTCAAATCATGTCTACAATATTATAGAATGTATTAATATCTATAAAAAAGTCATATGTCCAACTACTGTAGTTATGCCACTATAACTACTTTTTTGCACTTTAAGGGTTAATAAAAGTGCCGGCAATAATCAAACCATATTAGTCATATCTCTGTGTTAAACCTTATCCGATTAAATGATATTTTATTAAAAACCATTTCAATACATTTTAAATGATTAAAACCGGACATTTAATTCAAAAGATATAACTAATTTTAAAATGTCAATCTAAAGATAATAATGTATCCCGAATCGAACTCCTAAGTGTCAAATGTTGTGTATAGGGAAGTTATGAGACAATTAAGTATTACAAATAAATCTTTTCTTTAATCTTATGAAAGGAAGTGTTACATTTTCAATGTTGGTTTTTTTAACAAAGTATAATAATTAAACTATAAATTACCGAACCGATTTTAAAAAAACCTTTCAATACCTATAGACTAATTTTAAATTGTCTAATGTTGGACATTCTACTTAAACGTTACGGATTTAAAAATGTATTAGTTCGAAATATATTCATTGTAAAGTAAAATCTGAATATAGATTAGAATATATGAGTGTATCTAATCAATATGAAAGGCAATAATTAAAAACTAATAGAAATAAAACGTTTATGTTAACAAAAACAAATCTATAATCTGACTTAATAGACTTTCCACTGCCACATCGGTATCTATGCGGATAAAACCGCGGGGCATTCCTACATTAATAATAACATCCTCCGCCCGTTATATGTATTTATGTAATTGTTTATGTAGATATATGTATTATTTCATATTTATGTATACAAGTAATTATTATAAATATACATATTCTTTGGTCAACGGGCGTGAGTGTAAAAGTAGTATAATAATAATAATAAATAGGTACCAGCCGGTGCCAGTATTCGAACGCGACGGTGTCCGACTCTATTGGGACCGGTCCATTATCACGGACAGGACCATACTGGCCAACAAGCCTGATATCGTCATAATGGACCGGGCACAGTCTCGGGTGTTTTTAGTGGATATCACAATCCCGTGTGACGAGAATCTCGTGCGAGCTGAGACAGAAAAAACGTAAATATCTGGATCTGGCGCACGAGATTACCGCCATGTGGGAAGTGGGATCCACTGAAACCATCCCAATCGTATAATCTGCGAATGGTCTGATCCCAGTCAGTCTCGCTCACCATCTGAGACGACTGGGGTTCCGCGGCAGTTCACTCGCAGCAAGAATGCAAAAGGCGGTGTTGCTGGACTCGGCTAGGATAGTCCGGCAGTTTCTCAGCCTGTAGCCCTGACCCCCGGGCGTTTGGTCTCCCTGCCGGGGTGTATCCTCCGCCCGTTATATATATTTATGTAATTGTTTATGTAGGTATATGTATTATTTCATATTTTTTGTATACAAGTAATTATTATAAATTTATTTATATGTAATAATAAATATATGTATTCTTTGATCACCGGGCGTGAGTGTAAAAGTGGTATAATAATAATAATAATAACCTTTAATTTTTTACATCACACTTAACTACAGTTAAAATGATTACATTTGTATTCTGACATAAAACAAGTAAAGTAGCCGCAGATAAAAATGTGATGTCGAAAAAGGGAACACCGCTCAGCGATTGTTGGAATTTCGTCCTTTCACTTTTACATATAGGATTGAAAAGAGGCCACTCAGACAGCGACAGTGCCCCACGCTTCTCCTCCGAAGGAGAGAAGTGAACGATCATCGAGGACTAGTGGAGTGCTCCACTGTCCGCCTCACGCTCAGGGCACCGCGCCACGTCTCTTCATCGTGGCAGGTATGATCTCACCTAGTGAGTAGATCTCGTGAAGAGCTTACTATAGAAATGATCCTATGAAGTAAGGTCTTAACGTATCAGACACAACGACTTGGTTTTATACGAAAAGAAATAATCTCACTAGCGCGATTTAATATCACATGAACGCTATGTAGAGTCATCTGGCGGAAAGTTGTTAGGTTAGTGTTAGCTGTCTCTGCAAGATGGCACACTTCGTCTAAGCGTATGTAGCGACATCTATTGATGCATTTGTAAGGGTTCATTTTGTTACTTTGGAACCATCAAATCCAATCATTAATTCCTGATTGTTTGTTACATAGACGCAATAAAAGTGCATAATAATCTGCCGTATGACGGCAAGTGAAATATCTAATAATTAAATATAATCTCAATACTCCTTTCAACTGCCTAATTGGTTTAGTGGTTAACATGTTTGACTACAGATATGAGGTTCTGGGTTCGAGTCCCGGGTCGGGCCAATTAAAAAAAAATCGATATTAAGAGTTTCTCATTATTTGTCCGATGTTGGGAAGTGGGCGGTGTGTTGAAGGCCCGTGCCTCGGAGAGCGCGTTTAGTTGTCGGCCCTGTGCCTGATCCCTCTCCGGTCGTGTCGGATTCCCGTCACATTTGACTATGAGAGTGAAGGAATAGAGACTGCACTTACAGTACAGTGCAGTACAGTATTTTACTTAGTAAAGGTAAGTAGCCGCCCATTAACGTCCCACTGCTGGGCACAGGACTCCTCACTCATATGAGAGAGGGATTTTATAGCATAGACCCACCACCCTGCGGTTTGGCAGGCATAGTACACAAGTGCAGTCTCTTCACTCTCATAGTCGAATGTGACGGGCATCCAATCAGGATTTGATGGTTCCAAAGTAACAAAATGAACCCGTACAAATGCATCAATAGATGTCGCTACATACGCTTAGACGAAGTGTGCCATCTTGCAGAGACAGCTAACACTAACCTAACAACTTTCCGCCAGATGACTCTACATAGCGTTCATGTGATATTAAATCGCGCTAGTGAGATTATTTCTTTTCGTATAAAACCAAGTCGTTGTGTCTGATACGTTAAGACCTTACTTCATAGGATCATTTCTATAGTAAGCTCTTCACGAGATCTACTCACTAGGTGAGATCATACCTGCCACGATGAAGAGACGTGGCGCGGTGCCCTGAGCGTGAGGCGGACAGTGGAGCACTCCACTAGTCCTCGATGATCGTTCACTTCTCTCCTTCGGAGGAGAAGCGTGGGGCACTGTCGCTGTCTGAGTGGCATTTTAAATATATATTAATACGTGACAAGTTACAATAGATTTTATGTACATGTGCAATAGTTTCCACGTCATGAACAAGGAAACTTTTTGCACTCCTATGTCGAGGGTGACTCGATAACGTATTTCTCACATCAACTCATGTCGAACTCGATTCAATATTATTAAGAAACATATTTGAAATTATAATGTTTAAACACAAAAAATGCCAGACTTATGCTGTAATTTATGATTGAACATTAATGGCTGGCGTGATATAACTGAATCAATGAAAGGGAACAAAGTTTCTACTTAACGACAGTTCCGATATTGATTAACACGAGAACTTCGCAGTAACAATGTAGTTAATGTTACAAAGTAATTTCATTGTTAAATTGCGAAGTTTTACCAATGGGTGAGAATTTACTTAGAAAATACTTGTACTGCAAAATTATGATTATGCGAAGTTGTTGGATCAACACTTAAATCTCTTATAACTTGGTGTTATGAAAGATTTACGTACATGATAATTTTTCTTTTTTTTAAGCAAGAGGATTTCTCTGTTGTCTTCTTAACATGTTTAAAACATTATTACTTGGATTGATATCCACGGGTATATGTATATATATAAAGCAAAATTATCATAAGGATTACCACACGTTAGATTCGATGGATGCACTTTAGACAATCTTGCTTTATCAACCTGGTACACCAGAATACTCAATGTATTAAAGGTAAAGAGCGTGAAATTGAACTTCTTTAAAATATTTTACCATTAATTTGGTTTGCTTAGTGATATGTAATTTAGTAGTATAAGTTACTTACTAAAAGTCTGTGAAAAATTTCTTATGTGTGTATTTGAACCTTTGTTGCTAAATAAATGAAATTATTATTATTAATGTGTTATGTATTACAGAACATTGGCTAAAAAGTAATGAATATATATACTATGAATGTATATACTACTCTGACAAGAGTGATGCGACTAAGAAGAAATTCATTCAACAGAGTATCCATCCATCTATGGGGGCACGTTAATTTTAGTAAATAAACATTTTAAATATAAGGAACCTGCAGACATAGTAAGCCTGTCTGTTGATCGGACGACAGACCTGGCGTCTATTGAATTTGAGCAGTTTGTTATAGTAACTGTATATAGGCCACCTTTGTCCAATTTTGAAGTATAATATTTGAAAAATTAATGGACCAGGTTCTATTTATAATATTCAAAACCAAACAAAAAGTTAGTAGTATGTGGGAACTTTAATATTCATATTTTGGCATCTAGCTTTTCAAGTATGAAACTGTTAAACCTTTTTAACACTTATTGTGAGCCCCTTCGAACTGGCTCACCACATAAACTATACCGGTTCAGTCAAAATGTAGAAAATGGTTATAAATGAAACGTCTTCAAATATTCTATGCTAGGGCCAGAGTGCTTCCTGTGACTGTCGTGTGTGGCGTCTTAGCTGCGAAAGGTGACAGCGTGACCATGCAGAATCGAGGTGACTGCGCGGGCGCCGTTATCTATACAAACCTCTATCCCTGATAGGGTGGCCCCGCGCAGATCTATGGTCGCTGCCGCCAGATGTTACACACGACTTCACTGGGACCGCACTTTGTATCCTTCTTATCTTTATTACCAAAACTTGTATTTAGAAAACTAAACATAATTTTACGATAATACAAACTATTGAACATGAAAGGAACAAATTAAAGCAATTACAATTTCTTATCTTAGATTGCAAACAAAATATGTTTACAATCTATTTTCAACTCTTAGCTCAATACTATAACAATATGAACTAGTAACAAAGAGAACCCAATACAAAGAAACGATACACAGTAACAATTAACTAAATGATCTTATTTGCAAACGTTGCAGGAAAATATAAACTATAAAATGGACAATTATTATTGCTTAAGTTCTTTACTACAAACTAAAAGTCACGAACACTTATAAATTATCGAATGTGTTTATGGAGCCTACAAGAGTAACTTCTACCTGTGCCACTTGTATAGATAATATATTTACAAACGTAAATCCTGTTAATAAAAAGATAATTACTAGTTTAGATTCAGATCACTGTGGCCAACTCGTTCTCTTTCGATTAGCAAGATAAAATGTAAACACAGGTAAAATAACCTTTGTGCCAGTAACCACAGACCGTATTGAGAACACGAGATCAGCCCTCAAATTCCTGCGTTATACCTAATTCTATTAAACGTAATATATTTCATAACAATTGTCTTTCAAACTTACTAAATTATTTTACGCTATATTTAAAAGTAAATAGATCATTCTTACTGACACATTGGCATTCAGTGAATGGGCCACCGTTGATTTGAATAACAGTAGGCAAAAATTGTATGAATTGTATGCTGAGCGTCAATACAACACTTGTGTAGAGTTCAGAGATTATGTGAGATTATTTACAAAGATTTCGAAAATAAATATGTTTTGGCTACATCACAACACATCAAAAGTAAGATACAAAATAGTAGTAACATAATTCAAACAACTTGGAAAATAATGAACGAAGAAACAGAAAAAGCAACTCCGCGTTTTAATGTTTTAAATTAAAGCAAAGTTTTAAATTTACTAAGTGTCATGAGACATTACAGTCATATTTTATATATGCGTATAGAAAAGGTTGTCTTAATTAATATTAATTTATTTTATATTAAAGTAACACGAAATTTTTTCGAAATCTAAACACGGCTTGTGTTTCTTGTCAGTCCTAGGTTATTATCATTCCACTCGAGATATTGGGGCACCATTTGTAAAGTGTATTGCGGGAAATTTCAGAATAAATTTAATTTGGTAAACGCCGTAAATTTTCCACTGTCTACCAATGAGCAAAAAATTATTGAAATTTTCCTTTTGGTTATTGCCTACACGTCATTGGCCATGATATCATCTAATGATAAATGCTAGTACAGTCTAACATTGTAAAAAATTACCTTCTGCTAATAGGTCATTGATGAATGAATTACGTATAGGAAGATCATTTCCGCTAACTTCTTAATAAACATTAAAAACTTTTAAAATATGTTGTAAATCGAAGTATACATTGCATAAAGAAACTGAATTGTGACACAAATATATGTTTTAAAGTAATATAGAAGAATTAAGGTAGATAAGTAGCAACCCGTTAACGTCCCACGGGTAAGCACAGGCCTCCTCACTCGTAGGAGAGAGGGTTTTTAGACAATAGAGCCCCGCTGCGATGCATGATGGCAGACATCTACGAATATACAAGTACACACTCTGTTCCTTCACTCTCATGTTTCGACTTGACGGCAAACCGACACGACTGGAGAGAGATCAGGCGCAAGACCGACGGTTTAACGTGCTTTCCGAGGCACGGGGTGCATCACACCGCCAATTTTTTCCCAACTTCGGGCAAATATTGAAAAAATCTTAATAGAAAACTCAATTCGCCCGTCCAGGGATTCGAACCCAGCACCTCGTGTCTGTAGCCGAATAAGCTGACCATTAGACCAATAAGGTAGTCATATAAGATTAATAAGATTTAATTAATTGAAATAAATAAAATGTCTATCTAAATTCCATTATATCGTCGTCGTCGTCGTCGTCGTCGTCGTCGCTTCAACCGATGGACGTCCACTGCTGGACACAGGTCTCACGAAATGATGCCCACAAGACCCGATCTTGTGCCGCCTGGCTCCAGCGGCTACCGGCGATCCTCCTTATATCGTCGGTCCACCTTGTGGGAGGTCTTCCTACACTGCGTCGTCCAGTGCGGGGTCGCCATTCCAGCACTTTCCGACCCCAACGTCCATCGGTTCGTCGGACTATGTGCCCCGCCCATTGCCACTTCAGGTTCGCGATTCGTAGAGCTATGTCGGTGACTTTGGTTCTGCTACGGATCTCCTCATTTCTGATTTGATCGCGTAGAGAAACTCCGAGCATAGCCCTCTCCATCGCACGCTGAGTGACTCTGAGCTTCCGCATGAGGCCCATAGTCAGCGACCACGTCTCAGAACCGTAGGTCATCACTGGCAACACGCACTGTTCGAAGACTTTGGTCTTCAGGCACTGAGGGATATTGGACGAAAAAGTCTTCCGGAACTTCCCGAACGCTGCCCAACCGAGTTGGATTCGGCGGTTGACCTCTTTCTCGAAATTGGACCTACCTAGCTGGACTATGTGTCCCAGGTATGTATACTCGTCAACAATTTCGAGTGTAGAGTTCTCAACGATGACTGGGTGGAGCGGAACATGGATATTGGACATAACTTTCGTCTTATCCATGTTCATTTTTAGGCCCACCTGTCGAGAAGCTCTGCTGAGGTCATCGAGCATTGCATTGAGATCTTCCAGAGTCTCTGCCATAATGACCACGTCGTCGGCAAACCGTAGATGAGTGATGTACTCGCCGTTGATGTTGATGCCCAGTCCGTTCCACTCCATAAGCTTAAACAGGTCCTCCAACGCCGCAGTAAAGAGCTTCGGGGAGATAACATCTCCCTGTCGCACTCCACGCTGCAGTTGGATAGACGCTGTGCTTTGGTCCTGTATACGGACTGACATGGTGGCGTTTTCGTACAAACACTTCAACACGTGTATGTACCGGTGGTCAATTCGGCATCTCTGCAAAGATCTCAACACGGCCCATGTTTCCACCGAATCGAAGGCTTTCTCATAGTCCACGAACGCCAAGCAAAGTGGCCGATTATACTCCTCGGTCTTCTGTATAATCTGCCGCAGCGTAAAGATGTGGTCTATGGTACTAAAGCCTTTTCGGAATCCGGCTTGTTCGGGAGGCTGGAAGTCGTCAAACTTGCGAGCGAGACGATTCGTGATGACCCTCGAGAACAGTTTATAGACATGACTTAGCAGCGCAATAGGTCTATAGTTCTTCAATAAGGTGTTGTCACCTTTCTTGAAGAACAGAACTACCACGCTCCTATGCCATGCCTTGGGCACCGTGCCTTCCAGGATGACGGAATTGAACATTCGCTGAAGGACTTTAAGAATGGGTTTTCCACCCGCCTTCAGGAGTTCCGCTGTGATTCCGTCATCACCCGGTGCCTTGCCGTTCTTCATCTGTTTGAGAGCCATACTAATCTCGTACAAGCTGACGTCCGGGATATCTTCGGTATAATGCCGGGTCAGTTTGGCACGGGGATCTTTAGCCAAACTATCAATAGGCTTGCAAGTCGATGTGTACAACTGTCCATAGAAGCTCTCAACCTCCCTCCGAATCTCAGGTCCAGATGCAATGAGTTCGCCGTTATGGGTCTTCAGCCGCGTCAACTGGCTCTGACCGATAGACAAATCTTTTGCGAACACTTTAGTGCCTTTGTTGCGTTCGATGGTATCTCGTATACGCTCGGCATTAAAGTGTCGCACATCACGCTTTTGCGATTTAGAGATCTGTCTATTGATCTGCCGATATGCGGACGCGTCTGCTGTAGACTGCAAGCTCATTGCATGTCTCTGTTCCATGAGATTAAGAGTATGGTCTGAGAATCTCTTGGTTTGCTTTTTACGGGGTTTATAAAATTTCATCCCAACCGTATGGACAGTTTCCACTAGCCTATCGTTTAGCTCGTCCACAGATTCGCAATCCTCGAGGCAGGCGAAGCGGTTTTGCAGCTCTAGTTGAAAGCTCTCGGGGTTTTGGATATGCGCGCGAGTGGGTCGGAGCGTAGACTTCACCAGTCTGAACCGCTCTCGGTGTACGTTGATATTCAATGTGCCTCTTACCATACGGTGATCGCTCCCAGTTTTCACTTGATTGATCACAGAGACATCATTGAATATGTTCCGTTTCGTAGACATGATGAAGTCAATCTCGTTTCTCGTGGAACCATCAGGACTCAGCCAGGTCCATTTTCGGAGCGGCTGTTTCTTGAAAAAAGAGTTCATCATATAGAGTCCCTCCTTTTCCATGAAATCAGCGAGCATCTGTCCCCTCTGGTTCCGTTGCCCATACCCAAATTGCCCCACTCTCAACTCTGCCCCGCTTCGTTCGCCGAGTTTTGCGTTGAAATCACCCATAACAACGTTGTAGAAGGTCCTAGAGGTATGCATGGCTTTGGAAATGTCCTCATACATAACCTCTACATCATCATCTGGATGCGATGATGTGGGTGCGTAAACCTGGATGACCTTCAACGAATACCGTTTGGTAATTCTGAGTATCAGGTACGCTACCCTGTTGGACACGCTGTTAACTTCTACAACGCTGTTGACGAGAGATTTGTGGACGAGGAACCCGACACCACCTTGGGACTGGTGTTCGCCCTCCCGGTAGTAGAACAAGTTACCGGATTTGAGGATTATCGTGTCCTCCCCCTCTCTACGGACTTCCGACAATCCTATAATATCCCAGTGTAACTTGTTTACTGCTTCTTCCAGTTCGAAGATCTTTTCGTCGGTCCTCAAAGTGCGTGCGTTGTATGTTGCCAGGTCAAGTCGTCGGGGTTGGCAGCGGAATCTCTTCCGGAGATTCTTAGCACCCCCTGCCCCGCCGTTACCATAACCGCTGCCAGAGCTAGGAATAGCGGGGCTGCCGGGGACTGGGGGCCATTGCTGCCTTGTTGTTGTCATCGTGGTTGTGCCAGTAATCACCACGCTTGGCAGGCGGGTTGGTGATCGCAGTGCTGACCCTCTCGCACCGATAACGCTGCTGCCCGTTATCGGTCTGTGACATTTAGGTCAGCGGAGAATGGATATACCGCCATTTATCGGTATGGGAGTTAGATAGGAGAGCTTGGAATATGGGATTAGGAGAGTTTTGGGAAGCATTGGGGTAACGTATAGGACATTACTGCCGCGGATAGGGGATTGAAAAGCGGTAGTAATCGCTCTAGGCACCCGGGGTCGCATGCTTAGTTAGTAACCGGAAAGATTATCTAACTAAGCACCCTCTGGGAAAAAGCGATGTAGGTCACTAATGAAGCGACGTGGTGGTCACTGGTGAGGTGTTGTAGGATCACCAGTGACGCGATGTGCGATTTTTGGGTAATGTGAATAAGACTACACCAAGAAAGCACTTTCACTTTTATTTTTGAATCAGAAGGATTGTACTGAAAGGGATTGGATGATGGTTACGTTATGCTGGTTGTAAGGATAGAGGAGACACTATTATAAATACTACGTTAATAAATATATATTATTAGCAACGCGTATTTACAGAGACAACAAATATAACTAGGGCGTGATTTCGAGACGTGGTTGCTTTAACTACCTAGGACAGGGTCTGAGGGTACGCAGGCCCTTACGGCCACTTGAGATGGTAACGGCGCTTTCGCACTGCTACGTATAAAAAAATGAGATGTACGAATCTGTCCGTTCGTTGATAATTAATTTTACAATATTTATGATATATGTAACTCATAATGTATATCCTAGTATATTTATTCTATTTATATAATACAATATTTGTCAGTAAAAACAAGGTATAAAATTATTCTACAATGTGAAAGTGTATAAATATAAATAAATGTAGTGTTGCCACTCAGACTCTATTGTAAAATCTAATTTGACTATCCTTTGAAGTAACTTTAACCGTGTCAATTTGGGTGTATTTTATATGTAAATTTAATTTAGGGCAACTACCAGGCAATTGTCTACACATTTATTAGCCAAACGTCTAAAGTTTTAAAGGAGAAAAATAATTTATACTAATATTATAAAGCTAAAGATATTATTTGTTTATTTGAACAAGCTAAAGATTTTCTCTAAAGGTATTATAAAACTGAAGAATTTGTTTGTTTAAAGGCACTTATCTCAAAAAGACCTTGTTGTAAGTGAAAAATTAAAATCTCATTCTAAGTCCATAAAATAAAATTTATTGGCATTTCTTCAGCCTTTTGTTAACTCAAAGTATTATTAAAATGTAAGCTATTAGATACGTCACAAGAAAGATTTAAATCGTTATTTTAACTAGATATACCATTTTTCATGACTATGATCGGCATTTCAAACTAAAAACATTAAAAACAATATTTTCTTTAAAATAACTATAGCAACTAAAGTCTACTTTCCCATCTTCAAAGGAATGTATAATGACCTTGTATAAGTACCAATATATATCTAGTAAAATATTTAAATAAACGTACGTGCGTACAAAGTACAAATGTTAGAAGTGAAACTTTTTTGGCAAACAAATTTTTAAATCTTGCTTTTTATTTACACAAATCTAAAACTATAGATTTCTGAGACTTAGAGAGAGGGTAAAAGGAAGATATCTTAGAAAATTAATAAATTTAATTGTCATTGTCAAAAAAAATATTAAAATCTCAAATGAGAAATTGTAAATGAAATGCCACGTTTTTTTGTGAATATTACAAATTATTAATTTTGGTTTTGGATTTAGAATTTATGAAATATTTTTATTTTATTCTTCTCCTTTTAATAATTGGCTTTCAGGGGTGACAAGGCACTATTTGCCAGTGTCACGTTAATTGGAGAAAGCACGTAGGAACTACTAAAAAAAAGAATGAAGGGTAAGGGACAACACAATACGACACATAATAAACACTTATTACAAAACATTCACAACTTAATACTATTACATTTAATAAATTTACAAAGATATTTACAATAGGGACCATTTATAAGGGTTAACATATACTCAACATTTAAAGGAAAAGGAGCAGTGGAAGGAATAATATCATATATGGGATGGGAAATTTTAGAACAGTGGAACCACCTACAATTTCAATGAAAGATTCGTTATCAATGAATGTAATAGGGTGCTATTACGACAATCATTGAGCATCAATAATGATCTTTATGTTTTTGTTCAACGGATAACATAAGTGAAAATCAGTACACGATCAATAACGCAAAAACCTATTAAAAAGTCTCAAAAGTCAACTTACGATACAATGTCATTTTACGAATAGAAAGTATAGGTATTCATATTTACCATGGAACAATATCACAATGAACGATTTGTGACTACAGTCGAACGCTATCGTAAAACTTTACGATAGTGTTCGACTGTACTTTACTTTTTTTACTTACTTTTACTTTACTTTTTATTAGCATTAATTTTTTCCATAACTTATTTCAATAATGGACATTTTCACAATTTTCTTGTTGATAAAAAAAAATTATAATAAAAATTATTAAAATCTAGTGCAAAAAATATTATCCCTATTTTTGATAAAAGAATCGTTTTTTTAGTCATCGTTGTTTTCAAGATATTCAATTTTGTTTGCTCCTGTAAAATTGTGATTTTCCTTTTACGATTTTGTTCGTTAGGAACAGCGATATATGAAAAAATGATATTTGACGATTCAATAGTGCTGTAACGGCCTACTTGAATAAAGATATTTTGGGTTTTGAAATATATATTTAAGGCCGTTATAGAAAATTCAATAAAAGTGTTAATAAGAGTAAATAAAGTTATTCTTTTTCATTTTTATAAGGCTTATATTAGAACGTTATCATTAGAATTCCTAACTTTGAACTTTAACTAACGTGAATATCAAATTACTTGCTCTTTAAATGTTAAAATTACAAATTTGAATAGCCGCAATAATAAATTAACTTTGTTAGACTTTAATTGGCTTGTTATGCTCACTCAGACGTGTTTAAAGTACATTTCACTTACCTCTTTCTTAATTAAATCTTAATATATATTTACTTCTAGAGTAGTATCTTTTGTACTGGTAAATTATTAGAGCCACTTTAGGCGAATGTAGGGGTTTCTGATGTTTGCGTTTCGGATTCGTTGCACTCCAGTAGTGGGTGTTCTGCTTATTTACGTGGCCTGTAAGATGAAAATGAGCTTCATCGTTAACGTTGAAAATCACTCAATCACCTGATTTACGAAATTAAACCTCTGACTGGCATCTTGAGGCTTTAATTCTAGCACCAATTGAATTTTGTAGGGGTGCAACACCATAGCGACTGAATTCATAGGCGACTGATTGAAATAACCCCCACTCCTCACGAATACGTTGCTTTCACGCAGTAAGTAAGTAAGTAGCAGGCCATTAACGTCCCACTGCTGGGCACAGCCCTCCTCACTTCAAGGATCGAGGGTTTTTAGAGCATAGACCCACCTCGCTGCTCCACTGCGTATTGGCAGGCATAGTACACAACAAGTGCACTCTCTTCCTATTCCTTCACTCTCATAGTCCGATGTGACGGGAATCCGACACGGCCGGAGAGAGATCAGGCGCAGGACCGACGGCTCAACGTGCTCTCCAAGGCACGGGGGTGGATCACACCGCCAACTCCCAACTTCGGGCAAATATTGAGAAAATCTTAATAGAAAACTCAATATTGATTTTTGAATTGGCCCGACCCGGGACTCGAACCCAGGACCTCATGTCTGTAGTCGAACATGCTAACCACTACACCAATGAAGCAAATTTGTCAGCTAATTCGGTGAATATCCTAGCGTACATAGGAACAGATTGACACAGTATCCTTAAAATGTTGTCCTAAGTAAAAGAGGTACCTAAGTAGCAGCCCATTAACGTCCTACTGCTGGTTACAGGCCTCCTCACTCATAAAAGAGAGGGTTTTCTCTCGTAAGAGTGAGGAGGTCTGTTCCCAGCAGTGAGACTTCAATGGGCTGCTACTTAATATTTTTTTTTACTTACTAGCTGACTCCCATTAACGAAACTTACAGTGAACTAGACACCATTGATAGAGTGTAAGTTTTATAAACAAAGTCTATTAGTTGAGAATTTCTCCATCTCATCAATCCAATAAAACAATTAGTTTAAGTTATTGCTGTCTTGGCAACCAGCTTGAGACATCCATTAGCTATAAAGCCGCTGCATCTAAACATTACATAACACATCCGTGAACATCGCACTGATGTGCTCTGATACCACTTCCAATTAATCCAATGTGTTACGCAATCTGAATTAGAAACGGCTTTAGGTGTCAATCCATGATATATATATCATATATCATATATATATATATATATATATATATATGAATNTATATATATGATATATATATCATATATATATATATATCTCTACGACCCCTACATATAAATAGACAAGTATAAAATCCTTATTTAGTAAGATAGTGTTTAAAAGATTACCTGTTTATTATATTACCTTTTCACATGATAACGTCTTATAAATCGATGGTCGCCTGCAATAGAAAGGCGCGATCGGCCTACGTGTTAATGGGGGTGATATCATCAAAATTATAAAAATGTCAAAATTTGTAAAATGCAAGTTCATGTCTTATTCATCATAGTTGCTCTACTGTAGTCAGTACTTGTCTAATCATACATGTCTTGGGGTGTAAGGGGGGAACGCGTTCTAGTCCGTTTCTCCAATCGCCAACCTCACCTGCACGCGGTGCACCCTACTTCTACCGACGAGGCTCTGGCGACCGACAAATGGCGGTATAACCATTCTCTATAGCTGACCTAAATGTCACAGACCAATAACGGGTAGCAGCGTTATTGGTGCGAGGACATCAGCACTGCGATCACCAATCCGCCTGCCAAGCGTGGTGATTATTTGGCACAACCCAAGTAATGTTTAAGACAGGCGGCGCAAGATCGGGCCTTGTGAACTTCATTACTTGAGCCCTATGTCCAGTAATGGACGTCCATCGGTTGAAGCGAAGAAGTTCATGTCTTCATACGGAAGATCCCTGTCACGGTGTTTGACGGCATTGAACTCCGAAACTATTGAATCGATTTTAATATATTTTTTTACTTAGGACATAGAATAGGTTTCATTTTAATTTTGTTATTTATCTTTAATATTTTATGTAGTAATCTCTAAAAGCAGTAGGCAGAAAGAGAAGCATTCATAAAACACTAAGTAGATAATATCGACGGGAAGCGAACACGTTGTACCTAATTCGCAAAATATCACTTTAACAAAACATAAGGATAACGCCGCTTAAGTCACTTTGTTTAGCAACGGGCGATATTTGCAGAAGTTATAACTTTAAGATGTTCGTTCTGTCGTTATAAACGGTTGTTGATTTGTGCGTTAGTATCTTTTTTGTTGCTTGGAAATGCATTTACGCACCCCGCCTAGGAAGGCAGAGGGGAGTATGGGGCTCGCCGATAATACCAGAATATCCACTTAAACCTAGCGAGCGGTGCCCGCATCTTTTGTTTATGGAAGGAACAAAGATTCGTTGTGGCATTCCACCGTAGCCCCTCCGAATGAAGCCGGCTGAAAAGTGCACTACAGGGGAAGGAGTTTGAAAAACCTCCGTCTCTTATTTCCAACTTCCCTTAGTCGAGGATACTGTGGCTCGACTGCTTTTGCTCTCTCTTTGCCGTGCCTACTTCATCGAAATTATAGTTACGCAGAAGGTGGCAACAGTATTCCAGGCACATTCGCTGACAAACATTGTATTTATAATACTTGCCAGCGAGAGAGACCGATCAGCTACGTCAGATGACGCTGAGGTCCCCAAGCGGGACATTCGGCCACCGTGTGGTGCACTGTCTACAGGAGCACCACACTCATGGCAGGTGGCTGATGGCTCATAGCCAACGAATTGGTGCAGGTATTTTCCGTGGCAGCTATGACCGGCTAGCACCTGCACCAACTGGTAGTTAAGCAACCCGTGACGTTTGCCCAGCCATTCCTCCAAGTGAGAGCGGAGTGCCCCGCCTATGGCACCAGCAGCTACTGGGGCCCCGTGGTCCTCCTTCTGTTTGGATCATGGTTCTGTCAACAAGATCCTTAGCCATTCTGACCACATCAACATCTGGTGTTTCCTCTCTGGCCCTCGCATCTACTCTGCACTGGTTAGAAGCTGCGAGAACTTCCGCCAGAAGAGTTGCTGTCATCCAGGATACTCTATGGTACCCCAGTATCGACCTTTTCTCTATTACTCTCTGGGCCTGCCTGGAAAGCAAACATACTAAAGAACATTAGTATGTTTGCTTTCCAGCGTCGGTATATAAAAAAGATAATCCCTATGTCGTTCAGCACGAACTTCTTAACCCATTTCATAGAAATCATTAAATCTTTGAATATGAGTTTTGCATCCATTAAAATATTTTGTATTCTGTGGTTATATAATCAGAGCAACGATATAACGTTAACAGAGTATGGAGGCGGGTACATGGAGAAATAAATGATGAGCTTCTTGTTTATATTGTTTATTTAATTACATAAATTGAGGCAAAATCCAAGTTTTCACAGCTTACTTCGTATATTTTACAATTAGTGTACGAGCAAACATTTAAGAATAACAATAATTCGTAATAATGTCACTAAGTGTAATATATTGAATTTTATAAACAGGACGTCACAAACATTAACAATATCCATAGAAATAATTGTCTTGAAAAATAACACATAACTGTTTTACATATATAGTGGTTGATATTGAAGATTTAAATTTCGTTAAAAAAATGACTAAATTATCATAAGTTTTATTTTGCGATTTGTAATCGTGTGTGAATGAAAGATATGACAAGTTTATATGGCATAACAATTTAAAAAATATTTAACGTTACAAAAAAGATACGTCAGTTTATTAGCCCAATATGGAATTGTAGCCAAGCAACTCGACGGCTACATTATTACCATTTAGCGATAAGACCGCCTTTTATACAGTTGTTTTTATGGTACTTGTAAGTTCGTTCTCGTTCTCGTTCTCTTTCATTAATATACATATATTTTTTATTAATGTGCAATCAAGAGTATAATTAGAACAATTATTAACTGTCAACCTGCAATTTAAACATTTTGACGTTTTTGTAACTTTGGTCAATATATCATTTAAATTATATTTAAATATGAGGCTTAAAAAACGTATCATTTGTATTAAAGGTAGTATAGTACTAAATAATACTGTCTTATAAAATTATCATTTTATACTTGACTGTTTATGCTTAGGGGCCGTCAATAATACACGTTGTGTAAGTTTTGTGCAAAATCTATGGGTACTACTTTGTACGCTAAAACAATTCACTAACTTTGCATATAGTTTTTGAGCGTACGAACTCATAATGTCAATGTTAGAGTAGATGTAAGAGGACTTATTTGAAAAGTACAAGCACCTATTAGAAATACTTTTTGGGAATTGTGGATATTACTAAATTATAAGCGCCTTATCTTAATTTACTGACAATGTTGGTAAGGGTGTTAGGTTTTAAGATTTTGGGAACAGGGGCGCAGAATTTTTTTTTTTAAATAAGGTACAAAATAGTATTACAGTATATTGCTGCTACCAATTCCCAATACATACTTTAATCATTGTTTGATTAAAAAAAAGTGCGTGCGTACAAAGTACACATGTCAGAAGTGAAACTTCTTTGGCAAACTAATTTTTAAGTCTTGTTTATATTTACACAAATCTAAAACTTTCGACTTCCGAGGCTTAAAGGGAGGGCAAAAGTATATGATATATTAAATTATTACATAACGAGTGACCTTTTAATATGCCACTCATCATTTAATATAATATTTTTCATAAAATATAAAATAAAAATATTTGATAAATTTTCTATTCTAAATTTGAAATTCAAAATTGAAATTTAATTCATAATTTTTAATACTGACAAATAACACGTGGCATTTTTATTTACAATTCGTAATTTGAGATTTCAATAAATTATTTGTATTAATTTTCGTCACATTTAATATTTTAACAAAAATTAAATTATAACGTATCTTCCTTTTTCCGTCCCTTTAAGTCTCTGAAATCTTAAAAACAAGACTTAAAAATTACTTTGCCAAAGAAGTTTCACTTCAGACATGTGTACTTTGTACGCACACACTTTTAACTTTTTTTTTCTGTATTTTGACTGGCAATATTTATCGGATCACCTCGTATTTATAAATGTAATTCTTATGTGCTTGTTTATTTCCCTAAAAGGTTCGATAGATTTTGTTGAATTTTTTGAGTCTTTAAGGAAAATTATTTAGATTGACAATTGACATCCGATAAATAACGAGTTGACTCAAACCTCCACTCTCCACTTGTATCTAAAAAAACCCCTACTCAATACATAAATTTTTTTATAAAAATATTTCTGATTTTCTCAATAAAACTTGCAAGATAAGAAGAATTTAAAATAAAACAGTTATAAGCAAAAGGTGTGCTATACAGCTAAAAAAAAGATTATGTCTTTACACAATATATGGAATTTATTTTCACTTGTAATTTAGAATATATACAATTAGAATAGAGTATTAATTAAAATTACCAACAATACACGAGAACGCAATAATCATTAGGAATCACTAAATTTCCATTTGGGAGCCTCAGTTTTGCCTACATTGTAAACGAAATCAACAATTTTATATAATAAAATCACTGGAGGATAAATTTTGTGTTTATTTTATTTATAGTTATTGTGCGTAAGAATTGTATCACTTACAAAAGTGAAGTCGAATCAAACGTCACTTTGTGGAAACATAAGGTAAGTAGCACTTCCTCGGAGCCGAAAAGGTTAAGTAAGTTACAGTTTATTAAAATCCTCGTGTTGGGCTTTGGCCTCCTTATTCAAAAAAGGGTTTTTTAATGCTAAGACCCACCATGCTGCTCCAATTTGCAAACTACATATACCCTTGATTTGCTCCCCGAATTTTAAGGCTAAGCTTTCCTTAAAAGAAAAGCGAAATATTTTTTTACAAAACAATTAGGCAGTTAAGTCTATTTTTATTTCGCACCTTATATAATACGTGTAAAAATAAGTATTTTAAAAGGAATTATTGTAATTGGCTTTTCATTAATTACGTAAGGGTTCACATAGGGGATAGGGAGTTTTAAAAAATCTCTATATACGTTTCGTATAGCAGAATAAATTACATTTTTACGTACAAGTCCAAATTTTATATTAGAAATCTTATGTTCAAATGGGGGTATGTAATATCAAAAATCCTTACGTAATTAAAGAAACGCCCCTGATATAATTTCACTTTTTTTCATAACAACGTTTACGAATCAATTAATTTCATTTCTTTAAGGTTCCAGTACTTACAAGTAGTTGTAGACTTATTAATAGATTATTTCAACAAAGTGCGACTTTCACTAGCGTGACTGATTCAAGCGAATGCAATCATTCATAAGCCGAAATGTCATATAAACTATTTATGATAGCATTTCTTAAGACGCAATACATTAACTACATAATAGACCCGAAGGGAAGGAGGTGGGGGAAGGAGGTCAAAATATTTCTACATGACCTTATTTTGATGGGGGATGGATAATCAAATCTAACGTTACATTCTGTCCAAGGGGATCGGATTACAATAGTTTGGCGATCTTAGGGATAAAAATAGGGCATTTTCAACCGCAAAATTTTGTCTCAATATCGCGGATGTATATACCATAGTTTTTCTTCCATGGTGCTTACTCGATTGTCTATTTATTACACTGGGATGAAAAATTGGACTTCTTTAAGTTGACTTTTCAATGAAAAATGTAATTACCGTCTCTAATTTTAAGCTGACTTTGACATTTTGATAAACAAGTGGTTGCTAGATTACCCGGAAGAAAAGTAAGTTAATCGCATGCACACCAATCAAATGTAACTGAGAGAAAACAAGGCACCTTTATCCTGCATACAAGGGCTAAAAAATGAACCACTCATCCCGCATTATATCCCCTTATGGGGCAAAGTCGATATTTTACGTTTATATTAAAATCTCCCACAAGACGTTCTAGAGATGACTATAGAAGTCTTTGTTTAAAGAAAGTTGACTGAAAAATCGTATTATAAGAGTTGCAAGATTACTTAGAGGATAGAAACGCGTGGGAGTGAACGAAATGCACTAATTTGAATTAAAGTATTTTAAACGAATATTATATTGTAATGATGATTGTAACAAAATAAAAATACCCGACTGAGTTTGTTGTGGGTTCTTTTCGGATCAGGGCGCAAAAGAACCCTAGTAACCTTAGATTTTAAGTCGTTCTTGAGTACCATCATCAGACGTATATTACAATCAGAGTGTGGAAATAAAAATATTATTTGACGATTCAAAAGTGCTGTAATATATGCCTACTTGAATAAAGATATTTGATTCGATTTGATTTGAATACTAGAAATCAAATCCCCTTCGATTTACAATATGATGGCCCCTACATAAAAAGAATCAAGTCACATTTTTTATGGACGTTTTTAGCAATTTTTATGATTATATCACCCTATTTATCAAATTAAGTCATTTTTTATACATATAGCTAATAAAAAATGGTGCTTATAAAAACATATTATGAGTAAAAAAGGCAATAATAGATACTTTCTTTCTCTCTTTGAAACACCGTCTTAAAAAATAAAAGAGTTCATGCTTGAATTTTTATACACAGGGGGGTAACATTTTAAGATCTTAAATGTGAGCATTGTTATACATTTTAAATATACCTCTTCTTATGTTACATAAAATGTTACGGAGAGGAAGGGCATGTAGCATTTCGAGAAATACTTTTACATGAATGGTGTAAGTTTTTCATAGGATAAGTGGAAACGAAATTCGCCAAAATCACCCTTACGTAATTAAAGATTTCCTTGTATACCTTTATACATAATAAGAAAAATTGAAAGCAAATGTTGTTAATTTATCTACGGAACCTTAACAATATTCTTTATTTTATTATCTCATAACAATAAAAAAAATGAATGTATATATGGACATAGATAACGGAAGCGTTACCTCAATATAACAGATAAAAATTACACTTAATTCAATTAAGACACATGATATAAGCACGTTTCTATGACAATACAAGGCTATTTCTTTGTTCTTAGCACCGAATTAATCAACTTCAGTCTCGACATAAAATCACATACCAAATGTATATCCTTTCTGCGTTTCCCAAAACACTAAATAATATTTTAATGCTAAAAGATATAAACAAACAATATGACATTACGTGCAGCTTCAACAAATTGCCAAAATAATTACAGCGTGTCCGTTTTGCCTATATTTATGTCTATTTCACGAACAATGTACGGGTCCTTAAACTGTGTCATTCTCGTCCTTAGGTAAATAATTATACATATTTATATAAAATTGATAAACAGACATACATTGAGATAAGCCACCTGCGCTGGAGGTAATAAATAACGCACGTATTAGGCATTTTTACCTCACAGTTTTGTGTAATGTTCTCGTAAATTTTTGGTAACACAGCGGCAAATCTCATATTGAGATTAGGCATCTGCGCTAGTGATAATACTATATTGCGAAAGCCTATGTATTTACTTTACAGTTATATATGTTAAGTCGTTAAACTTTTCATGTCCTCCTAAATGAACTTCTCATATGAGTCAATCTCATTATGATATTGACTAAACTAGACAACTACTAAACAATTACGATATACACTTTATAAACCATATTATATCAAATACAAGTCATCGAATAAGTATTAAAACGGCTCCGGAATTTGAACTCGAAATAGACATAACAAGGCAATATACATTAAAATTATCAAAAAAAAAACATCTAACATTCATATATACTTAACCTGATTTTACAATTAATAATAATATAATTAATTAAACCTATTATAATAAATCTATTTCTATTATAACAATATTAAAAGATAATTTAATATCATCTTTGGTTTAGTTGAAAACTGTCCGTAATCATTCTTAATCGCACATTTTGTTGTAATATTCAGGCACATAATTTTTATGAGTCAAGAGTGAATGCGAAAGTTGGAAGGGGAAGACTAAGGCGAACGTTCCTGGACCACATCCAGGACATTTTAAATAACGGCCAGGTCAAGAGTACTCTAAACCGATGAACTTGTCAGAAAGGTTTGAGAATGAAAGAAGCGAAGGAGATATGCAAGGATCGTGGCAAGTGGAAGGATGTTGTCTCTGCCTACCCCTATGGGAATTAGGCGTGATGCTATGTGTGTATGTATGCATGTATACTTTTTATGGATTTCTTTAGACGTGAACACGTCTTTAATAAAAAAAATACATACGTGTTGTAGCTACATATCTATCATCTCCATACGAAATTCAATTACACAACTAGATAGCTAAAGGATCAAAGAATTTTTTACGCTAAGTAAAGACTGTAACACATCGCGCCTGGTGGAGAGATATTTTATGAGACGTATTCACGTACAACAAACGGCTGTGTCTATAACACAGCCCTACCCCATTGTTTTTTTTTATTGTTGAATTTGATTTTATCGTGTAATAGCTATCCCCCACCCCTTCCCCCGTAGTTCCCGATCCCGTGGGAATATGAAAAAATTCATCTTTGTTATTGTAAACTACACAAATAAATCGTAAAGTAAAATATAATTGTCTTAAAATCATTTCAGTGTTGACAGATGCCATGGCTTATTCACATATTTATTATTCGGAAACAAAGAAATTTCTAGCAGATCTCGCATTAATGATCCCCATGATCATCAGCCATTCATTTTAATAATATATAGAAAAGACGATATTTGACGATTCAAAAGTGCTGTAATAGGCCTACTTGAATAAAGATATTTTGATTTTGACTTTGACTTTGACATATAAAATCCTTTTAATGAACAATTGTCTGTATGATGCAAAAGCATTCATTTTCACAATTTGTGATTTTCTTAGACCAACCAGTGTTGCCAGATTTTTAAATATATTAGGGCATACATCCTACACCAGTCTTCCTCAGCCACGCTATACCATTTTGTTGAAACAAAAAAAATCTCTTGCAGAACTGACAATACTGATTCCCATATAAAAATCCTTTTAATAAACAATTGTCTGAATGATGCAAAACCAATCATTATATATATTTTAATTAAAAATGATTACGGACAAAACTCCCTCGGACTCCATATCTCACGTAAAAATAACTACGAATAATTGACTTAATACAGTCATAATAAAATAACAATTCTACTGGGCAAGTACATCTTTATAACCTCATGATAAAGGAGCCGTTTCATTTTAATACGATATATGAATATTATAATTTAATTTTTTATAGTTTGTTTTTACATTTGTTTATAAAAATATATTATGTTCATGTATTTATTCTGTATTTTTGTATTCTGTGTATATATATTTAAAAATCATGTTATGCAGTAGTAAAAGTAAAGTATCGTATATATAAATATAAATCGAATTTTCTTATAAAATGCCAAAAGTAATTTTAAGATTTTGCCTAATGATTTTGACTTTCATTACTAATTTAAGAAATATATTTTCATCAAGGTTATGAAAATATATTTCTTAAATTATTAATTTTGTTTTTTGTACGGTTTCCTAAAATTAAAAGTATTACAAAAAATACCACCGAAATTAGACCGCCTTTATTTTAAATTTTATGGTGTATGCTTTACATGTGTGTGTATATTGCTGGTAAAAAAAACCTAGTAAAAAGCAAAATATTTATTTAAGAGATTTGTTGCCTGTAAAACTATATTACGGGCGATATTACGTAATTACATCATAAAAATTGTAATAAAAAATGTAAGTTAAGCCGATCGCACCTCCTTATCCCATGTACGATCGGCAACCATCAATTTATCGCTAAAGTCAATCTCTTTAGTAACCACATATAAATATTGCACCTAGAGATGATAACTGTAGTCGATAAATAGGAAAATTATTATTTCCGTTACAATAAATAATTTCGAAAATACGGGTTACTACGTGTTTGCTTTCCAGCATCGATATATTTAAACATATTCGTCTAATCGCTTTAACTATAATAATTCTATATGGATTTTAAGATTCCTTAGTTTATTCGTCAAAATGATCAATTTTAAGTTACATTTACTGTTTACTGAAATGATATTCGCGTTGCTTATCTATATTTATCAAAATCAATATCATATAGGTTAATAAATTTTATTTGTACCTTGCCTATTGCTAATAATCTTTTGAAACGTTTCCTTTACACGATGATTCGTTTTTTAATTAATCATAAATTGCTTATAATATAAATTCCATTTTATTTTAACAATAATGTGATCTAATATAATTGCATGGAGGTATCAAATGCAACAGAATAACCTCTGTTGTCTGATTGCACTTATGTATAAAAAACAAATATTTACATACATGTATATGTAAAGCGAACTAAGGCAAATGCGTGCAGGAACCACGAAAATACGTACAAAACTATTTTTTTTTATTACGTACAGATGAAGACTGATATTACGTGTTAGTAAGTGATAATACAGTCTTGCTATATAATATCATAGGAAACCGCAATTTTTGAAGTAAAATTTCTTTAGAGAGTATGCTGGTGAATGCGTGACGAGAGCGTTACAAAAAGTGTGCTCGAGCGAAGCGAATGTAGAAAATTAATATATGTATATGTATATATACAAACATACCTATGGTTTTTTAGTTAAGTATAAAGTTTTTTGCTGAAAGGGAAAGGCGACAAGCCACGGTCGATGCCTCGTACGTCTGAATATACGCAAATTGGAAAATAACACTTCCTAATATTAACCCAGGACAGTTAACGGAATCGTCCAAAACCTGTACGCAATAAAGACATTAAATATTTGTACGATTGCGCCATTAACCTAGCCGATCCGAAGCGGGGGAATTGAAATACCCCATGTATGAGTTTTCATTTAGTAACTTGACTATTAGAGGACTAGTTACTTTCTTCAGATTATTTGCAATCTTAAAAGCATTACAATGAAACGCCTTCTCCTTTTTATCGTCGAAAACGCAAATTGTAAAAGTATGGTTTTCCTAACAGAAACCAACCTGAATAGTTTTATACGCAACATCTACATTCCCATTATAAGCATGTTTTGTTTTAGTCTACTAGTTAAATGTTATTTCTCGCACTCAAACAAACCGTTACCGACATGTTTGAGATTTCCATACAAATGAAATGGGGTCTTTTGGTGCCCCCGTTCGGATCACACGTTATTTAGTATACTTAGGGCCGGAAAGGTAAACCTAGGTTAGGTTTTTAACCTTTTAAGCCTTTTTATATTTTTTTAAGATTTCCATTTTAAAATTTAATACAGTATACTTAATAGTGTATTTCTTTTCACATATATCCATCTAATGCTATTTTTATGTCATGGTTAGAGATTTTATATTTTGTACGTAACTTTTAATAAAAATTAAAGTAATATTTGTTTTTTAAGTTACAGTATTACATTTATAATATTATATTCTTTTCAAGTTTTCTTTTAATGGCATCCCTATTTAACATATATATTTTTGAAACAATTGACCTTAAACATACTAACTTACTTACATAGTCAAATTAGTTCTATTCATGAAAAATAAAACCATTATTTGTCAAAATATTGCCCAAAATAAAATCGAAGAAATTATCACCCATTATACACTTAAATGCTAAACTCAAAATCAAGATCTGAATCTCTCGTCATAAATTACAATCTCATTTCTTCCTGGACCTATCGAGTTAACTCGAAGTAATTATCAAAGAAAAACCAGACGTATTACAATCCAATAGAGTGCACTTTAGTTCATTTGTATTCGTCCATAAATCTCTTGCACATATGAACGAGGTCAATGAATTTGGGCCGCATATTTGGGTCCAACGCCCAACAGTCCTTCATCAAATGTCGAAAAATTTCCGATGGACAGCCCTCGGGTATTTGAAAACTGGAAAAATGTACAATTTAACAAGTTTAATTGTTTTAACAAATTCATTAAAGAACGAAATAAAACGCGCTTTACTAGAAGACCAATATAAAAAGTGTAAAATAATTTTTGTGATGATAATGAGTGAGGAGGCCTGTGCACAAGAGTGGGACGTTAATGAACTGCTACTTACCTTACCCATTATGACATAAATATAAAGAGCATTTTTAAAATCTAATCCAATCATTAATTTTCTAAATACACGATTAATGTACATATTAGCCCAGTGGATTGCCAAAAAAGGGCGTGCTAATTTTACATGAAATTTCAAGATAAGTTTAATTATTTAAAATTTCATAATTCCATTATTTAAAAGCTTAACAATAAATAATAGAAATTAAAAGTGCGTGCGTACAAGGTACAGAAGGGAGAAGTGAAACTTCTGTAGAAAGTTAAGTCTTGTTTATATTTATACAAATCTAAAACTTTAAATTCCCGAAAATTAAAGGGACGGAACAAGTTGTTAGGAGTTTAATGAATTGAATTGTCATTAAAATACACAAATAAATTTTTGAAATCTCAAATGACGTATTGTAAATAAAAATGGCGCGTGTTTTTGTCAATATTAGGAATTATAAATTAAAGTTTGTTTTTTAATTTAAAATGTAGAAAATAGAATTTATGAAATATTTTTATTTTATATTTTATTAATATTAAATGACGAGTGGCAAATTAAAATGCCACTTGTTATTTGTAAATATTAAAACTACCTAACCTTCAAACGAATTAGCATAAAAACGCTATACATCTTCGGGACGCTAATCACGCGTTTAATCCGTAAAAATTGTACCCTCATCCGCTTAAAGAAGTTTCACTTCAAAAATAAAAAAACATGTAAGTCTATAAATAAAAAATACAGAATGTCACATTATATCATTTGAAATTTTAAAAGCCTTAACAAAACCCTTTTTCTATGTCTTGCTATTAGTTTTTTGTTAGATTGATTTTTAGTCCGTATTGTTTTATTTATTTAAAATACATATTGTTTGCAAACACGCCATTCACTAGAGAAGTTAAAACGTGCCGCCAAACATTTCTACTCCATCAAGAGATAAATTATGTCTTACCAAGTAAGCGCGATACCCTTTTAGACTGTATCATCGTTTACAGTCAGTTGAGATCACAGTCACGCTCTAAGCTGTGAGCAAATAAGTAAAATAATATTACCAGGCAGCTCTCTCTCGAGGTCTTTCGACGTCGAATTTCGGTACTTCGTGTTTCGCCCTCGTGAATATTTCCCACGCCGTCACTCCGAATGACCACACGTCGCTCATAGTTGAGAAATGATAAGGCTTCACCGCCGACTCCGGGGCATACCTAGTTATGTTTTATTTATTTATAATTGCACATATTAAACTTTCCGGCCCTAAGTATCAAAATATACGGGTGATCCGAATGGGAGTACCAAAAGATTCCAGCTCACGTGTATGGAAACCTGAGACAGAACCATCGGAACATCAAATGCGCTTCCTTGACGCAACTGATCGACAAAGGCGGCGGTACAAATCGGCGAAATGGAAAACAGTATCATACATTCGTCTCGCTCTTTCCTTACGGCGATACCGCATTTGTTTGAGTGAGAGAAATAACATGTCGCTAGTAGACTAAAACAAAACGCGCTAATAATAGGAATGTAGATGTTGCCTATCAACGAATGGGGATTTTTTTGTTATCAAAACCAATATTTTTAAACGGTTTGCCTTTTCGACAATAAAAAAAGGGAAAATGATTCTTTATAACGATCATGTGATTACAAAAAATATGAAGAAAGTAGCTCATCTAATACTTAAGTTATTCAATTTAAATTCATATATGGGGTATATTAAACACCCCGCTTCGGCCCGCGTGGGTTAAAATATATACTTAATTATTGTTTTCAAAATTATTGTTATGCTTTTCGGAGAAGAAAAACATTGTGAAGAAGCCTACATACCACTGATTTAATTGCAAGATATGTGTTGCTTGCCATTCACAATGTGGTGAGTCTATCTAATAGCCTTCTCTCCTATGACTGTTGGGGAGATCTGTCCCTAGCAATGAGATGTTTATAGATTGCTACTAACATTTATTACATAATTAAAAATTATAACAGATATTATGAATAGAACTTAAGAAACATTTATAATGCGCCGTCGGGATATTAAATACTTACCAATTTATAGGCAACAATCGCTCGGTTTTGATACGGTAGGTATTCTCCTCCTTTGGTATAATCCTCGCGAGTCCGAAATCTGATATCTTCACGTGATATTTGTTGACAACTAAAATATTCCTAGTAGCGAGATCTCGATGTACCACGTTCTTAGCTGATACGTGGTCCATACCCTGAAATTTAAAAAAAAATTTAAATGCAGAAATTACAGCACTTTTTTTTATTGTTAACAAGATAGCACTTGACTGTGATCTCACGTAAATGACAAGTAATGATACAGTCTAATATGGAATCACGCTAACTTGGTAAGAGTTACTTTACCTTTTATGGTTTTTACACTCCACTGAACTTGAACGCAAGTATTTTGCTTGGCGACACATCTTTGCTGGTAGTAGAAAATTTCAAATGCAAATTATAAACTGCAATTTCCTAAATTTATGCTGTCGGAAGTCGTGCTCGGACATCTTCTAGTGAACCGAGTACAGAAAACAAGCAGATAGTATGCGAACAATGGTGTGACGTCACAATGTTAATTTCATTAAATAAATTACATTATGACGTCACAAACATGGCAATCGTTGCGCATTTACATATAGTTACGTGATGTTTCTATGTTCATTATATTAATTTTTAATTGTTTCTAATTAATTATAAACTTTCCTTAACTGGTTTCCACAATAAATGTAACAAATGATAGTTATAAAATATAATAAAATGCCAATTTTTTTTTAAATTTCAATGATGTAACTTTGGAAGTCTTGCGTAGAGGACTGTGTCAGTAAGTAAATAATTATATTTAATTCATTATTCATTTGAATAAAAAATATGCAAAATAAAATAAAAACATTTTAAACTCACCGTAGCGATGTCTTTGGCGTATTTAATTAAATGCGATATTCGAAGTTTATCTCCTTGGAACTTGAGGTAATAATTAAGGGAGCCTTCCTCCAAATACTCCATCACTATGAGCACATCTGATCCATGGTCCCATGAATAACCAAGAATCTCGACAATGTTTATATGTTGCAATGACTATAATGTGAAATAAAATAAATTTTATGAATTGATACAGCGTGTATTTCTAATCACACACACACACACTTCACGTCACATTCTGTAAACAGACGCACGCTCCGGCGCGCACACACACACACACGCACATTTTTTTTATTGCTGGCAGGTTATTGCTTAACTGTAATACTAATAAGTTCAGGTTAGATTATAGTATGAACGATGAATTTATAGTATGAATAGATTATTTAAAAATGTCAAATAATATAAAATAAAGAAGTAAAAAGATTTTTATAATCTATTATCATGCTAAAAAACTACCTTCATAATTTCGAGTTCATTTTTGAAATCCTCATATAAACTTCCATTACGTTCTGAAGCTTGTCTGGTCAACTTCTTGACAGCTACTTCTTTCCTTTGAGATTCTTGATTATCCCTCTCCATCCAGCCCTTGAAGACATGCCCATAATTGCCCTAGAACACATTTATATATTTTTTTTAATTCCTACTATTAGTTCACACTGTCTCTATATATAATTTAATACTATATGCAATAAATGTCTATATGTAAATTCTTAATTTCATTGGTTAATATTATATTATACATATATTTTAATTACTTGTATTTGTAAATATCCAAACCCGCACTTTCATTTATATCACTTCTCATTAATGTGACTTATTTTTTGGTGCATAAATAAATAAATAAATCACTGACTATAGGACTGTGACCACACCTGTTGCTAAGAAGCAATTTACCTCTTATAACTTCTAATATAAGTTCGTACTAGATGGCTTAGGATGCGTGCTGAAAACGTGTGACGTTTCAAAAACTGTGATCGGGTAAACGGCATAGACGTCGAACATAATAAATTTAAATATTTCTAGAAAATTAATATATATCCATATACGTATGCTTAGCTTCAGATGTGTGATCTAAAACACACTCATTTTTTTTAAAAGATGTTTAATGATTTAGTCTCTCTAAACATTGAAGGTAGGTGCTTCCACTCACACTGCCAATTTTCTTAGTGATAGTGACGAGGTATGTTTTCCCTTGAGAAACGATGGACTCCATCAGTCTGGGTGCAGAGCTAGTCATGTAGTCGTCAGGTGTGTCCGCACCACCAACTCCACAAGCACTGCTGCGACTGCTGCGGCTGGCCAGCATCTCGTTACGTAACGCGTACGTCAAAGCGTTCATACTCTCCAGTGAATTGGAACTTTTGTTGTCCGCAAACTATAAATATTTAAGTATACAGTGAAATATACATAATTGTGACCGCAGGAGACCTATATTTTTTGAAGTAAGATTTTTATGGATGAAACCCGTCACAAAAATGTGCAGCGTTTTTTATGCTAATTCGTTTGAAGAATAGGTAGCTTTAATATTTACAAATAACATGCGGAATTAATTTGCCACGCATCATTTAATGATTTAAAATACCTTTTTTTCATAAATTATAAAACAAAAATATTTCATAAATTCTCTTTTCTAAATTTTAAATTCAAAAACAAAATTTAATTTCTAATATTGACAAAAAGACACGTGACATTTTTATTTACAATTCGTCATTTGAGATTTCCATAAATTATATGTATTAATTTTCGACACTTAATATTTTTAAGACAATTATATTCATTAAATTTCTAATATACCTCCCTTTTTCCCTCTCTCAAAGTTTCGAAAAACCTAGTTCCAGATTTTTATGAATATAATAAAAAGGCTTTAAAATTAGTTTAGATACATTAGAACAAACTTGACTGCGTGTGACGTCACAGTGTCAATTTCTCCTCGCAACTGTTACATCTTCTACATTTTATTAAGGAAATCTACCGACTGTGTAAACATACATATATATATATATATATATGTATGTTATTATATTTATATATATATATATATATATATATATATATATATATATATATAATGACGTCATAAACATGGCGACATATCGTTGCGAGTTTATAATCATGTGATTCTTTTTTAATTTTATAAATCTACAATTTATAAATCCTTACCGGGTTATCGTACTGATCCGACATGGTGCCATTTATTGATGCCGCACTACTGTCCATAGAGATCAGGGACTTGTTACTGCCCGCATCGCTCTCACTCGGTATAAACCTGTCGCCTAAAAAACACAACATTTTAAATACATATCACTAAACATATTATTAGTATTAAAGAATGAATCCATGAAACAACATCTTACAAAACTTTTTTACTTGACTCTTAATACGTAGAGGGTGGTTGATTTACTACATTTATTATTTTGAATCACCTAAAGAAGTCTTCAACTTCATTAGATGCGTTGTGGACTAGTTTTGCGTGTTTTGAATTAATTTGAGCCGTAGCGGTCGCATATGTAACGCTCGTTCAAATAAAATCAGCTCTTGTCCTTTAAGGAAGACAAGAGTAACATATCAATGGAATAAGTTTTCACTTATGTAGTGTTGTTATGTACAGTTCGTTCGCGTTAAGAATGCAACGAGTAATCACTACATTTTTAACGCAAACGAACTGTAGTGTTATATTACTCTCGAAGTTTTTTATACTTACTAGAAACTGTTTCTGCATGTTCCGTATGGTCTAACGACATCTTTGGTTCTTCATACTCGTGTAATGGCATATATTCTGTAAAAAAAGTAACCATATTTTACCATAATATTCCATTATTGTTATTGCATGCTTGACTTAGTAGTCTAGTGGTCAATAGTCTCCGCGCGTTAAATTGCCGATTATGAGGTCCTAGTTTCAAATCCTGGGTTGGGTCAATTGAAAATTGTTTTATTGAGATATTCTCAGTCTTTGCCCAACATTGGCTTGTTGTCCGAAGAAAGCACGTTAAGCCGTGGGTCCTACGCCTACTTTTTCCGATCGTATACCTCTATATGTATTGCGTAAATGACTAAACTCTGCATGAAATTCGATTAGGATAAAGTATTCATAAAAATATATTTATTTTAGACTTCAATCAATAAATAATTGTCTTTGGGTATTTGTAACAATTAATTGCCTTGAGTACTATATTAATTTGGCTGGGTTAGATTAAGTTATATAAATATATAGAATTTAGTAGTATATACAGTGTTTTAGTGACATACCTCTGTGTAGCAAGTGATTCATGTCTCGCATTATCTCCTGCGGCCTCAGTGGATCACTCTGCCAACACTGTCGCATTAACGCCCATACCTCAGTAGGACACCGCGCCGGTCGCAACAAACGATCGCCCATTTCGTAACTCTGTAACATTACAACCCCATCTATAAATTTAAATGAAAAGACTTGCCTTAACATTTTAGTAACGTTATTAGAGTAAGATCATGTCCAGAACCCCCATCCCCTCCCCCGCCCATTTCCCACTTGTTACTAGATTGTAAATATATTTTGTCTTTTAGTTTTTGATCCGAATAAAACATTTTTTTTTTATAAGAATTATTTTCTAATTTTGGTTTACTCTAAAAGCGTCTTTTTTAGTTATTTTAAACTGTAATTTGATGAAATGAAACAAAAAAATATATATTCTCGATTCAGCATTGTCCTCGTATTATGTAACTAGCCGTTTCCCTCGGCGTTAACCGCGTACTTGTTGAATCCGTAGTAATGACAGAAAACCCGTTATTAGTGTTTAGAAAATTTCTTAGTCAATTCCGGATCCCGTGGGAGTATGGGAAAACATGTTTTTAGTAAGAGTCTAAGTTGCGGATGATATATGCCAAATTGCAAGTCAATTTGGTGAATATTTTCCCAGTAAGTGATGGTTATGCATCACTCACATCAATTTTTCGCTTTAAAAAGTAGCCTATGTCCTTTCTTAGGTTCTATAGAATAACTGTAAACCAAATTTCATATAAATCGCTTTAGTAGTTTTAACGTGAAAGCGCGACAGACAGTTATTTTCGCATGTATAATATTAATAAGGATAAAGATTATTTATCCAAAGCAGCTATATGTATTCTTACCCTAGCAGTAAGCACAGGATTCGTATCACAAGGCGATTGTCCATATGAAAACACTTCCCATAGAGTTGTGGCGAACGCCCAAATGTCACCTACAACCGACCTTTTAGCCATATTCATATCCGAGAAGAACTCAACTGGCATCCAATGTACACTGTTAAAAAAATACATTAATATTTTTAATATCAACTTATAATAGATTCAACTTCATATCTTACAGGATTTTATTTATAATATTACTGATTCATTCATTAATGATGATCATAAGGAGTTTGTCAAATTTAGAAAATTATATTTTCTAACTCGTGTAGGTAGGTGGTAGAAGACTTCGGTTGTGGGTTTTTACCACATCTTTACGTATAGTAAAGATTTGCCGCAAAAAAAGATATAATTCTGGGTAAAAATGACGAAAAGATAAATTTTGCTCTTTTATATATATAAATGGTGGTAATATATATAAATGGTATTTATGTATATATAATTTTAATTGTTTGGTTTCTAGTTTTCTTTCTCAATTAAATATTTTATTTTATATTTTAAAAGAAATTTAAATCTACCACCGATGCGGAAAGTTGATTCCACGGGGAAGAAACCGGCGAGAAATTGAGCAGATACTCCTTTAAATACCGTTTTTGCACTTTATATATTTTAATGACAATAAAATTCATAACATATCTTCCTTTATCCCATTCTCTAAGTCTCAGAAATCTTAAGTTTTAGATTTGTATAAATATAAAAAAGACTTAAAAAATTTATTGCCAAAGAAGTTGCACTTCTGACATGTGTACTTACTACGCCGGCATTTTTTTTTATGCAAACCCAAAAGTAATTCGAATATCTCATTAAATAATTTAATTTACAATACTTTGTCACTATACTTACTCTTGTGATGTATATTGCCCCAGGGTGGGTCCGGATAGTTTGACAATAATCCTATCTGCCTGGTGCGAGGATAGCAGTAACCTCCGACACCGTATGGTGCCGTGTACTACGCCGGCTTCCGACAGATCCCACAGAGCTCTCGCTAGATTTGCGGCTACTTTCTTCAAATGTATCGGTTTTACACGCTCCTCGTTTTCCCTAGTGAGATAACAAACCATTTTTATCATAACGCTTTAGCCTAACATCCCGTCGCAATATTGACACATTCATAATGGCATTATGTTATGGAACTGTAGATGACTCAGAACTACTACGCCAGGTATCTTTTAAAGTACCCCGTCGTATTCCAGTACCCAATTCATGTATTTGTCCTACAAATTCTGTAGAACTAACCTTGGTAACCATTCCATAATACTCCGGCTATGTAGACTATACAGGGACTTAATCTCCAAAGATAACTTGAAATATTTGGTGACAAAATATTTACCTTCAAAAATAAAATAATAAAAAGGTTTAGAAGCTCCATTCAATAATTCGCACTAATTTAATGTTACCTTACGATTTTTCTTCACTCTATAGTTCTCTAGCATAAATGTTTGTACGAACTATTATTATTGCATGATGTGGCTACCTATAAGTGAAATTTTTCTCTACCTTCTCTTTTTTTATTTATTTAATAGTTCATGTTTCTGTACATATGATTTTGATGGTGGCCCAATTAAAAATAATAAATAAAATTCATATTATAGTGAATCAACATAAAAATTTCGTGCTTAGTAATAACAGAGACAATATGTTTATACAGGGCTGCCAATCTACATATACCTGGGACTATATTTAATTTCACTTGTAATTGGAAATAAACTATACTCTATTCTAAAGAGCCATAGAAAACTAAGAGAACTTAAAAAAATAAAAGTGCGTGCGTACAAATTACACACGTCACAAGTGAAACTTCTTTGGGAAACTAGTTTTCAGTCATATTTATATTTATAAACATCTAAAACTTTTGATTTCCGAGACTTAGATGGAAAGAAAGAAGTTTCACTTCAAAAATGACGGTTCCCGTTACGCAGCTTGCTGAACCCTTCTCGCAAGCTAGGTAATTGTTTTGTTGCGTTTCTACGCCCACGACGTATTTCAAGATTTATATATTAATTTAAAAATTTTCTTCTGTAAATAATAAACTGCAGGTGCCAGTGTAAAACTGATCCAAAAAATACACGGTAGCTACGTTTTAAACAATGCTTAGAGCGATAGAGATTTAGTGCGCTTCATCATTTTTAAAACATTTATCTATTGTTGCAACATTGAGCCCATTGTGCTGCACTCATCGATTGCAGATGTTCACAACTAATCAGCCATTTTTATTTATGACCTAGTTTCTTTTTGGAGCTTCGATCGTCATAGGATCGTCGATATGATATAACTACAATACTAGTTGACTCATTATATTAAGGATTTAGTGTGTTTAAAAATCTAGTTCAAGAAATCACCTACATAGGATACATAGAGGCGTATGTGTGTTGTAAATTTTAAAAATATTGAGATAATATATACCTGAGATAAACGTCAAAAGGTCCATAGGGTAGATACTCCAACACCATCGCAGTTGGTGAGCTGAGAGTGACGCCATAAAGTCTCACTATCGAACTGGATTGAACGCATGCGAATTTGCTGGCAAGTTCAATGAAATCCTATAGAAGAAAAAAATATTCCTTTGTTTATTAATTCATTATATGAATAGAAAAGTAAATAACGAACAAAGGTTAAAAAAAAATTATGAAAAAAAAATAACATTACTATTTACCGGATTTGTTACTCTCACAGTAAATTATTTCAAATATAACGCTACCTCAAGTTTTCGGAAAGGTTGTTCTCAAAAGGGTTGCCTGGAAGAGATCACTACACAGTGTTAAGGCCGCCCATTGCATTCTTTAATTTTATATATTTTATTTTTTGTTTTACTTAAATTA
Source organism: Elymnias hypermnestra (assembly GCA_015832385.1). NCBI lineage: Eukaryota > Metazoa > Arthropoda > Insecta > Lepidoptera > Nymphalidae > Elymnias > Elymnias hypermnestra. The sequence goes on along the minus strand of JACTOM010000922.1, from coordinate 1,965,067 downwards.
TAAGTCACGTATTGATCAATGTAGAATGCAATTAAAGAGTTTTATCTATCTATCTAAATTACAACATACGCAGAGTTTGCTTCTGTACTACTGTGTTCTTTAAGGTAAGTAAGGTATGTAGCAGCCTATTAAAGTCCCACAGCTGGGCAGAGGCTTCCTTGCACATATGAGAGAGGGTTTTTAGAGCATAGAGCAACCACGCTGCTCCACTACGGATTGGCAGGCATAGTACACAATTGTACTCACTATTCCTACACTCTCTTATCCGACGTGACGGCAATCCGAAACGACCGGAGAGAGAGATCAGGCACAGGACCGACGGCTTAACGTGCTATCCGAGGCACGGGGGTGGATCACACCGCCAAATTTTTCCCAACTTCGGGCAAATATTGAGAAAATCTTAATAGGAAACTCAATATCGATTTCGAACTGGCCCGACCCGGGACTCGAACCCAGGTCCATGTTATGTCTGTAGTCGAACATGCTAACCACTAAACCAATGAGACAGTCTGTACATTTACTTACTTTCAAATAGTCATTAGCCCGCTCTCTTTGCAGAGTCTTAAATGCGACTAGTAGTTTTTTAGTCTCATCAAGCTTCCACAATGCTTTGTATGTCGCGGTTATATTTTCAGAGCCGACCTTTTCTGAACCTGAAATAAGAAATATAAAACAAATCACATCTCATTTTAACAATGATTGAATCAAAGTGGTTGTAAAATCTAATTTTTCATTCAAATAGACTCAAAATGCTGTTTTGAATCATCATTAATCTGTCCATTTGCAATATATCTACCAATGGTTCAGAATATTCACATACAGACAAACACGGTGAAGTACTTTTTTATTGTTGATAAGTTAGCACAATAATATCATCTGATGTTATGTATTGATACAGTTTAAGATGATAGCGCACTAGCTTGGCATTAATTTTCAACACTTTTAATATTTTAATGACAATTAATTTCTACTCTCTCTCAGAAGTTTCACTTCTGACAATCGGAATCGATTCCAGAGCCTTTTCTAACGAAACACGTTTAGTAATTTCTAAATTTTTCTCAAACAGACACACAGATTGATTTACAATATGTTATTGTTTTATAATATATAAGGGTGATGTGCAATTATGTTTTATCTTAATCGTATTATCGAGCAACAGGTATAACAATAATAAACTTACCTGTATAAAGCAGTATATCTTTATTAGGAAGACATCTAGGGCTTTTGTTGTCTTTTAATATCTCCTGCAATTCTGCGTGATCAATACGTACACCTTTTTTAAGGGGTTCACCACACAATAACAACTGCGATTTGTCTGCAAAACAAATGAAAAAATCACACACAATACAAATGTATTACATCCTCAGAATATTAACGTCTAGTAGATATATTGGAGAGCGTGAGTGCGTGCGGATGTGCATGAGAGCGTGCGGAAGTCCGTACGTACGTGATTGCGTGCGTATATATAGCAAGTTTTACTAGAAAAATTCTCTTAAAGTTTTTTTTATTTTTTAAGTTCAGATACACATTGATGTTATTACAAATAATGATCGATGACTACTTGACTAGTATAAATAATATTTCAGCAGTCATAACCTTCATAATTATGCTAGAGTGATGATATATGTATAATATCTAGATAAAAAAAGGTAAAAAACTATTTTTATTTTTATAACAAAGATTTATTTTAATGGCTTGCAAGTGTATATGCATATATTTGTGTTTTTGTGTACGCTTACGTTTTAGGTGTGCATATGCTTTTGTAGTTTAGCAAGATTTTAGTAGTTTAATCAGATTTTAGTAAGATTATATGCTTTTGTAGATTGATGGTCCAGATAGAAATGTTATTATTATTAAATCATTAAATAATAGATAATAATAGGATCTGTTGACTTGAAACCCAGGTTTATCTAAGTTCATACACTAATCCCCACATTATACCATAATAAAACATTTGGGGAAAATTAAATATCAAAATAGTCTCACCATATTCTGAAGGTGGTATGCACTCATTTAGGAATATTCTTCCCTCGGGATTCTGATGGCAGCTGACCAGCCTCTCAATGCTGAAGTACTCCTCTTTATTGAATATGTAACCGTGGCCTTTGAACTCTAACCTATATGTCTCTGTTATGCTGTTGAAAAATTATGATCTTTTGTAAGTGTTATAGTAAGCGTAGTTCCGGATACCGTGAAAATATTGCGTTGGAAGTGTCAATCTAGACCATTATTAAATTTACCTGAACACATGCAAAAAAATCATCTAAATCTAACTAGCAGTAGTAAGTAGCAGCCTATTAACGTCCCAATGCTGAGGACAGGCCTTCTTACTCATAGAAATGGAGCAAAGACCCACCATGTTGCTCCAATTCGGGACGACAGCTACATATACACCAGAATTACAAGCGAAATATGCAGGTTTCCTCACGAAGCACAATGATGCAGGCAAGTTTCTTTTTAAGAAAAAAAATTTAGTCATGCATGCCTAGGATTCGAATTTGCGACTTTTCTCAGCAAGAATACACACATTTGACCCTATACATAACTTTTAAACAATTAAAAGTGCTTGCGTACAAAGTACACATGTCAGAAGTGAAACTTCTTTACCAAACTAATCTCTAAGTCTTGTTTATATTTATACGAAAACTAAAACTTTAGATTTCCGAGACTTAGAAGGAGGGAAAAGGAAGATATGTTAGGTATTTAATAATTTTAATTAAAATATTAAGTGTCGAAAATTAATGATAAAAAAATGCCGTGTTTTTGTCAATATTACATATTTTTAAATAAATTTTGTTTTGAATATAAAATTCAGTAAAGAGAATTTAAAGAAATATTTTTATTTTATATTTTGTGAAAAATAATATATTAAATTATTAAATGACGAATGGCAAATTAAAATGCCACATGTCATTAGTAAATATTAAAACTACCTAACCTTCAAACGAATAAGCATAAAACACGCTGTACATCTTCGTGACGCTAATCATGCGTTTCACTCTTAAAAATTTTACCCTCATGCGCCTAAAAAAGTTTCACTTCAAAAAACAATAATAATCATCGAAACATTTAAAATGCGAGTCGACTCTTTATAAATAGGCGTCATCAATATTATTTATCAACATTATATTCACCTGTTCTTTGTGCATACGTCCAAATAATACACGTTGTAATCATCTTGACACTGTCTCAAAATGTAACAGCCATGCTTTTTGGCACGTTTCTCTTCTAATTTTCTATAGGAAAACGCACCACTGAAATAATATCAAAACTATATTACATTAAACTTATTACTGCATACAAATTTAACGCTTGTATGTTCTGATAAATTTTATTAATTGTTACAATTGTTTTCACTTTGATGGCCTTGCTAAGGTAATGGTCGCTAGCAGTCATGGGTTCGATTCCCGAGAAAGCAGATTTAGTAAACTACATTTTCTAATACGTCTGAGCCTGGACTGGCCGAGGACTTCAGTCGTGACTAGTTACAACTCTTCCATTATGGTGCTTTATAGAAACCATAAGTGGTAAAGAACTTCTTAGCAGATTAGCGTCCTTCCGTCTTAAACTGCAGTAGATGCCCCTCCCCTTCGGAGGAAGGACTGGGCGGCCGAAGGCGTGTTTGTGCATGCCTCTTGCCCCCGTCAAGGCGAATGCGCAAGGGACCCTCTGACATCCTACACCCTAGTGCACTGACCTGTCAACAAAAAAACTTACCCAACAGGACCATGGCATTTTATCCTTTGCAACTCCTTCAATGACGGTGTTTCATCATCTTTAGAAAGATTGAAGGTCCATTTCACCATTAACCTGTAAAGAAAAATGTAGTGTATCACAAAAGAAGATATTTTCCTACACCTTTATTTATTTTCACAAACAAAAAACATTCTAGTAAACCCTTTATAGTAATTGTAATTAACTAAAAGAAGGCAAAAAAACTTCAGTGGAAGTTTTATTCAACTACATTGAAAATTGATCTACTACAAACCCCAAGGATTATATTGTATACAATTTGAGCATTTTTATTAATTGTAGTAGTCTTATACTATTATTAAGTAACACAGATAATCTAGAGCCTGAAAAAGGTCATAAAAAATGTTGTAAAGATGACAATCAAAGTATATTAAACTTTTATCCTAACAAAGGACTTAATAGTATTACAATACTATATAATTGCGAAAGTAATTATATTTGTATCCGAACTGATTTAAAAGGAAGGAATAAAAAGGAGCTTTGGTACACCAGATATAGAACCTATTAAAGGACAATAAGCTCTTTGCAGAGAAACGGTGCTAGCAGTTCATTAAAGAATTTATACATGTATGTTTCATTTGTAAAATAATAAGTCTAAATGCTAGTTATGTATATGCATGTATAGATAATATGGTTATTATCATAAACCACTTTAAATTAAATAATTTGTCTACGAAACAGTATAGTGTAAAATTAATTTGAAACAATACTTACCTATAATATCCATCACATAAGGATATAAATGATGACAGCTGTTCCTCAGAGTTAAATGTAAAGAATAATGGGGTCCCTCGTCTTGATACCTCTAAGCAGTTGTCTGCGTTTCGTGTCAAGTATATAAGCTCTTCTATTGAACACACATGAAACCACTGAAACATTATCAATATATTAGTTGAGGTTCCATAATTAAGAAAGGCGTATAAGTGGCGTAAGTTTGAAGTTGAAAATCTTTTGAGTGAGTAGGTATAATATCAACATTTCAAGATATAGATAGATATACATATGACTCTGTGTGTGTAGAGAGAGAGAGAGACAGACCGACAGACATGTGATACATTTAAGTTCAAAGTTCTAAGAGTAACTTAGACCTATTGATTTTATTATAAAAGTCAAATCAATCCATTATTACATGGGTCGCCAATCTTTACTCATAGAAGGACCACAAATGTTATGAGCATATTGGTGCGGGCTACATTTTATCAATTAAACTCATTTTTTTTAATTGATTTTTTTTAATACTTATATCGTTACTCTTATTTTTATGCCGCACCGTAGTACACACGGGTCGCATGCGACCCTCAGGTTGACTATGCATAAGCTAAATAATATTTACTTCACAGAGTAAATTTATTCAATGTCTTTGTTTAGTATCAGGGGAACCAACTCTTACTTCACAGAATTAATTTATTCGGTGTCGTTGTTAATTAACCAGGGGTAGCCAACCAGGGTCCAGCAGGCCGCAGGCTGACGACCCCTGAACTGAAGTTAACTTACTTCACGGAGTGGATTTAATGGACATTGCTTTTTATTAGATCGGGGATTGTCAACCACGGGGCCGTGGACGACCCCTGGACTATAAAGTGCTCTCACCTCAGGAAGTGGATTTATTCGATGTCGTTGTTTATTAGATCAGGAACAATCAACTAGCAGCCCATAGGCATACAAATACAAATAACGACAAATATGATTGAAAATTTAAAAATAAGTTCTATCTAAAAAAATTATCGTTAATTATATGAAATGTGTCCCGTACCAATGTCCTCATAACAATTTTGACCTTTCTATAACAAAAGGTTTGCGGCCAATGTATTAGACCAACGGCTCAAAACTAAGTCAACATCAAAATAAAGCGGTAAATGACGTAAATGTTCACAAAACATTATATCGACGGTATACTTTGTCCTTGGTTTAAAATGTACGAAATCTAGTAGAGTTCAAACATATTTTTTAATAAGGGGGTTTAGAGTTTAATACAGATATACTTACTTCTCTTTTCATAGAATTGTAAAGCCGAATTCCGGGCTGGTGAGGATGGAATGGGGCTATAACAACTTTAACAGGAACTACATCGCTACCATTCTGCCAAACAACATTGTCGAACTCTTCGGCTAAATAATTCGGAGCCAAGCCATACAGTTGTTGCAAATAAAGATTTTTTACATAACTGAAATACAATTTTAAATGTTGAGAATTCAAAAATTTAAAACAATTATTGTCAATCGTGTACAAGTAACAATAAGTAATTGCAACAATCCAACATGGCATTGGCATACAAATATAAAATTTACACTAAATTATAATGACGTTTTTACAATAAAACATAGAATTTTTAAATCATAATATATAACGTGCCATGTTAATGAGTCTGTTAAGTATTGTCTTATCAGTGCTTAGTTCAAATGGGTAAGTTTTTATAGCACTTAAAATTTAGAGCAGCGTTGATATAATGATTGTACACAAGGTGTTAGGAGACCATTTCCGAAAACAAAGACGATAATACTAATGACACCTTTGATGATGGGACGGAAAAAAAAAGATCCTTCTTAAAAACCAATTAAAAATGCGTGCATACAAAATACACATGTCAGAAGGTAAACTTGTTTGGCAAACTAATTTTTAAGTCTTTTTTATAGTTATACAATCTAAAATTTTAGATTTCTGAGACTTAGAGGGAGGGAAAAAGGAAGACAAAATATTAAGTGTCGAAAATTAATACATGTTGGAGTGCAATTGTTTGTGGAACTCTGGCGCCATCTGTCTATCGGCGTGGGGCGGAGTCAATAGTGATCCGGCACGCGTCTCTCGGTAGTTCTCGAGTGACGGTCCTCCAGAGCGGTCGACTGTTGAAACAGTCGCCCTCCTAGCTATTATTATTAATGAGTTTTTGTAAATTAATATCGGGAACATTAAGTGATTGAACATTATAATCTGAGTTAATTAATAAAATTGGACAACAATATTGAAATAGAATGATTGATGGCATTAATGACAATGTCGGTGGAGAACACTACTCCTCTATGTTCTATGCTTCCTTCTCTCTTATTCTCCGACATACATATAATATATTGTAATCTCAAATGACAAATTGTAAATAAAAATGCCACGGGTTTTTGTCAATATTAGAAATTATTAATTTAATTTCGGTGTTTATTTTAAAATTTAGAAAAGAGAACTTAACTTAACTTTTAAATTATGATAACTAGTATATTAAATGACGAGTGGGTAATTAAAATGCCACATGTTATTAAAACTACGTAACCTTCAAACGAATTAGCATAAAAAACGCTGCACATCTTCGTGACACCAATCATCATCACGTTTTATCCGTAAATTTTTACCCTCATGCGCCTAAACTAGTTTCACTTCATAAAAAACCACCAATGAAACACAACGCTGATATTCAGCTCGGGTCAACGGACCCGGACAACCCGTATAATATGTAGCTATTATGTCATTAGTACTATCGTCTGTCATCGTTTTCACTTGTATACGCGAATACATTTGATAGCTACGCCGGTGCGCAAGTACTTGCTTGCAGTTGTGCAAGTACTCGCTTTTCTAGCGGAGGTTCCGGGTTTATCCCCGTATGAGCGAATTCAGGAAATTGCATTTTCTATTTTGTCGGAGTTTGGACTGTTGGGAGGTTTCGGCCGTCACTAGTTATCACTCTAAGACGTACCGTCAAGCAAAAATATTTGAGTTCCGGTATGACGCTGTGTAAAATATCTCTTTCCAGATTAGAGGGCTTCCATCTTAGATTCTATCATCACTTACTCTCAACTGTCATCAAAGTCAAGTGCTAAGCTCTCACCAATTAAAAAAATGATTGATTAATCATAAATCTTAAAAAAAATTGAATGCTTATTTGTTATGAACATTACTTATTTATTACACACAAAATAATTTGCAACTTATAAAAGTCAACTACTTTTATTTCCTTCTATTAATTAGGTCAAACTCTGCCTATATAATCAAAATTTCAATCTTTATTAATGTTATAAATGCAAAAGTCACTCTGTGGTGTCTTTATACCAAACCTACTGAAGCGATTTAAATGAAATCTCATAACCAGATTGACTAGAGCCTGAGAAAGGACATACGCTACAGTTTTTTTGCGATAAAATAGTTGTAAAAGAATTAACGTCATTTTAGAGCTTCGGATCTTGATTTGATATAAATAAAATTACTTTCAAAGTCTGCAGAATTACTAATATTTCAAATGCTAAAGGAACTCTGGCGTTGTCTCTGTTGAACGTCTGTTTGATGCGCTTTCAAGCCAAAACTACTGAACTAATACTTAGAATAGACAATAAGCTCTTTGCAGTGACACAGTGCAAATGGCTCATTAAAATATTTATATGTATGTGTCTTGTCTATAATTTTATTAATCTTTTAGTGGATGACTGTGTTAATGTAGGTTTTTTTTTTAATATCAGTCTTATTAATCAATACCATATTTGCAAAAAAAATTACAGTGTTATCTTTTGAATATTTTTTTTAATAACTTGTTTGCAAAGTAAAGATAATACCAACTACTTTATTATCTTTATCATTAATTATTTTGCTTACATTTAGGTATTTACAGTTTTACTAAATGATGCTTCGTCTGTGTACATATAAATGTCGGACTCACATTAAGCCGCCACGTTCTTACTTAGACGACAGCGGAACTACTTCTCTCGATTAAAAAATGGAATATTTTTTTATAAACTCAAATAAAACCTATCCCTATAGAGGAAAAATCTTTATCAAAATTGGTTAAGTAGTTAAGTAGTTTCAGAGTCCGCCGCGCTAAAAACACAGTATAATTATACGAGTATTGTAAATAAACAGTGAATAGTTCACACTTACTTCACATTGTGTCCAACCGAACATAACTGTGGTAGATAGTCATGTGCATACTTCTTAGGAACTGTGCCATGCCTTCTGACGATGACCTTTGGAATATATTTTTTATAGTTTCGAACTACATCATTTAATTGCAATTTTTCTTCTGATATCGCTCTCGTCCTGTAATACAAGAATTCACAATAGTATATCACGCGGGCTGTAATATCATATTTTCCTCTTGCAATGCGTATACATTTTTTCAGACCAGAATCAAATTAACATTCTAAGTACGATAACGCTGAATCCACCAGACAAAAAAGTCATCCAAATCGTTCCATCCGTTTAGAAGTTATATACACACATACAGAGAAATTATATTATATATTCTAAAATTTGAATTTATATTGTAATAAGGTAAAGGCACTCCAACTGAGTTTGTTGTGTGTTCTTCTCAGAACTGGGCGGGAAGCAACTCTCGTCATCAAGCCAACATTATCATGTGTTTTAACATGTTAACAAATTTCATCTCCAGTTATTCGGTTAAAAATTCTAATATCCCTGACATATTTTTTGTTTATTACTAAATAATATCGATCGAAAACGTAAAATGTTTCTGCAATCATCCGTCTAGAAATGTAATCATTACTTATTACTGAATTGGTTTAATAAGCACACATCAAGCAGAATTTTTAAAAAAGGGCATCAAAAATGAGAATATTGATAGAATTTTAAACTTTTTGAACACCTTTCTTAGAAAATTTTAAAATAATGGGACCGAATAAAAAACTAATTTTAGTACTGTCCCATTACTTTAAATGCTGACAGATTCATCGCTTGACCGTAATCTCATCTAAGTAAGGTAATACAGTCTCAGGTGGCATCACACTAACCTGGTACACCTCTTATGGTTTCTACACAGCAGCGTAACTGAATGCAAATTGGTTTTGTGGCAGTACGATATTTCTAGTAAGGTGGTAACTAGCAAAGCATCACACCAGTCCAGACTTAGATAAATTAGAAAATGCAATTTCCTAAATTTGCCCTACCGGAAATAATGAAACATGTTCTGAGTAATAACAAAACAAATACTAGCACCATTGCAACAGCAAGGCCATCAACTATCCCTCCAAAGCAGTAAATTGTAATTAAACTGACTGCATGGGAATTCAGTCACCTGGAATTTCTGAGACAAATAACATTTAAGATTTCAAGCCAAACAACCCATGTAACAATACAGGATTATATCCCAATTCACTGTAATACATACTTAAAATTATCCTCAACCAAAAGGTCATTTAATGGAGATTGCTATAATTAAGCAATAAGACTGCCTATTGTGTAATACAATGTTTTAGTCTATAAGCTTTTAAATAACTGTTGCCACTGCAACAGCAATTTTATTTCTATTCATAAACTTATGAAATTAGATAAAAATTGCTGCATTGAATAAATAATTGCATAACCACATTGCTGCAATGGTGCACACACTTTTCTTAAATTTTGTAACAAAGTAGACATAAATAAAGATTTAATAATAAAATAAAGATTTTTAGCTAATCTACTCATAAAGTAATACTAAGCAACTAATACTAATCACAAAATAATGCCTAGGAAATTTTATTGTCATTTTGATTGTAAAAAGTGTAATGCTGTGCACCTATTTAGGGTCACAATAAGGTTTATATGATTGTCTAATAGTAATACTTAAGTCTCTCAAATATTGGGTCTGCTTTGGCTGCCTTAAAAATAAATATCTGTATTCTAAAGTCTTTGGATTTCCATAGAATTTTCAATTCTATTCTGTTCAAGTGTCATTTCTTTTTATGTGCTTATGTAATATCATATCACATTGTATGGTCACACTCCAGAGCTCCCATTGTTTCAGTGATCGGTTGTTAATTATATTTAATGGACAATTGTTTACTTAGACATGTTACACAATGATCTAAAAGACATAGATTTCTTATTTTAAGATTTCAATGCAAGGATACCTTCTGTATGAAGTGTATACCAATATAGCCCTTATCACAACTTATAGAGTTAAATGCAATGTCATTGTATTTAAAGAAAAACCTAGCCTCAAATTAACATAGTAAAGTTAAAACAAGATAGAATAATTATACAAATATATTAAGCAATTATATAAAATTAAAATTAACTACATATGACAATGTCCTTCTTCTAGTACTTAGGCAAAAAAACGCTTAATCTAAGTGTTCCTCTGAGGTAAGTACATTTCATATGTAATCTGCTTTTTGCCAGAACTATTGTGGTTCAACACCAATCCATATCTGAACAGATCTTTCCATAAAGGCATTAATGTTTATGCATATTTACATATGTTCTGATCCTAGTTTGTGATGGTGTTAGTACTATTTTTTTCTTGGTTAAGAAGTTTTTAATAAAGCTCCTGCAATACTTGATTGTCTACTAATACTATTTAAAAAAGGTTGTGTTTGTTGATTTTCAAATGTTCAGTTTAAGACAATTTCAAAATATTTGCTTTATAATATTTATTAAATAGTCATGATGTTTGAGAAAATATGAATTAATAATTATATTGAATGGGTGGTTATCAGTTATCAATACACATAATGAAATTATGGATGAACTTTTGACATGTATTGATAAAGTAAAAAGTAATGAATTATAGCTTGAAGTGTTATCATTTTATTTAACAAGAAGCAATTTTATGTATGCAACAGTCATTATACATTCATAATCTATCTATTATTACAATATTAGTGCAGTGCAAGAGTAATATATAGCTTTCTTTATACTTACATATCTGCTATACCAAGCCCAAGTAATTCTTGTTTATGTTCAGGATACTTAATTTCTGGAATCTTATTCTCATTAACATCGTTTCTTGCTTGTTGAAAATAATAATCATATGTTGTTTCATCCAAAGTAATGAGAAGGCCCAGGCGAGGTACCTAATAAGTAAAATGTACTTTATTTCTGATAAATTGCACCTGATTCTAATCTTACCCGATGGTAAATGATAGCACAGTCTAAAGTACATGCTATAGAATTGTTCTAGAATACATTTTTTTAATTCTTTTTTTTCTCATTGCTTATAGTGTGAGCTACCCACACCTGAAGTCTCCAACCAACTACAGAAAAATTAAATACAATTTCCGAAAATTGCCCTGCCGGGAATCGAACCCAAGACCTCTGCTTGCAATGCAGGTACTCGCATAGCGCAAGTTATTGTTAGTAAAGTATTTATTAGATAAGTTCAGGAGGCCAACCTTGAACCGTATTCTCAGTTCATAATCTCGTGAACTCGAAAGAACTTTGCTGTTATCTTTGAGAAAATAGTCAGAGCCTTTGATCCGTAATGCAAACAGAGTCCGAGTCAATGGTGGTATTTTATATTTTTTACACAGAACTATACATAATTCCTCAGCCGTGAACGTAGTCGAACATGATATTATATTGGGCATCGGATCAATCACTACAGACACTTTAACTGTATCCGCTGCCATGGTTTATTTTGTAAACTATATCGCAAAAAACAAGACGCCAACATCAAATGTGATGTTTTATTTCATTTTGCTTGAATTAACACTAAAATAGTTTTGTAAAATTTTGCTCATCTCTCACACAAAACCGATAAGTAATGCACATATTAAATCAATGAAATAAGTAAAATGTTTATTTATAAACCGACTAAGGTCACCACTACCCTACGCATAAGTTGAAGTGACGTTCCACGCATTTAAGCGATATATCGGTATTGTATTGTTTCGGTATCAGTCATGACATACTCTGTGCTATTATGTAACTAACACCTGTAACAGCATAATTGATGTAAATATATGTTGCAATAAATTTACTGTAAATGCTTTTATTTTTACACTTTTATTAATATTTATTTCAAACAAGATATATATTTGCAAATACATTTGTCGTATGAAAGCCGGTTACAGAGTATGGATTAAGTGAAAGGCGGCTAAGGCCAATATGGCGACGCCCATAGTTCGCCTCTGTTATTTAACTTGCACCACAGTTTTTTTTCTAGAGTTCACGTTAATATAACCATTAAATGAAACCAACTTCCCCGTAAATTGTCTGTGGAACTGCGATTGTGGTTAATAGCTTAGTGCTTTATTGTCGTCAACTTTTGCCTTTCCTATTAAATGAAGAAAAAATTATTGCTTTTGCTTTATGGACTTTTAATTTTCGTCTTTCGCCGCCATTTATCAAGGCTCGTCTTTGTCTGATTCTGTTACTTTTTTGGCTTCATACAAAAAACTGTAAACAACTTTGTTACTTAATAATTTAATAAACAGCGGTAAGTTACATATCAATTTAATCATTTATAATATGTATATATCAGTAATGTTGAGCTATATTAAAATTGCACGTGTAATTTGAAGGTGCCGGTTGCTGAAGCTAATCTTATTTTTGTAACCGATTGTTTGTCCAAATAGTGACAAAAATTAAAGGAGATTAAAGCAAAATTCTACATTTTTAACTGTGGATAAAAACTATAATGTGAATTGAGTTCTGAATTAACTTATTAATCCTTGTATAAATGAGTAGGGTAGATTCAGAAAAAAATGTTTGTGGAGGTGTAGTGTTTTAAAGGTTAATAACAAAAAAAGCACTTAATTTAATTTATTACGTGTTCTTTTGAAGTTGTTGATAAAGTAACATTGCTTCAACTTTTAAATTTGCTGATATAATTTAAACTTTCACCGAACATTATTATGGAAACAAGTTAATTCGTACTTAAAACTATTAACATCAAGTGTCATCCACTGCAAGTATAGAAAAACATAGTTTAAATGAAGCAACTGCACTGGAAAATCGAAAAACAGCTTATATAAACAACTGCCAGCTCTATGCTTGTGCATATAGAATATAGAATTTACTACAATAACTGATAAGCAATGCTTGGAGGTGTACTAGATGTATAAAACACTAGAATTAAAAGAATGATTTCATATTGTGTAATTTTCCCTCCTTATCATTGACAAGTTAGCTTTGAACTGTAATTTCACCTTAAGGTAATGAAGCAGTCAAAGATGGAAGTGTGCTATTTTGCTAATAGGTAATTTACCTATTTTGATTTCAACATAGCATCATCATGAAGCATCTAAACATGAAGAGGTAAATTAATGTGCCTCCATCTTAGCTTGTATCATCACTTACCATCATATGTGAAACCAGTCAGTTATTAACTAGTCTGCAATAATAAAAGAACACAAATTTTTGGCAATATGACTTGCTTTGTATTTAGTGTTATAAGTATACTGTTTTTGTTTACAGATAATGGATGATGAATGGGATGACTCTTGTGATGTTGTAAGTAATATCAAATTATTTGGTTTGCAGTATTAGGAGGTAATATATTAGGAAGTAAAATAATATACACTTTTAGATTGGCATTTACTAATTCTAGGGTTAGGATATTTTAATGAGGTGAGGTAAACAAGAGATTTAACTGACTGACTGTTAGCATGTGCGACTTCAGACATGAAGGCCAATTCAAAAATCATTATTGAGTTTTCTATTAAGTTTTTTGGTGCTGCATTTCACCCCTGTGCATCGCAGAGCGCATTAAGCAGTCAGTCTTGTGCCATTCTCTTGTCTCATCCTATGAGAGTAAAGGAATAGCCAATCCACAGTGAAGCAGCATGGCAGGTCTATGCTCTCTAAACCCTTTTTCATATAAGTGAGGAGGCCTGTGCCCAGCTGTGGGACATTAATGGGCTACTACTTACCTTTTTTTGTGATTTAAAAAAAATTGACAATTTCTATGACATCTGGCACAAACTTCTTAATCATATTATATCGAAAGTAACCTTTTACATCTTTCAAGATGGATTTAATTATCGAATTAATGTTTGATAAAAAATTTTACTTCAAGAATAGATAGAAATACTTTTTTATTAAGGATTAAAAATTAGAACTTGGTATATATAAATAGAGATGTCAAGGAATAGTAGGTATTAAATAAATAACTTTATATTAGGTTGTGCCACCACCAGCTGCAGCAACAAACAACAACTATGCTAATGACAATGTAGATGCAGGACACAGCTTATCAAGAGGCAGGGGTTTTCCACCTTTAATTGAAGATAATAATGATGGTATATTATAAAAATTTTGAAACTTTTGATAATTTCTATTTATTTATTTGTAAGAATACTAAACCAATAAACCTAGAAGTACCAGGCATCAGCTAGTATATAAATCATTTTAAAGCCTATTTCTGCAATTGTGACACAAAAATCATCCTTTTTTAATACTGATGTCTGAAATGTTTGCAATAAGTTTAATGCGACACAGTCAGATAGTGGACAAGAATAAAAAAAAAACACCTAAGAAAGAATATATATGTGTCTGTAGTGCTGCATACATCAATTATTTCATGTATTTAATAGCTTGCAGTGTGGAAGACAGTTAGTTTATAGATAAACACTACATATCATACAGCGTTTTTTAAGATAATTTGGTATTTATTATCACATTCAGCAAGTTAGGTCATATGATTTTATAAAAGTACATCTGCCCGCTTTCACACCAAACCTACTGAACCGATGTAAATGAAATTTGGTAAACACATAGTTAAGAAAATGAGAAAGGACAATGACATGAGAGCAACAAAAAAGTTTATTTTTTAAGCTGTTGATTCAATATAAATATCACATTCAAAGTTTGTAAAAGTTTAACCTCAAGGATGTAATATTACAATAAAATTACAACTGAACTCATTTAAATGAAATTCGGTATACAATGCTCCACAGGAAGGCAATTTAGAAACTGACGCAAGGATCAGACTAAATTATTATAGAAAAATTAATTTTAATTTCAGTGTTTCTTTATATTTGGAATAACAATTCCATAAGGTATTTTGGAATAACAAGGAATAAATCATATTCCTAACAATTATCATTTATATTTCTCAAAAGAACAAAACAATTTTTAAAGATTAAAAATTTTGTATGGTGGGCGTAAAAAGTTTTGAAATGTTAAGATGGGGCATGGCCTAATAAAGGTCAGACAACACTGGTCTATAGCATCAGAAGTGACGATAAACTATATGCAATGAAACATTGCAAATAGCGGACTAAGTTGTGGGCCCAACTAGTTTTAGTAAAATTTTATGCTTACTTTATATGTTCTCTAAGTGCTGCAACTCAGTTTTAACTAATGCAGTTGTTATTGTCACACATGATGTGTACTATAGTAACTGTCGTCGCATCAACCGATGGAAGTCTACTCCTGGACATAGGTCTCACGTAATGACTTCTACAAGCACGATCTTGCGCCGTCCGGTGCGGGGTCATCACTCCAGCACCTTTGGCCCTCAACGTCCATCGGTCCTTCAGATTATGTGCCCCGTCCATTGCCACTTCAGGTACGTAGGGCTACGAGGTATGACAATTAAGTAATGAGACAGATTCCATAAAAACCGTATATTTTAAAATTATTCTACCACTCAACCATCTCCTTCAAAGTAGTCCCCTTGGGCAGCTCTACAGTGATTCCAGCGCGTTTCCATGCTCGGTAACATTTCTGGAACGCTTCGACTGGGATGTCCGCGAGTACCCTCGTCACGGCCACCTGGATGTCCATAATTGACTCAAAATAGGTTCCTTTGACCACCGATTTTGTTTTAAGTCACAGGGTAACATGTCGGGTGAATAAGGCGGCTGTTGCACGCTGTGGGCGGTGTGGCACGGCGCGTTGTCGTGATGAAGGATCCAGTTACGACCGACGTCTGGGCGCACCCTGTTGACTCCTTTTCGCAATCTTTCGAGTATATTGCAATAGTAGAGTTGATTAACAGTGTTACCCGGTGGAACCAATTCTTTGTGAACTATTCTACGGCACCTCGACTGGTCTCCCACTCCGAGCCTCGTGTTCCACGCTTTCACGCCCTTCCTTAAACTCTTTGTGCCATCGAAACACCTGGGCACGACTAAGAGCACTATCACCATACACTTTTAGCGTACGTTTCCGAAGCTGTTCCGCCCAATCTGGCGCAAAATTTTATCGCGACGCGTTGCTCTTGATTTCGTTTTTCCATTTTCGTGACAAGCACTACAAACACACTTCTATTCAACTTGACGCAGCAGGCGATCGGAACACTTATCAATGGAGAGGGGAGGGATGCCGGTAAAAGAGAAAGGGAATTTCAAGGTTTACCACAAACGCGGCAATAAAATCACAGTCTCATTACTTAATTGTCATACCTCGTATGTCGCTGACGTTGGTTCTACTACGGATCTCTTCATTTCTGATTCGATCGCGTAAAGAAACTTCGAGCACAGGCCTCTCCATCGCACGCTGAGTGACTCTGATCTTCCGCATGAGGCCCATAGTCAGCGACCTCGTCTCAGAACCGTAGGTTATCACTGGCAACACACTGTTCGAAGACTTAGGTCTTCAGGCACTGAGGGATATCAGACGAAACTAATATAGTAACTATAACTCATACATATAATTTTTTTTAAGATTTTGGTAAAGTTGGAAGTAATGGCTTTGGCGAACGCCGTGGTCGTGGAGGTGGTAGAGGCGGCGGAAGAGGAAGAGGTGGTCGTGGAGGTCGAGGCGGTGGAAATAGAGATCGTGGCGACTTTGAGAATGGAGGTTAGTTGTACATGTAATTCCTTTCATTTAAAAAAACACTTAGTCCGTGTGAGTGTGTGTGGATGTGTGTGTTTGAGACCATATGTGTGTATGTGATTATAGGGTTCACTAATATTAACATTAAGAAATTTGCACAGAAAATTGGAGGCTTAACAACTATTTCATTAATTGCCCAATTGATTTTAAATTCTATTGTATTGTGGAAGCCCACATGCCTCTGGTTTCTCCATTCCCACAAGTTTGCATCACAAGATCTCCAAAACTATTGGATTTGTTACTGGAAATTAGGCATACAAAATAATTTGGCGATGTAGGCGCTCTTCGAGAACGGACAAAGGGATTTTGATGGTAAACAAATACTTGTTTCATTATGAGATTTTCTTTTCTAAATTCCGCATACATATTACATTCGCGATGTAACCGCTCACTGAGTAGTAATTTCCGAATATTCAGACGATCAAAGAACAATCACTTCAATGATTTATCAGATTTTCAAACTATTCGCTCTATTAACGTGAAATTTGACTTTCGCGATTTAGACGCTCATCGAAAGGTTTCCCCATGTTCCAACGGTACCCGGAATAAAGCGGGTGAAATCTATTATCTGTTTCTTAGTTTTGAGAATTTATTTTTGTTCAGAAATTACACAAATGTGTACATTCCTTGAGAACAAAGCATTTTATTATTTATTGTTTATTTAAGTTGTGTTTGTTTTAACGTATTGTACATCTGACACTGCATTATTGTATACATTACTTATGCGGTCTCAAATTTTGTTACTTTAAAGCAGATGATAAATTGCTTTATTGTTTTTTTATTATTTGAGTTAGATTGCCAGACTTCTGTAGCCACCTTTATGGATTTCAATATTTTAAAAATAAACTTGAAAAAGTTGTTTGCTATAAGTTTTTTAACAAAGAGATAGATCTGATATTTAAATTGACCATAATGTAAGATGTAACTAATATTTTGTTCTATGTGTTGTGCGTATATCCTAAATTATTAGTAAAAACAAGTTTAAAGCAAAGGCCAAACTAAAAAGTATAAAACGATTTTTCCCAGGGATTCTTTTAAA
Organism: Elymnias hypermnestra; assembly: GCA_015832385.1. NCBI lineage: Eukaryota > Metazoa > Arthropoda > Insecta > Lepidoptera > Nymphalidae > Elymnias > Elymnias hypermnestra. The sequence goes on along the minus strand of JACTOM010000922.1, from coordinate 1,946,799 downwards.
AACTTTATCAAAGTGCACTTTTACAGTACTTTTTAATTGTTAATTATCGTTTTTCGACATATTCGTTCCATTTGTTTGTTGATGATATTAAAGAGTGAATTAAAATCTTAAATACATATTGATCCTTCAGGCCCTCTTCTGAGAAGAACCCACTACAAATACATGAGAGTTTGGTTTAATGTGGGAATAGACAACAAAATATTCATTTTATTATTTTAATGGATTGTGCTTGATGATACTTATTATGAACCTTCTTTAAGTTTTTAGAAATTGATTTCAAAGATTCCTTTAACAAATACGCGAAAGTAATAAGAGCGTCATTATTTTATTAAAATGGAAACTAATATTCACACCTAGCTTTCTTTTAATGGAGTACTAAACTTTTTTGAGGCTGATATTACTTATAAAATACTGCCTATATTATATGAACTCTGCTAGTGAAAATCTAAAATCATATAAGTACGTAGATACATAGCATCACGCCTCATTCCCATAGGGATCTGTAGAGACCACGTCCTTCCTCTTGCGACGATCCTTGCATATCTCCTTCGCTTATTTCATTCTTATTAAACCTTTCATACAAGTTTGTCAGTTTAGAGTACTCTTGACCTGGTCCTTATTTAACATTTCCTGGAATTGGATTCCATCCAGGAACGTTCTTGCCCTTCCATTCACTCTTGCAAAGTGGCCTAAAAATGTTTAGATTTGTTTATTGTTGTTTTGCTATTAAACACAGACTTAAAATTTATTTATTTGTACATTGACTAAGACAAACTATAATTTCTTCACTTTGTAATAGTAGTCTGCATATGCACTTTTTTGTTTTATATCATGTCGTTGTTTCCTTTAATTAGAATATTACTTACCTTCTGTTATTGTTAATATATTTCTTTTTTACCATGTCTCTAGTAATAAGTTCTGTTGGAAACCTAATAAATAAAATAAAAAATAAATAAAAACAAATATAACCGAGTTTAGGTAGATATATTATTTTTAAACTGTTTTGATATTTATGACATTCGAAACACGTTTAGTGGTAATTGAAATTTGTTACTATTGTGCCTTTTAAAATTATTAAATATAATATTGGCTATTGTAAGCTTGAAGACAAAAGAATATTTAAAAAGTTTTGTTTTTTATTCAAGCATGTAGATTTTTTAAGGATTTTTAACAGTGTTTGTTTATAGGTGACAATTACAATGACGGCGATAGGGGAGATAGACCCGAGAGAGGTGAACGAGGTAGGGGTAGGGGCAGAGGTAGGGGCGGACGGGGAGGTCCAAGACCCAGTGGAGAGGATGGTGAAACCCCTGAAGTAGGTGAAGATGGAGAAAAGAAAGCCCCGGTAACCTATGTACCTCCAGCACCAACTGAGAATGAAGACGAAATATTCAGCAGCAGTATCAGCTCAGGCATCAACTTTGATAAGTTTGATTGTATAGCTGTAAAGGTAAGTAATGTTTTACGTTCATTTAGAATCTTACAATTTGTTAGAAATTGCATTGACGATATCGCTGGAGCAATGGTACGAGTACTCGTTTCGCTAGCAAATTTCCTGGGTTCGATTCACAGATTGCAAATAGGAATATTGCATATTTAATCTGGGCTGATGGAGGACTGGCAGGCTGGTGCGATGTTGTCTAGAAACCAGAAGATGTAAACTACCTTCTTATCAGATTAGCATGTTATCATCTTAACATATATCAGGCGAGACGACAGACAAGCACTATCCTATCAGCAATAAAAAATAAAGAAATAGTTATAAATAGTTTATATTTATAAATTCTGTCAGACAAAATTAGGATTCTATAGTGAACTCTTTATATGTAAGAGGCATCTATACTTAAAACTTGACTATAAAGTAATATTTTCTATGTAAGATATCCCATAATATTTCCTAAATAGTTGACCAATTTCTTACTGCTTTGTTCCCCTATAGCATATTGTTCAGTTATTGTTTGAAAAATTACCAGATAAGAAACATCACACGAATCTTTTAGTCTATTGTTTTGAAAGGTGGATAAAGTAAGTACAATAGCAGCCTATTAATGTCTTACTGCTGGGCATAGGCATCCTTAGTCACAGGAGAGTTGGTTTATAGTTGCAACCCTCAGTTTTCAAATGCAAATTTAAATTCTGATAATAATAATTCAAATTCAAATAATCTAATAATTCAGGGTTATCAGGCTATATATACCCCAGAATTTCTCTAGGGATATGAAAGTTTCTCGCCATCTGTTCCGTAAAGTGCAATGATGTGCTTTAAAGAACTATTGAGTATCTTTTTATAATGAGATACCTAGTACCTGCCCAGGACGTGGACCAATCTGGTAAGAGGAAATTTTCTTATGGTTTCTACACACTTACGTTTTTACTTTTTTTATGACATGAAAACACAAGACTCAGACAAAATAGAAAATGTTTAGTCATCCAGTGGGACAACTCAGCTTTTATAAAATCTATGTTGCATTTAATATGAGGTCTATTTCTTATTTTAGTTTAATTTTAAATTACAGTGAAACAGCAAGAGTTATGTTTTGATGCAATTTTATGTACTTTTCTTCTGAACCAACCTGGAATTAAATGGGCTTTTTTTTAGGTAACTGGCGAGAATCCACCTCGTGCCATTGAAAGCTTTGAGACTGCTAATTTTCGCAAGTATGTCTTGGACAATATTCTCAAGTCTGGTTATAAGAAGCCCACACCCATCCAAAAGCATGCCATTCCCATCATCATGGGTGGCAGGGACCTCATGGGATGCGCCCAAACTGGCTCAGGAAAAACTGTAAGTATCACTCGATAAACTCATAACAAACTAAACAGCATTACATGCGATTTTCACCAACACAAAGTGATTTATGTGGAAGGTTTCTATATATATATGGTGTATGGAGTGGGTAACGTAAGAAAAACGAACTGTCAGTTGTGTAACCTGTAGTAAACGTGCACTGCGTAGTTTGTGTTTTATTTCAACTTTATTGCAAATATACTACATTTTGGCGACGAGTTTCGTATCCACGTAAATAATAAACTTGTATTAAAAACATAATAAGTAGACATACGCAATGGCAAGTGCAAATGTACATTTGCACTTGCCATTGCAATATGGCGGCGCGCTCATTTTCGATCACCGCGTGCAGGAATGGAATATTTTTATAAGCCGATTTAAGCAGTACTGTTTGGCTAACAATATCGACGACGAAACAGACAAAGCGGCAGTAAAACGTCGAGCCCTGCTACTTACATCTCTCGTCGAAGACACTTACCGTATCGCAAAGGATTTGGTGTTTCCAACGGATCTGGAAAACATAGTATGGTTCATACATGTGCGAAATAACATAATGGAATTAAAAAGATACGTAAAGAAACACGTAGACCAACTTCTGGCTTACAAGGGCACACAAGATTTATCCGAATCAGATGATATTAGTACGATTGGTCATTTTACACAACACTCCTACGGAGATCTGGAGGGAAATATAGTACCAGAACAACAGACTAGACCACCAGATGCAAATATTAGTCCCAGTGCCAATACTGTATTACCAGAAAGTGAGGTAAGGGTGGAGGATGGAGCGTCAATGGAACTGAAAGATAGATCAGAGATAGCAACATCCTCATCTCAGACAAACGCACGTTGTGAAACTGGATCATCTTCAGTTGAGATGGTTTCCACTGCTAGCACGGGTGGAGTTGGAGTGCCTAGTTCAACTGAAGCAATTCCACTTACAAGCGCGAGTAGTGAAGGCGGAACTTCTACATCAATTGATAAAGTTCCAATTGCTAGCACGACTGAGACAAATGGAACGTCTACCTCAGTCACG
>JACTOM010000922.1:1686171-1941353 GCA_015832385.1 Elymnias hypermnestra | reverse complement strand
TATACGCAGTGAACTGTCATTATGTTAACTGCCTTGAATTTGTTTCTTAGCGACTCTCTTGGACCCATATTGTAAATCGCACGAACGGCCCTTTTCTGCAGCACAAATATTGCATCTATATCAGCAGCATTACCCCAAAGTAGAATACCGTATGACATAATGCTGTGAAAATAGCTGAAATATACCAGTCTGGCAGTATCAACATCTGTCAGACGACGAATTTTTTTAACAGCGTAAGCCGCGGAGCTGAGCCTATTCGATAGACCACTTATATGGGGCCCCCACTGTAATTTATTATCTAATGTTATACCTAAGAAAGCGGTACTATCTACAAGGTCTAGTTCCTCATTATTAAGTTTAACAATGGTTTGCGTTTGTTTCACATTAGGCAGAGTAAACTTTACACATTTTGTTTTCTTTCCGTTGAGCAATAAATTATTAGCTTCAAACCATTGTACTACTTTATCGAGACAGCTGTTTACGTCGTCATAATTTGTTTGTCGCCTATTAACTTTAAACAATAGCGAAGTATCATCAGCAAACAGAACAATCTCATGATCACCCTTAACAAAGTAAGGAAGGTCATTGATATAAATGAGGAACAGAAATGGTCCTAATATGGAACCCTGTGGGACTCCCATTTTTGTCACCGACCCCGCAGAAAGCTTGCCATTGACACAGACCTTTTGCGTTCTATTGGTTAAATAAGAACTCATCAGGTCTAATGCTGTGCCCGCGAGGCCATAGTGTCGCAATTTCCCGATCAGAGTTTCAATTATATATGCATATATACATATATACATATATATATATATATATATATATATATATGTATTCAGAAAATTTGTACAAAATGTTTATGGGGAAAGTAAACTTAAAAATAATATTCTGTTTTAAGGTTCATTTATATGACTATGTAATTTATTTATTGTATATATGTAATTGGACAATATTAGTGTATCTGTCTCCAATTAATGAAATTAGTTTATGAAAGCCACATTAGAATTGAAATCAATAATGCTAATTTTAGGTGATAATAGTGTCTCCTACAAGGGAATTAACTTCACAAATATACAATGAAGCCAGAAAGTTTTCTTATGGCTCTGTGCTGAAAATTGAAGTGGCATATGGTGGTACAGCTGTTCGTCATCAAGGGGATCATATCTCCGTAAGTATTCCATATTAATAAAAAAAGTGTAATCTCTTATAAAATGTATTTAATCATAAGGAACTGCATCCTGCTGCAGTTTCAGGTGGGGGTGCTGGAACATATTTTATTTGTTAATCTATTGTTATGTAGATATTATATGAAAAGAATAAACACAAAATATTTATTAATACAAAACATTTCTGTGTGTTTATGCGTTTAAATTATTTTTGAATTCGGGGAAACTTTATCACTCCTAAAAATCAAAAATTTATATTGAGATCCCAGTTATATAAGATAGGAAACAGAATCTTCAAACCATCACGTGCATACCGTTCACACACTTCCAAGCCTGAGCGACATATGCGGCCGCACAAATTAGCGAAAACGCCAACGTTGTCGCACATTTGTCTCGCTATTTTCACGCTGTTTAGTTTGAGTGAGTGAAATAACGTATTACTACAACGTCACAACATGTCACACTAAAACGTGCAAACGGATGCAATACGTCGTAACCTATATTAAAAAGAGAAACAGCTATGTTTATATCTGGTTTCATCTCAGTGGAATCAACATGACAGATTTGTTATCAATGGAGTCTGTCCATCAAAGTCACTTATAATTCAAAAGCGCTTTTTTAGCCTACTGGAATTAAGAATAAGTTGATTTTGAAATATCATTACTTTATATTGTTTTTAGCGTGGTTGTCACATATTAGTGGCCACTCCTGGGCGCTTGCAAGACTTTGTTGATCGCAACCGCGTCTCCTTTGAAAGTATCCGATTCGTGGTATTAGATGAAGCCGACCGAATGCTGGATATGGGCTTTATACCTAGCGTCGAGAAGATAATGGATCATCCCACTATGGTTTCTATAGTAAGATATAAGTTTATATTTTATAGCACTGAGTAAAATTTAAACAAATAAATTAAAAATACTGATATGGATAAAAAAGATTCCTTCGCTTATTATGGAATACAATCTATATTTAAAATATTTTTTAGGCGTTTTATCTTACCACAAAATATAAAATATTGTATATCAATCGGCGACAAGCGTTATTTCCTACTGAAATTAATCCAAAAATAGCATAAAAAAGACCAAATATTATTTGTACGCAATGAAAAACATGCAATACTAAAGTTTTCTTACAGAACATGATCGAAAATATAAAAAGAAATAATATATTTTTTGTAGTGTTTTTATTTCATTACAAAGGAAAAAAATGCATTTTATTATAGCTACGTTTTTCTATATGAAAAAAACAATTTTTTAATTTGCTTTGAAGTAGTATGTAATAAAGGGAAAAATAAACAAAATCGCACATGGCAATGTTTTTTATCAATGAAAAAGCTATGATTTTTAGAAAATATCTTGTATTCTTGTATGTATAAACAAATTGCAGAATGACCGTCAAACTCTGATGTTCTCCGCGACTTTCCCTGAAGACATCCAACATTTGGCTGGCCGTTTCCTTAACAATTACCTGTTCGTTGCTGTGGGAGTTGTGGGTGGAGCTAGTACAGATGTAGAGCAGATATTCCACCAAGTCACTAAATATGACAAACAAAATACACTACAAAAGTTAATAGAAGAGAATGGCAAGTAGTTAATATTTGCTGATCACACACACAGAAGGCACACATACAATACACATTTATTTTTGTATATGCTCCCTCGATATTGATGCATGTACACACATATTTGTAGTTAATAAATTAATTTTATCCATTCGCGTAACTTCAAACACCTTTTTAAACTTAGTAAGTAAAGTAAGTAGCGGCCTATTAACGTCCCACTGCTGGGCACAGGCCTCCTCACTCCAAGGAGCGAGGGTTTTTGGAGCATAGACCCACCACGCTGCTCCAGTGCGGATTGGCAGGCATAGTACACAAGTGCACTCTCTATTCCTTCACTCTCATAGTCCGATGTGACGGGAGAATCCGACACGACCGGAGAGAGATCAGGCGCAGGACCGACGGCTTAACGTGCTCTCCGAGGCACGGGGGTGGATCACACCGCCAACTTCCCAACTTCGGGCAAATACTGAGAAAATCTTAATAGAAAACTCAATATCGATTTTGAATTGGCCCGACCCGGGACTCGAACCCAGGACCTCATGTCTGTAGTCGAACATGCTAACCACTAGACCCATGAGGCAGTTTAAACTTAGTGAATGACATTTATTAATGCATATTTACGAAAAATTGTGTAGTGCCATCTTTCGGAAAGCCCACATAAAGAATTAATGGTTTCTCTATATAAAGCTAAGTTTGCTAATTGGTGCTCGTAATTTTAATAAAAAGGAATTGATATTGATTTATTTATAATACTTGTTCATTAATCTGTAAACATATTGTTATGATTTTTACATCTTGTTAAGACAGGGGGGGGGGGGGGGGTTCGCCCAAGCTCAAATACACTTATACGTGTAATGGATGACACTTAAAGTTTTTTAATTAAAGTTTTACTTTATCGAATTTAAAAAATATTTTTGCGATAAATAATATACCGATTTGAAGAGTTCTTGTTGTCGTAGGAATTGATTATTTTTTTTATATTTTGTTTTGTCTCAAAGTTCATGTATATGTTCTCCTATCATAAATTAGGTTGAATCGAAACTTGTGTAAACTTTAGGTATGGAAATAGCAATACGTTAAAATATTAACAAACTGTCATACTTCGGTTGATTAATGTTAGTTATAAATGCACACATAAAATATTCATTAAATAATGAACAGAAAAATATCATAAGGCATAAGTTTACATCAAAACTAAATGGACCAAAATTTTACCAACCACCCACATTATACACATAAAAACACACTTTTTTTGCAGATGGAAAGCGTATTCTTGTATTCGTGGAAACCAAAAGGAATGCTGACTTCATGGCAGCAGTGCTCTCTCAACAGCAAATGCTTACATCATCTATTCACGGTGATCGTATGCAAAAAGAGCGAGAGGAGGCTTTACATAACTTTAAAAGTGGAAGACACTATATATTGGTAGCTACTGCTGTTGCAGCTAGGGGTTTAGGTAATACTTCAATTTTTCCTTTTTGTTATTTTCGAGAAGGGATTTTTTTTCATGTTATCTTATATACCAATTGTAAGCACCTTACTAACAACAGCGCCATTTTTTACTAGTACAGCACAATAAATAAAACACTCATTGATTACTATTGTAGGTAATACTCACTTGTTGCTTGCTATTCTCGTTTTCTTCAATTGAACCCTGAATGAATTTGGTGCCAAAACGGCCTATGTATGTACCACAGTCGCGGCTGACAATCGTACGATAATTAACGAGCAAGCGTCGTATTGGGTTGTAACACTCTTTATCTACTTCTAACTATGTTCTATATCTATCCATTACTCAAAATCAAAGCATGTTTATTGGGTAATAATAATATTTTAAAAAGAGTTAGTAAAAAATTTACTTCTACCTCCTTTTTCTTCTTTCTCCTATAATTTATATTTTATGTAGTTTCTTTATTAGCTTGTTAAAGGGCACTTCTTTACGCACGCTTGCCTTTGGGATTAAGCTGACGAATGCCAAGGCGAGCGGACGGCGATTATATTTTATATATTTGCAAACAAATATGTGTATAAATGTTTTACTTCAGTACTCGGACCCATTTTAATAAGGCAATTCTTCTTTACAGATATAAAAAATGTAGATATTGTTGTTAACTACGATCTACCAAAGAGTATAGACGAGTACGTGCACAGAATCGGCAGGACCGGTCGTGTGGGCAACAGAGGAAAAGCTGTCTCATTCTTTGACTCTGATCATGTAAGTTATACAAATAACTATTCTGTAATATATTGTTGACGTCATAATATTAGATATTATTAAATCGATGATTTTAGAAAAAGCCAGACTTCGTCACGTTGCGCCTCTGACTAACGCGGAAAAGGCGGTAGGGTGGCGCGATCGGCTTAATTCAGTTACTTATTACAACAGCAATTATTCTTCATTATTTTCCATATGTATTGTAAAAAAATGCTTATCTGTTTGTCTGGGCGTTTTTTAATATATATCTTAATACTATGTGTAGGCAACCCTATCAGGGATTATAAAAATGTGTATGCTCAGGCCAACAAATTATTTCTGAATCTTCTTCACTTTTAAATAAGTCATTAGAAGTTTGTTTTTATTTCTTGTATTGTAGACATTATATATAATATAATAAATTTCAGTTCTATAAGTGTTTTTATTTTATTTTAGGATATAGCATTGGCAGCTGATTTGGCTAAGATCTTGAAACAGGCAGATCAAACAGTGCCTGACTTCCTACAAGGTGGTGGCACTGCTACATACAAAGGCAACAAATATGGTGGCAGTGATATTAGAGTAAGTTTCTTTTTTATAAATCTGCCTAAAAATCTTGTTCATCACAGGCGTTTGCAGAAATAATGAAACTGCGTATTGCCGTTTAGATTGGCTAAGAAGTTCAATCGACACCAACCCCCTGGGCTTCCTATTTCCTTAATAATCTTCTCCTAAACGAATTTCGGGTACGACGCCTAGACTCATGAAAAAATTAGACATTTGCGCAGATGATATAGTAGTGCACGAGCATGTAAAAACACACGTACAGTATAACTTAGGCATCCAATCCAGGACCTCACGATCCTGTAACCCAACAAGCTGACACTGCTTTACAAATGAGGGAATGAATTCCGTGTTCCCTTATTCACACATCAAATCACTCCTGGTCTTTTGGTGCAAATACTGGCTTCGTTAGCAAAGATTCTGGGTTCAACTCCCAGATAGAGCAAATTTAGGAAATTGCATTTTCTAATTCGCATAGACACTCACATTTGCATGACAAACATAATTAATTATACACAAATTTTCTAGTAATTAGATAATTAATTTGCAATTTCAAAATTATATGTTACATTGAATATGAAATGAAATGTAATAATTGTTATTATGTAATATTAATACTTGATACTAATAATAAAAATATTTAAATTTATTTAATATTGAATTGGAGGAAGGCTTCGGTCATGACGGGTTACCAGCCAGCCAGTTATCCAACCAGCAAAAACGTTCTACTGTGCAAAACAATTGCGTCCTGGTACGACATCGTGTAGAAACCAAAAGGAGGTAATCACCTCTGACCAAGTTAGCGCGCTTCTTAATCTTTATTATCATTTACTGTCTTTGCTGGTAGGGTAGTAACTAGGCACGGCCGTAGCCTCCAACAACCTCCCCAACATTGCCGTACTAGGTATCGAACTCAGGACTTTTGCTAGCGAAGTGAGTACTGACTCCATTGCACCTGCGTGGCCGGCAGAAATGGCCGTCATAATGTAATCTAAGTCGAGATATTTCTGCATATTTTTTAAAATTAAAAGTAAATTCAATCTTGTATAATGATGTGTTGACTTCTTTTTTGCATTCCTTTAAAGAGGACAGTGATTAATGAGGTATGTCATGAAGTTAACTAAAATAATATTTATTTATAAGTAAAGATTGAAGGCAAAATTTATACAAACTTGTCACGTGAATTTAATTCGAATCAACAGCCTAATATTTAAGTTTCAAACTTGACTCTGAGAATGAGATTCTTGCATCACATAAAAAATAGTCCATGTCCTTTCTCAGGCTGTAGGCTTACCATTTTGTACCAAATTTCATCTTAATCTGTTAAGTAGCTTAAGCAAACGTTCGTCTCACCCAGTCACACTTTTCATAACGAATTCATCAACTTACTCTTTATAACAACCATGCGTAAAGATGTTTAACTTTAAACATTATAAGATATACATTTTTTCCAGAATTTCAACAATGCGACCACAACAGTGGAACAGGGCGAAGAACCAGACGAAGAATGGTAAAAATACGGACCCCTTGATAATATTCACAATTGACCCTTTAACTCATAGTGAACCTTTGATAATGTGCAACTAGTGGTGCGTGTATATATCATTGGTGCTTGCAGACTGACATCAGTGTATAACTAAAAGTGTGTAAGAAATTTACTTTGATATGTAAATCGTTTAACCCGTAAGGTAGAAACATAATCTATATATATATTTTCAAGTTGTAGTATAAGTATTTTGTATATTATACTCTAGTAGAAATCACTAGAAAGACTGACACTTGGTGTATACTTGTATCGCTCCAAAGCAACAAAATTGCATTGTGAAAGAATAACGTGTAAAGAAATTTGTTCAAAATTATTTTTTATTATTTACAGTAATTTTAGTAGGTACAGTTTTAATAAGTATTATCGATAAAACAAATTTACTTCACTTGGAAACCATGAGCGTGGGCCTTCTTGGTATTAAGATTCGTATAACAAGTCATGTACCAGTGACTGCGATAAAAAATTATATCGACATAAGAAATCATATTGGCTGTAAGCCTCAAAATATGAACTTTTCACCAAAACCAAAAACATTTTCTCAAATCTACAAGTATAGCAATACTTGTAGATTTGAAAATTGTATTAATAATCGAATAAAATACTGAAATCAAATTAATTAAAAGAAATTAGTACGCTAAAAATAAGGCAACTTTTTTTCGAAAAAAAATTTTCGTCTTAAAAATATGGGAGACAGACCAATCGACGCAGTTCTTTTTTCTGCTTAAAATGGTGTAAAAAAACTTAAATCCTCTTCGGTTTTTTTGAGGCTTACAGCAAATATGCTTTCTTACGTCGATATAAACTGTAAATTCGTCGCCGATTTGTTCATACAACAAATTTACCCAATTCAATAATAAGAGACATTTGATTATTTTCAATTTTCCATGTAGTGACAATTACTACTTTTAGGCAATACAGGTAAAACGCGTATACACCGGAAATGAAAGAGGGAAGAGGCAACTACAATGATTTATACGAAAAGTCACGAAATTCTAAGAAACTGTGTCATTATATACATAATTGTTTTTTTTTTATTCAAATTTGATAACCAGTCAAAATGACTTCTAAAGGTAATCTTGTGACATTATATACGACAGGGAGAGTATAAAGGCCTCGTTTTGTGTATCTCTATCAAAAAATTTGTTTTTATATTATATCGATATTTTTGTCTACAGGACTTGAATTATAAAAGCGTCATCTTGTGTATCCCTTTACTTGGATATTCTTTTTAACCTTCCAATCAAAGTATTTAACAAATACTTTAATTATAATATCAATTGTTGTTATACGTGTCGACTAATGTTAAAGTTTGAAACATTACAGATTTAACTATTTCGTTTAAAAAAAACTTGCTGATAGAGGTGAAAAGTTCAACCAAATCGTTTTTTATAATTTTCATTTGTATCATTTACTCAATTCAACTATTTATTAAAAAGACATTTTAAAACATTGGTAAATATAAAATTATAGATCATAATGTTGCAATAAATTAATCCATTCAATTTTACTTATAAAAAGATTCACAGCGCCAATGTCGCACCATGTGACGACATCAGCATGTCGGTGAATGTAACACAACTCTATAGTTTTTAACCCCCACCAAAAAGTAAAGATAATGGACCTTAGACATTAGTCGACTCAAAATCTTATGTATATATGTTTCTACCAATTGTATGAATGTTTTATTCCTAAGCCTTTTAGAAGACTGTTTCACTGTGACAAGTACAATAGAATTAAGTAATAATTACTATAAACTTTAGTTGTTATTGGTAAAGAATTAAACAATCTTTTGCACAACACCATTGATTTCGAACAAACCATTTGGTTGTACTTAAATTTAAGATGATTGTTTACTCTTGATTTTTTTTATAAATAAGTGTGTTGATATTAAGTTTTTTTTCCTAATAAGTCTACGCATCCAAATTCGGTACTAATAGTCGCACCGTGCGACTTTTTAACCTTTCCGGCCTTAAGTATTAAAAAATGACGCGTGATGTGAACAGGGGTATCACAAGACCCCAATTAATTTGTATTAAAATCAGAATCAGTGTCATCGAATCATCACGTGAATATCGTTGCGCTTCCAAGAGGCGGCTGAGCGACACACGCGGCCGTACAGATGGTCGAAAACGAAAACGGTATCATACATTTGTCTCACTCTTTCCTAAAGCGGTTCCGCGTTTGTTTGAGTGAGAGAAATAACATGTCACTGGCAGACCAAAGCAAAACGCGCTAATTATATGAATGTAGATGTTGCGTATCAACTATTTGGGTTTTCGTTAAAAATGAGAATAGGTTTATCTATAAACAACAAATAATATGAAGAAAATAACTCTTCTTATACTATACTTATTAAATTTAAATTATTCACGGGGGATTTCAAATCCCCCGCTTCGGGCCGGCCAGGTTAAACGGATCTGTGATGTTTAATGTTTAAAGTTGCTCAGTTTAAATTTTAACATAGTTACACATAATGTTAAGTCTATTAACTACTGATTTTTCTTAGCGATTTACATTCGTATAGTGTTTTTTTGTTTGTTTGAAATTTTACATAAATGTATGATATTTTAGTTTATAGAGAATCTCATCTTATTTAAATTCAACTCATAATAATGCCAGGTGTGTTTAAAAAAAATATGCATATTTAAATTTCCGTATATTATTGCGGTATTCCATGTCAATGCACATAGTGTTTGCCTGATTCTAAGGTATTTTTTTTTTTAATTGTACATTTATAATTTTGGAGGTGTCGGTAGCCGTGGCTATATTAGAAACATCGTGCTCTCTTGCAAAAAAAAATGCGTTCCTTTTTACACTACTAAAAAAGCTTTTTACACTACAATTTTAGACTGTATCATTACTTATAATGAGGTGAAATTACAATCAATCTAAAATCTATACACATGGTATGATATATATGGATTTGAATGCAAATTTTTTTCTTTCCAAGTTTTCTAATACCAAAAGTATTAATAATATATAACATTTTCTTAAACTCTCAAATTGTCTCTATTTAATAAAAAAAGACATTTGTGGAAACTATCCACGTAGTGAATCAGATAGTTAAGATGACGAGTTAAATGTAAAATTCACCTGGTGCTGCCTTTCATAACATTTAAAGATAAATTTGATCATAATATTATATACATTTAAATATATATAAAGTTCTCTATTTTTTATTGTAACGTACAAAATCAACAAGAAAACCATATGCTTATATATATTGAATAACTGTGATTATTATGATTAAGTAGTATAGTTTATGCCTGTTCGTTAAATTTTATACGCCGTAGGCGTTTGTAAACTTCCATCGGTAAGGTAAAAATCGAAACTTATAAACTTAAATATGGAAAAACGTATATGCAGGGTATATGATTACCACAAACTTAAAACAAAAAGAACAATAGAAATTCTGAGCAAGGCTAGGAAGCTGGATAAAAATTCTAACCACAATAAGGCATAAATTCTTCCTAGGTTTATTAAAACTCAATCGGTTTATGGGAAACATGTTTTTTAAATAGATATTCTTTAAAAAAACCAGTAATTGTCTAGGTATTATTCATAAATTCGAAAAGGTAATCAAAGGCTCTCCGTTGCCTTGTGACAATATGTTGTAATAACGTTATATTTCGTTTTTTTTTTCTTATTAAGAAACCGGTTTTAAACCAATATCCTATTATAAACAGTTTCATTATAGTTTTCATAACGCATAAAAATCACTATTACGTTTTTCATCTCTTATTAAAAAGCTTTACTATATTTAACCACGAGGTTTTCGGATAAAGAGTTTCTTAATAGATTTATGTTGCTAAAGCGGTTTTAAGGCAATATTTTAAGCATTATTAGACCCTTTCAACACGTTTCCCTCATTTTTATAAGCGTAAATACATAAAATGCTTTTTTAATATTTAACTGCGGTTAACAGGTATTCGGATAAAAAGTCTTTAAAATATTTATGTTGGCTAATAAACGGTTTTAAGACAAGAAGCTACGATAAATTATTAATAAACTAAATATAAAAGTAGCTTTATTATTTTATACCTATATTTTGTTTCCACAACTAAAACAGTTTATGAAAATTCATAAAGCTATTATTTCTTTCAAATAACGTTTATCTGAATACACTGAATCCAGTTATAACCTTAAAACGTAACTTTCATTACGGTTTTTTATAACGGCGATTGAATAAACTAAGTTTTCATAACTTATACCGAAGCGGTTTATTTATTATGCGTTATGAATAACGTTATAAAGCCGTTTCATAACTCAAGCATGAGGTCTATTGCAGTTGTTATGAGACTTTGCAAACTGGTTTATTACGGTTCCCATAATCGTTATTTAAATGGTAAATCTGTTTGTTGTAACTATTCATACTGGTTATTATAACAGTTTCCAGGCTTTGGCTCTGTGAAGGACCCCCTATAGTACAAAGAATGTGTAACTATGGTATTGCATTACAAAAATTATCACTTAAGACAAATTTTAGTTGGTAAGACGCTTGTTTTTGTTTGCGATACAAATAAAAGTATCTTTAATGTGACGTTGTTTTCTTTTACCTTTACGATATTTAGATATATACATATACTATATACTAGCTGAGCCGCGCTGATTCGTCTGCATTAGAGAAAGAACAGATTTGATTAACCGTAAAGATTGTATAGTGANCAGCTGTAACTTACAAAACTGATCCCTATTCATCAAATAAACTATAAGTATCATCATTAATAAGAAATGACCATAAAGCGAATCACAAAACTACAAAACTTCGATAACAAAACCACAAACTACAGAAATAGGAGTGAAAGACTACTTTTGGAATATTGTTTTATTATTTCTCATTTGCCTTTCAATGCACATCTGCTTGAATACTTCTAGCTAGATTCGCAAACAATGACCATAAAGCGAATCACAAAACTTGACAACACTTCGAAAACAAAACCACACACTACAGAACTTACAAAACCACAATTCATTAAAACAAAACCAGTGGACAACCATATATGACAATAAAAGCTTTTTTCCACATATTAATTCGAGGGCAAGCCCTACTGGAAACGATGCACCAAGGACGTCTGTGAGACCGAACCTCGGCTTGGAACAGAGTTGATCTTAAACGCTTACCGTAAAATGGGGAGGATAGACACAATTTTCAACTTCTACGTAGATTTTCTCAGATATTTTACATGCAAGTCATTATTAAAGAATTGTGATATCAGGAGTCATGTTGTAATTAACTAAATATTTATGCTAAAAATGTGTCTATTACTTGTAAATTACGAAAAAGTAAACGTTTTCTATTTACCTGGAAACAGGGGTCAAAAGGTACGAGAAGGGGATGAATAGAGAAAAAACGCTAGGCTGTCAAAATCAACTTTAATTTTTTAATAAAATCAAAGTACCGTATCTTTTTAATACAATGAATAAAAAAAAAATACATTTTGCATAAAACGAGATCAAGTTAGGAACATATGAACTTAGTATTAATATAATTCACTTTTATGTAATAGAAGTTTGTAAATCCAACTGGTGGTAAGTACACTCTGACCGAAAATCTTAATGAAAAGACGAAAAGGTAAAACATCTGTTGGGTTTAGATCTAACTTTAATTTAATCTGAATCCATCAGATCCCGTAGGATATCATCATCACACTTGTAGTAACTGGGACGCCTAGAAGAGCGTTTTTTTGAAATTGTTGGCACATTTTTATTTGATAATATTTTCTTTAATTCCGCATTGCTTACTTTTACATTCGAAATTATTTCAAACTGTTTCGATTTCTTCTCATTAGGATTTTCATTTTCGACGTCTCTTACAATGGTTTCAACGTGACCTATACCATCCAGGTCATCTTCAAAAATTACAGGCATAGTGCTTACTATATCAAAGGTATTGATGTTAAAGGAACCACTTGGAATTACTTCGTCAGTTATATTTGCATTTTCATTTATCGGGATAGTGGCGTAGGAGCTATTTGCTTTTGCTTGGTCAGGATGATCTTCAGGTGCAGGTGGGCCACTTTTAATTTTTGTTTTTTTTCCTTTACCCTTTCCTTTAGCCACTCTATCGGTCGTTTGTTTATCATTTCGCTGTTTATTGTTCTCTCTTAAGACCGAACAAGGTAAGTATTCTGGGTCAGACTCAATATAATCTTCATCACTAGAACATAATAAACTTTTTCCGGCTTGAACTTGAAGCTTTTTCTTTTTTTTAGGTTCCACAACATTGATTGTACCATATCGCATTTCCTTCAAAAAATTTAATACTGTCGCATCAACAGTTTCGGCTTCTTTAGATGGACCTTGCCAATCTGGTAATTTTTTTAAAACTTCTGAAGAGTCAAATGGATGTATCCCTGTTTTCCTGAAGCCAGATATAATATTAGTAGCACCATTTTCTTTTAGATCGTCCATTAACTTGCATAGTAGTTTAGGAAAACAACCTTTTGGGATCGAAGATTGATTTCGGCCATCAGTTTTCTTCCATTGTAAAATGATGTTTCGCCATGCTATCTTCATAGGTCTAAACAAAGCAACATCGAGTGGTTGCGTTAAATGTGTAGAATTTGCTCGTAAGAAAATGAAATGTATATCCTTCTCCTTACATTTTTTTATCAAATCAATGGAAAGGTGAGATGATAAATTATCGCCTATCAGACATTTTTTACCAGGTTTACTTTCAAAAAATGGAAGAATCATAGTGGTCACCCAGTCCTCAAATATGTTACTATCAAACCAGCCAGATTGACTTCTATTGTAACGGGCTCCTTTTGGACCAGATTTAGTCCAAGTATCAAATAAGTTTTGAGCTTTATATACGACGTACGGGGGTAGTATTTCTCCTGAAGCGGTACAAGCCAACATAATTGACACTGATGCTTTTGAGTGATTCATAACCCGTTCTGGGTATTTTGTTCCTCTCTTAGTGATAATCTTTTTACGGCCGGGATCATCAGTTAAATTAGTCTCGTCGTAGTTGACGATGTTATCGATCGGAACATCACTAATTGAAATTTTTAATTGTTCGAAATACTCTGTTATTATATCTGTTGAGATAGCAGCTCGATTCCTTTTAATATTTTGCGATACCCTTTGTGTTATCTTATCATTGTGTCTTTTTAGAAAACTTCTGGCAAAATCTAGGCCAGGCATGTTGTCTGTAAACCTCTTTTTTGTAATGCCTAATTTGTCCAAATAATTTTTCACTAATACCCTTAAGTCAGATAGTTCAAGTGGATAGCCCCATTCAGCACATATGTTTATGTATTTAATGAATTCTAATTCCGTCTCTTTAGTTAGGACTGTCTGGGCACTTTGTATTTTCATATTTTTTATGCTAGGTCTGCAAAGCACAAATTTGTCTAATTTAAATTTTTTGGCGATGAAGCTCAAGGAATCGTTACTGTCCTTGTATTCCCTAACAGCCTGCTCTATGAGTTCTTTGGGATACCTTTTATACCTCCTGCCACGAGGATCAGGCTTGTAAACCCTCGGCATGGTGAGTGCCCCGTAATATGACGGACCTGTTCAAAATAAACAAATTATATTACTCAACTTGGGCCTGGTAATTTTTGGTTTATGTGAAATATACAAATTTATACCTAAATTTCCCATTGAACACTAATAAACATTAAATAATATATCCCAATTACAACTGAAAAACAATGGTTGTCTAATAGTTTGACCTTAAAATTGTTTTCAAATATACAAGGTACCTATGACCAGCCATACCTCGATTGACAACCCTAAAAACTATGATTCTATTAACCCCCCATTGGTATCTATTAACCTCTCACCCGTAGCTATTCACCTCCAATGGCGTATCTATTGACCCTAATGGCGTATCTATTAACCCCCCACCCGTATCTATTCTCCTCGAATTTGAAAAAATGTGCTAGCATCTTGATTTTGCATTAAAAAAGAATGTAATTTAATCGAAATGCACACTTACCTTTGTTTTTATTAAAATTAAGAAACTTATGCGTCGAATAAAACTTATTCACAGGGTATTCACAACGAAAAACTTGATGTTTATCGAAAAGTTTTACACAGCAAAAATTACTTGAATACACACCTTCACTTTAACCGATTTTTTCTTCTGTCATTTCAACTTGACGTTAATTTGTGGATGCCCAGCTTGTAGAAAAAATGTTGCTGTGTAATAAATCATAGAGAAATACCTCCGCTAAAAGGCTACAGACTAACTAGAGTTAACATTATCAAACTCCTGGATTTTTTTCTATTCGCCCCACGATTTCTATTCACCCCATTTTACGGTATATCAGTATATTAGTCTTACTAAGTTAGATCGATTCAACCTTAGACTATCATTTGTCATCAACCAGATAAGATAAGTCAAGAACAAAATTTGTTGCAAATAGAAAAAGAAACAAATTAGTATAAATCTATATAGGGCCTAAGTAAAAGTAAATTACTGACAATGTCAACAAAAGACATTAATTGAAATAGTTTAGACGTAATAATTTTTTTTAAATCGATGAACGCCGGCGTCGCCTACTAAAAAGCATAACTCAATGTCACGTTCCGCCTGATCTGAGCGTGCAAGCGAGAGCCCTGACAAAGCGATAGAGAGGCGCAATCGGCCTAAGCTTTTGACTTATAACCCAATTATCTCTCTTGCTGGTGTTTCCATTGTTTATTACAACAACAATTTCGCATCAATGTTTTCTTATGACATTATCACGTAGAATTATCGTCCGTAAACCGCCTTTAAATATCGATTGGTGTAATTGATCAACGTTTAGGTATAAAAAAAAACGATTGACGTCATAATTTATTTATCTTATCTTATATCTTTACATATATTTTAATACTTAATATCACAGCAAAGGTGTTACAACGATGTATAAGTTTATAATTATATTAGAATACTGTAGCGTTTACGCCTCAAATTCCCATTGGCATGTATTATTTTCATATATATGGAATCCTCTTCCGAAGAAATTATGCATCTGAAAATAAAATAATTTTCTTGTACGACGTAATTGGCTAAAACATATTTATAAGTAAAATCTATTGCTATTTGAACTTGTTATCAAAATCAATATATATAGTTACAAATTAAAAAGAGGAAACATTCGTGTTTTTGTATGTATGTTTGTAACGTTTTCACACAAAAACTACTGGACCGAATTCAAAATTTTTTTCACCGTGAGATAGCTGTATTTGCTCACAAAAATAGGGATCCCTAATAAAATGCTTTAAACCCAAGGCGTGAAAAAATTGGTCACAAAAAATCTGCCATCGCTACACGCTGCGGAAACTATTGATGATAGAACAAAATAATATTCTACAATATTATAGAACGTATTAATATCTACATAAATGATACTATACATCCAACTACTGTAGTTATCCTACCATAACTACTTTTTCACATTATAAAAGTGCCGAAAACAATCAAACCATATTATTAACATCTTTGTGTCAATCCTTATTCTATAAAATGATATTTTATTAAACACCGTTTCAATATCTGTTAAAAACTTTCTAAATTATTAAAATCGGACATTCCATTCAAAAGATATAACGAATTAAAATATCAATATAAAGAAAATAATGTATCTCGAGTAAAAATCCAGAACAACAAACTCCGTCAAATGTTGTGTAGGGAAGTTCTTAGACAATAAAGTTATACAAATAAATATCTTCTCTGGTATTAGAAAAGAATCTTTAGCATTTTGATTTGTTTTTATTTAAAAAAAAAATTATAATATTAAATATATATCAAGTTAAAAATTACTGGACCGATTTTGTAAATGATGTTACGATGATGTTGATGTAAAGTAAAATATGTACATTGATACGTTATGAATGTAAATGTCTACCTGTCTAATAGTCTGAAAGAAAGTAATTAAAAACTAAGTCAAACAGAACTGTTATGTTAACAAAAATAAATCTATAGTAGGCTTTCCACTGCCACGAGATCGGTATTTATGCGGGTGATACCGCGGGGCATTGCTAGTATATATTTATAGAGATAGATAAATAGAAATATTGTTATAATTACCAACAGCACTTTCAAAAGCATCATAAGCCGGTCCTTTTCTAGAGTTTAATAATATGTATCTGGAAGAAAAACAATTGCAAAATAAATACAAAAACTAACGCCATTTCGAAAAGTTTTTAATGCCCTTTAAGAATAATCTGTTCTTTCTTGTAAATCCTTACTAATTTTATAAATGCGAAAGTAACACTGTCCGTCTGTCGCACTTTCACGTCATAACTACTGAACCGATTTAAATTAAATTTGGTTCACAGACAGTCATAAGCCTGAGAAAGGACATAGACAGTTCTTAAACATGGACAACGTAGACGATCACTAAGAACGACTTTCGCGTATTATCATAGGATCCGGATTTATAAACAACAAACGACTACTCACTATACGACCTTCAAAAATATTCACCAGATTGACTTGAAATTCGGCATATATTATCTTGTCGTGACGTAGACTCATACAATGAACGTGTTTCCCCATATTCCCAAGGAATCCGAATAAAAGCAAAACCTACTTTCCGTTACCGTTTTACCCTCGAGGGTGTAAAATAACAATCTTTTTCCCATGAACGGCATGTCTCATGAACGGCAGCAACTAACTCTCCTGGCAGGTGATAGCCCAGGGCGGAAGTTCTCACAACTGCTTACTATTGCAGAGTAGCCGCGAGAATTAGAAGGGAATCACTAGACGCTGACGACGTAAGGGTTTCAGGCTAACAGAGCCTTGATCCAAAGATGGAAGGAGGATCTCGGGTTACCAGTCGCAGGCGGGAGTATAGTAGGGGTGATCCGCCTTCATCTGGACAAATGGCTGGGAAGAGACGTCGCTGATCGGCACATACCTCTCGCTGGCAAGTATTATAGGTGCAATACTTATCAGTGAGCAGGCCTGGAGAGCGGTCGCTTCCTTTTGCGAGACTGGTATCGCACTTAAGAAGGCACGACAAAAGAAAGGGGGTTAGGAAACAGGAGGCAGAGGTTCATAGAACTCCTCTCTGTAAAATATCTGTCAGGCGGCTGCAAGCAAGGCAATTGCTCAGCGAACCTCTGGCTCCCTACACAAGGTTGATGACGGTCCCGCTGCGTTTTTGTGGGTATTGCAAGTTCTTACCCCTTGCAGTGTCTCACACTCCCGACCCCACAGTCGTGGTGCGTATATGTATTTCCCAGCAACAAAAAAGAAATCCTTATCCCTACTAATATTATAAATGCGAAAATAAGACTGTCTGTCTCTCGCGCTTTCACACCAAAACTACTAAACCGATCTAAATGAAATTTAGAACACAGATAGTTTAGTCTCAGGCTGAATGATAAGCTCTTAGCAGTTTGCTCGTTAAAGTAATATATATGTATCTTTTTGTAAAGAAATTAGCCTAAATTATTAAAAAGACTTCACGCGGACGAAATTTCTTACCCAAACATGAACAATGAAGCACAATTCAAAGCACCACTTAGTACGTAAATTGCACCGGGGAATGTATCTAATGTGACACTGTACAACGAATTGTATATAATTGGTGCTATCATAGGACCAACGCTTTCTATAGCACAAAGGAATGCGAATATTTTTGCTATATCTTCTGCAGGAAAATTCTTAGTAAGGAATGATCGCATTAAAGGTCCTGGTAAGGTGTTAAACAGCGATATGGCAGAACCTGAAATCAAAATAAAAACGTTATCGATTTTATTGGTAGGGTTTTTTAGGAAACGTTTCGGCTAGTTTTTTAAGTAGTATCATAAATAGATAGTTAGACAGTATGCTTTATCGAAAACCACCAAATATAAAAAAAGGTAAGAAAGGTAAGTAGCAGCCCATTAACATCCCACTGCAGGGCACAGGCCTCCTCCTTCAAGGAGAGAGGGTTTTTAGAGCATAGACCTATCCCGCTGCTCCACTGCAGATCCCGCTCCTTCACTCTCATAGTTCGACGTGACGGCAATCCGACACTCGCGGAGAGAGATCAGGCGCAGAACCGACGGCTTAAAGTGCTCTCCGAGGCACGGAGGTAGAGCACACCAACTTCAGACAAATATTGAGAAAATCTTAATAGAAAACTCAATACCGATTTAGAATTGGCCCGACCCGGGACTCGAACCCAGGACCTCAGGTCTGTAGTCGAACATGCTAACCACTAGACCATTGAGGCAAAAAAATAAAGAATAACACAATTACTTAAATTAAATAATTCTAGTGTGCAATGGGCGGTCCTATCGCTATTTAGCGATCTCTTCCAGACATCTCTACTATAGGGTAACCGTCAAAAAGAGGGGAGAGAAGGCACTTAGTGTTTATAATTAAAAAGACAAAGGTATAATATTACTTAAAATATACATGCGTATAAATGTTATAGAAAATAATAAGATATCTTTATAACGATTAATGTAAGTATTTATTTTGTGTATGAGTTTTTATAAATATACTTTGTTAATAGTTATAAAAATGAGATGTGGCTGTGTTAATGACACAGCTGTTAATAATAGGGGTCACCCCCTCCGTAGGTCGCGATGTGTAACAGTCCTTATTTAGCGTAATAAATTCTTTGATCTTTTAACTATCCAATGGTGTAATTGAATTTCGGATGAAGGTGCTAGATATGTAGCTACAGCATCAAACTGTATCCCCCGATTTTGTTATCATTCGTTTTTTTATTGCATCCCTATGGATGTGATTTTCAAGACGTATTCCCGTCAATAATAGATATAAATGAATATTATTTTCTGAAATAAAGTGGCTTTATAGAAAATATCTAATATTGTCACGATTTTCGACCCTGATCAGTACCATTATTATAAGGAGACATTGTTTGTATAAGACAAACAAAAATAAAAAACTTTCAACAATATAAAGAAATTCATTACGAGCAAGTATATTGTATCTAGAAAATATTTCCTTGATGATTAAGTATAATAGAAATTGATGACTGATGTTTCATATAGATTTAATAAATTTATATGCAAAATTTTATTATTGCAAAAAATTGTTCTCAGAAAAGCCTCTACTGTGTTTTATGCAGCTTTATATTAGAATCGACAAAACGAATCGTTGGTAGCTTCATTACTAACAGCTTGGTAATTGCAAAGGGCATAAGCCTAGCGGAATTAATTTAAAATAGAAACTGATATTGCATTAATTTGTTAACAGCAATTTTTCACCAACATCGGATCGACCGGATCCACATCCTGTTGCGTCGTCCGCCATCTTTTATTTAAGGATTATTTATTTGTTTATTCAATAACTCGTTTATTATCAACTTAACGCGAAAAACTGTAATAACCAAAGTTGTTCACAATCAAATTTACTACCATATTGAACTTTATAATTTTTTTCTTACGATTAATATTTTTCGAATTAGACCCCAAAAAAGGGTTGACTCTTTATTTAGTCAAAAACACGCGTATTTGGACGGAAATATCGACAAATCATCTAAATACACGTAATCCTACAATTGAGATGCTTATAATTTTTATACTCAGATCGATATTTTGTTTAAAACCCGAATAGACAGAATGAAAATTTTATCATTTTACAATCCCTTATATTTTAAATATTACGCCAATTATAATAACCTAAGTTGTTTGAAATAAAATTTTGGAGCTTGTACAAACTTACCTAAATACATGTACCAAGACTGCACTGCTAACATTTTTAAAACATTATCGCATATAGCTGTTAATACTGCTAACATCGAAAACGCTATATCACCAAGGCCCAGTAGTTTTTGCACTACAATTACGCCAAGAAAACTTCCAAAAAACCCAATCGTGGTAGTAACTGAGGAATATGTAGTATATTCACGCAATGACCAATGCAATTTCTGCCTCGAATACATGTATTCCAATATTATCGTCCCGTATATAATCATAATTGTAAATATTCTTATAACGCCGAGAAAAACTAATTGCGTTCTCCCGTTATTTGGTCGCTCCTTGAAACATTCACGCATCATTTCTTTGGCGTGCAATATATCTAGGACTTTTGTTAATCCACCCTGAAAATTAAAAGTTATTTATAAATACAGAACTATCCTTTATTGATATATGTGTGTGTTTGTAATGTAAGGTAAGTAGCAGCTTATTAACCACTCACTGACGGGAATAGGCCTCCTCACTTATAGGAGAGACAGTTTTAGAACATAGACCCACCACGCTGCTCTACTGCGGGTTGACAAGCTACATACACCCCAGAATTACTCCAGTTATTCAGGTCTCCACACCAAAATGTACAATAATGGATTGGAAAAACAATCAAGCTCATATAGTTATATTTTTATAAAAAGACAGTGAACGGTGGTTTTTTTTAAATATTTTCGTTTGTCATTAGCAACAGCTGGAACAATTTGCATGGACCTGTTACCGGGTAATAGCCTGATATCATTTAGACTAAACTATAAAAAATATAAACAAATCATTTGAGTATTGTTATTTGACATTAAAAACAGACAGTTTATATGTTAAAGGGTTGATAGTGGATTTGATTTATAATATTATATACTAATTTAACCTATTTATTAACCGAGACCAAATAAAACACTATAGAACTATATTGGATGTGCGTAGGGCTCTATAATACTTAAAAGTGACTTCTAAAGTCCCTTTAACATAGGTGAGTATTTTATGACAATGTAACTTTAACCATATACATACAGATTTTTAACGGATTCATAACATTATGTTTAATAAAATTTTAACATACATTCTTCCATGGAATTAAGTTCAATAAAATGTACAAATAATGAACTAATTATGTGTACTTTGTAAAAAAATGTGTTGTATTTATAATACTTATTAGTCTATAGGCGTATATCTCCGTCTTTTTCTTTGTCGCTGGGAAATGCTTTTAGATACAAACCCCGACCCTAATGGGTCAGGAGTGTGGGATTAGAGATCTAACATTCGCATTCGACCCTATCATCCCGCATGAACCCGTCTGAGGATTCAAGGAGGCAAAAGTAGGTATGATAACACGCCCTAATATATTTGCAATGCCGAAAATAAAAAGAGATTTTATAGATATATTTAAAAAAAAATACCTTTAAGGCACCTGCCAATGACTCGATTATCCATATATTTGTAAACGAATATGCTATCACATTTAGGGTTGCTGATAGCAAAAGTAAATATATGTTCCCAATCGACGTTATGAGGTAGGTACTACACAAAGTCCCTATTATAGAACCAACAGATATTGTTGCGTCAAGTATTGTCATCCTGTTAAAAAAGTTGCAATAAATAATTTATATTACATTTTACATGAGTTTTAGCTAGAAGTACAACGTATCTGTACACTTTAATAGAAATGAAATAAGAAATATGAAAGCTCGGAACGGGTTCCTGTTATGTATTTAGGAACTTTCTGGTTAGACTTTGATTATATCAGATTAAAGCTTCAGCTCAGCTCGACTTTTAGGGGAGCGGCGAACCGTGATGGCGTGCTCATGCAATAAACATAGGAATTCGATTTATATTTAAGGACTATATTAAAGACACTCTATACCCTAACTAGGACATTACAGTTCCGACACTCGCAGGAGTGAGAACGTGAAGCGTAGGCACGTAATGATCCAGAATTGGAGTCTATTCTGAATTCCTGTTAACCCACTTTCTAGAAGCTTTAAAACCCTACCATCCTTTCATATTTCCCTTATTAGTTAGTAGTAAGTACACGTAACATGTAAGTACACGTGGTAATAACCCAGTTCTCAATTGTTATTCGCATATTGTACTTAATTATTCGTTCAGTAAAGTGTATTTTTTGAACTTAATATTAAGAGCCACATATAGTTTTAATATAATATTAATAATTTTTATTACATGCCGTCAATACTATTTTATGTAATCAAGATACAAAAATATTATCATATATCAAATAGTAATTATTAATTTTACCAATTCAAATTATTTTGCAAAAAATTGGATAGCACCGTCTATTGAAAGCTCACTCAAAGGTTTAAAAGTAGTAAAAGTATCGTTAATCCTAGGTACTTGTTTATATAGTGTTGATATATTGATAATTGTTATATATACACGTAAATGTACCTGAGAGTTGTGTTGCCACTAGTGCTGGTATCACTCACATAACAGAACGCACCAGTGAACAATACAATAAAACCGCCAGTGATTGAAAATGGGACACTGGCGGCAATCAGCCACCATGGACCCAAACTATCCATCATAGCAAATATCACTGTCAAAATCCCTGACATTGCTGTGCCTGTAATTAATGGAAATACTTTTACATATCTATTAACTTTATAATGTAACAATGCTCGGGGTCAAACACATTGTATGATGATATCTTAAAAGAGACACTCTAGTAGTATAATTGGATGAAAACCTTAGAAAAATCCTGGTTATTTCTATATATACAAAGAATACTGTGACTTACAGTTCATTGTGGACTATAGACGTCTCAGAAGTGGTTATAGAATGGAATTTGAAGTGATATAAGAACTAAAAACTTTACATATGAAATCATTACTTTATTAGGCTTCGATCTTTAAAATGGTCATATTCAATATGGTGTAAATACAATTATTTAATAACGGTCGGTATTGAAACTTCCATCGGTTTGCTAGGATTCTATTGAAAAGATATCAACAAGAAACTCAGTAGTAGCTACTCTTTTGACTACAGTTCTTTGAATAATCACATTTTACATAGTGTTTGACCTATTGATGTGAAACTGGATTTAAGTCCAAACGTGTCTGTCATTTATATAATATGCAACTGTAAGTTCCAAATTCTGGAAACTTATTTTAAAAATATATAATATGCTTAGACCGACTAAAAATGCTATTGCCGACTACAATCGCCTCACTATTAGGTATAAGAAATGTAATTTTTGAAATGAATTTTTTAATCTAGAATTATAAGTAAATCTCGATATACTGAAGGGCGTGACAGCTCAGATAACAAAATTGTTTTTACCCGACATATTACATGCCTACAAAATAAGAAGGACCATAAAAATAAACTCGACGATAACGCAAATTCTAACGGGACGTGGTGGATTTTCATGTTATCTTCATAAATATAAACGAAAAAAACCCAGCCCGGAATGCAAATGCGAACCAGAAAAGACTTAACCTAGGATTTTCTATAGAAAGAAACAACGTCAAGTTAGAAATAAATGAAGAAATAAAACCAGAAAATCTAAAAAGCTAATAAACACCAAAATTACTAGACAAAATCTTTTACAATATTGCCAAAAGGTAGCAAACATAATAATAGTAAAATAAATCTAATAATGAAATATATCGAGATACACCCATAAAGTGACTTATTGAAATATCAATATTTTAGACAAAAATCACACGTTAAAATAATAATTCTTAACCTCGGAAGTTTTATTTTAAATTATCATAGACTATGTTTTCAACAGTTTTCGAAATGCAGCAGATTTTCAACGCTTTACTTACAAAATTTAAAAGAAACAGATGACATTACAGATTTCAAAGAAAGTACGTATGGGTTTAGAATGAATGAATTACTACTAATTGCTAATCTACTACAGGAGATAGTAGATTTTAAGAATGAAGCTTTGAAAAGGAAAGGAATGAAGGGGAATGTGAGCAAAGCGAAAGTTATGTCTTTTGAAAGAGATGAATTTATGACGAATGGCAATAATTAGATAGATGGAGAAGAATTTGTATAATTGGAATCTAAATTTACAAAAGATGGAACATGTGAAAGTGAGGAGGAGGATATTGAAAGGAGACTGAATGCAGCTAATATGGTAAATGGTGTTCTGAAAAGGCCAGACTGGCTGTGCATAGAGGAGTGTTTGTGCCACCCCTATGTATATGATAGTGAAAGTTGGGTATGGCAGAAGAAGCATAAAAGTAAAATAGATGCGGAGAGATTTGAGAAGTATGGGTGGATTGAAACTGAGTGACAAAGTAAGAAATAGTGTGATAAGAGAACGTTGTGGTATAAAAGAAGATATAGTGTCTGAAATTGAGAAAGGTATGCTTAAATGGTTTGGGCGCGTAGAGAGAATGAATGAAAGGAGACTGATAAAAATAATTTATGACTCAAAAGTGAATGTTGAAGTTGAAAGGGGAAGACCAAGGCGAACGTTCCTGGATCAAATCCATGACATTTTAAATAAGGGCCAAAACGACGAACTTATGAAAGATTTAATGAGAATGAAAGAAGCGAAGGAGTCATGCAAGGATCTTGGCAAGTGGAAGGACGTGGTCTCTGCCTACCGCTATGGGAATGAGGAGTGATGCTATGTATGTATGAATGATGTATGTACTTACCAAACAAGGGCCATACCATTAAAGGCTTCCTGCCATAAGTATCTGACCATACTCCGAGAAACATGGACAAAATAGCAGGGCAGAGGTATTCTAGCACCATTTTAACTGTCGATATCTTTGTACCGTATCTCTGTACTTCGTTTTCTAAATCTGCAGAGGTATTTGTTTTCACGGGCGACAGAAACGGTAAGCATTCTTCTTCGGTGTAGCTCAAAGAGTGTACGCAAGTCCGATATAAAATTATATTGCTTAAAGCGGACCCTAGAAAATACATTAATACATCATAATGGCATTGTAGTGTTTGGTATAAGCTACTAGATGTTCGCCGTATTGTTGTCTTTTTTTTTTTGCTGATAGGTTAGCGCTTGACTGTGATCACACCTGATGGTAAGTAATGATACAATCTAAGATGGAAGCGAGCTAATCTGGTAAGAGGCGATACCTCTTAGGGTTTCTTCACAGCATCGTACCGGAACACAATTCTCTTTGCTTTGCGGTATGTCTTTGCTGGTAGGGTGGTAACTAGCCACGGCCAAAGCCTCCCACTAGTTTAGGGGCTCCCACCCCGGGCGTCTGCTAGCAAAGCGAGTACTCGAACCACAGCACCAGGGAGACCGTCGAATGTCTATTATATATGTAGCCTAAGCTACTCCTTTTCATACCAGCTATCTGTTAGTAAGTGTTCCATCAAAATCGGATCAGCTATGTCAGAGAATAACCGGAGCAGACTTTAGTAAAAGCCGTTAATTTGAATTTAGAGACACCTCAATTTTAGTTGTTTATACCCTACACTTTTTTTCTGGATTTTTTAAGTGTTAGCTTACTGTTCCGTGAAAATGTGGTATCAATTATCCCGGGTTCGATCACCGAAAGGGCGAATATGTTGCATTTTATAATTTGTCTGAATATGGATTGGTGGGAGGCTTCGGGCTTGGCTAGGTACCACTCTAACAGCAGATATGTACCGCCAAGCAAAGATTTTTGTCTTCAGATACCATACTGTCTAGAAACCATAAGAGGTAAGTTGCCTCTTATCAGATTAGTTCCCTTCTTTAACTGTACCATCATTTACCATCAGGTGTGATCACAGTCAAGACAAGGATGGTATCACATATGTTTATATTAATTATAACAGTCTTGATGGCACTAAAAAATTATCAATAATTTATATTACAAATTACATTTCACGTTTATCTCACTACAACTCATGTTACCCCAAAATTAAATAGGCATTTGTTGATAAGCTGAAATATAACCGGTTTAAGTACGTTATATTTATCATACGAAACTTTGCGCGATGTTATCCAATCCTATGTATAATAAATATTGAACATTTCATAAATAATCCAATGTACCTTGTTTGCAAAGAAACTACAGTCTTTGCTTTATAATAAGTAAACTTCTTAAGCTGTATATAATTCATATATGTTTTTAAATGACGCAAAAAATTGTTATCAAACTTATACTTTTAGTCAAGAAAGTCCTATTAAATTCAGGTAAACAATAAAAGAATGATACCAAACTTGAGCTGAAATTATAAATTGCACGTACAATATTTCGGCAATCTATAAAAAACTAAATTGTAGCCTTTTTATACAAACAATATAACAGGAAATAATGACGCTGTGCGGTACGACATTACCGGTAAAGGACAATCCACTATACAAACAACAATACACGTTTAAAAGCGATCTTTTAAGTTTGATCTTTATATACTTACGTTCACTTTATAACTAAATGGATTCATATTTTGAATGGCATTCATAAACTGCCAAATAATTAAATCACTGTGCCCTTATAAGTATAACCATGAAAAGAAAAGACTTTACAAACTTAAACAAAATTATTAATTATATACATAAGTAAAAACTTACCTGTAAGAGTGACTGATATCATACTAAGAAGAATTGGAAACTCTATTGTGGTAGCAATAGATCTCTTTGGTACAGGCAGTAAATTCCGGTCTTCATCGTTTATCATTTTTTTTTTGGGAAAAAACCACGAAAAACTCAATTAACTGAATAAGAAAAATAGTGCCGCTTAGCACAACAAATAAAGGTAACCGGAAATCTAAACGATTTCTTAGAATAATTCCTATAAGAGGAAAAATTAATAATATAAAATATTCGCGTCAATAATCTAATAGCAAAATATATGTGCTGTTTATATTACAATAGAGGTGATACTGTTTGATTTCTTTGTTGTCGTTGTGTATATGTACATGCTCTCGTGTAATCGTGATGAGTCATAACTCAATCCGCTCTATCAAAAATCTACGCACAGACCAGACTATTGGCAAGATAATTGATAAAATAATACGTGCTATATCGGCTTACACTTTATCCCACTAAATATTATTATGTATTTAACACGTTGCATGCCAAGGGGGTCACCGGTGACTGGCACTGAGTTCTTACGGGGGTTAATGGTGACCAGCGAAGCCAAAATTATTAAAACGCATAATTCGTATAATTTTTTATTGGATTTCAATATTTTAAAGAAATTTATGTAATATAGAACACAAAAATAGATTTTTATTAACATATTTATTATTGAAATTTCAAGTTAAAATGATATCTTTATTCAATAATTTCCTGGATTTTCTCTATTGAAATCCTTGTAATCAAGAAGTTATTAGAAAACATGCTTACTTTGTATTACATTTCTGGACTTATATTGTAAGCAATTGCTGATGCCCTAGTAGCTAGCCACAGCCGAAGACTGTCCAAATGTAGACAATTGGAACGTGCCACCCTACCAGCAAAGACATGCCGTTGAACAAAAATTTGCATTTCGGTTCGATGCTGTGTAAAAACCATAAGGGGTAAGAGGTAGTCTTCTTACCAGATTGGCACCCTGCCTTCTTAGACTGTATCATCACTTTCCATCAGGTTAGATTACAGTCAAGCAGTAAGCCGTCAGCGACAAGTGAATTAATTCTGCTGGAAAACGAACCAGCGATGTCGTCTAAAAGGGTTTTCTAAAATTACAATAAAATAATGTACAGATCTTTATACAATTTTTGTTTAGGTGTGTCTGCCTGATCTCCTTTTGGACGACTGGAACTATTTTGATGATTTTTTTGTTGTATTGCTTAGATGCATTCTCAATTCTGTTCCTTTCACAAAATTATTTCCTGATATTACTACGGGATCGAAAACTAATCCGGTGGCTTCACTAGAACAGCTAGTATGTACATAATTAATACCACAGAATTTGCAACCAATCAGCAACAATACCTAATTGCTTCTCATCGTAGAGTTACACACCTGTTTTATTATATTCAAATGAAGGACAATTTATCACCAAAATAATATGACTCATAGTGAAAGTATTGCCGGCGTGAGTCATTGTATACAGATAAATTTATCATTTATCTACTTAAAGATAACTATAACAAGCTTTAATCGTGTCTTCATTGTAGCAAGTACGCAATAGAAGTGATTTTACATAACAACATCTGTAATTAACTAGTAAGCATGGCAAGATTGCATAGTCGTGAGGCGCCATTTTTTTCTTGGCAGGAAGGTTTGGGCAAAGTTCAAAAACATACCCGAATTCTGGAGAAAAGAAATCGGGATACGTGGGATTTTTGTCCACTAAAACCCGCACGGGTCAAGTCGTCAAGGTTGACAGCGGAATCTCTTCCGGAGATTTTTAGCATCCCCTGCCCCGCCGTTACCGTAATCGTTCCGTGACATTTAGGTCAGCAGGGAATGTATCAGCAGGGGATATACGCCAATTATCAGTACGAGAGTTAGATAGGAAACGTCGGTATTTGGGATAACAGAAGTTTAGGGGAGTATTAGGGATAGGAATAGGACATTACTACCGTGGAGAATGTATACCGCTTGCGCGCAAGCTTCGTTTGTAACGGGACAGATTATCTGACATAGCACCCTAAGACTGGTCGCAGACTATGGGTCTCATGCGGAAGCTCAGAGTCACTCAATTAGCGGCTGAGAGGGCTATGCTCGGAGTTTCTGTACGTGGTCCAATCAGAAATGAGGAGATACGTAGTAGACTTTGTTCATCGACAAGAGCCAATGGGCGAGGCATGTAGTCCAAAGGACCGGTGGACGTTGGGGCGTGGTCTGAAGGTGCTGGAAGGCGACTCCACGCCTGAAGGCGCGTTGTTTAGAGACCCCCACAAGGTGGACCGATGACATCAAACAGGTTGCCGAAAGAGATTACCGCCCCCCATACAGGCTCCTTAAGCCTCCCCGCGACTACTGTTTATGAGAGATCTTGTCCTATTTTCTTTACTAAGTTGCGTCGTTCAGAATGCCCTGTGGGCTTTCTTCAAGCGCTGTGCATTGCATCGTCCTTCTCTGCCTCACAGTAATGGTTTCCTACCGTCCAATTCGGTACAGATATTCACCAAAGTAACTGAGTCCGGCTTGTATCTGTGTCATGATGTGAAACTATAACGCCGTTATAGTTTGAGGCCCCAGGTTCGAACCCCGGTAGTGTGAATTTAGAAAATTGTATTTTATCGTTTGTCTGTGCCGGGACTGATGGGAGGCATTGGCCGTGGCTAGTTACCACCCTACCAGCAAAAGACGTATCCCTAAACAAAGAGATTTGTGTTCCGGTACGATGTGGTGTACAAACCATGAGGTAAGTTGCCTATTACCAGATTAGCTCGCTCCCATCTTAGACTGTATCATTACATACCATCAGGTGAGATCACAGTCAAGCTATAAACTGTCAGCAATAAAAAGAAACCTGACGTTACCATCAATCCAGTTCGGTAAAATCGCCTTGACAATGCGTTAAACGTTCCTCTTTGATGTACACCTGCCATTCTGCATTTGAGCTTTCAATAGATGGCGCTGTACAATTTTTCGCTAATTAATTCAATTAACAAATAATAACATTTTAACGACATATAAATATATAGGGAGACTATAAACTAATGGTAGGAATTGACAGAGTAATGTCCCCTAAATTTGCTGTGCGTTAATTGAAGCTAGCTAGCACTTACACGAACGGCGAGGTTGCTCTATTCATGAAGCAAAATAGTAAGATTAAAAAAAAAACACTTCATTTGCAATATATTTATTTATCAAAAATATGTATAGAAAAATCATATATGTATTGCCTTTTGATATGCATATACTGGATGTATAAATATAAAACTATATACTGATGACCCCTACATATATAGTCAACTCTCATTTTACACGTTTTTTTTTAATTTCTTTGATGATATCACCACATTTATCAACCTATTCGTTTTGAATTATAGACCTATTAAAATTCTTCAAAAATAAAGTCATTAGTTCCAAAGGTAGTATAATAATTTAGGCATTTATTTACCACTTATTTGACTATTACCATACTTAAATTTTGCTTTATAATGGTTATTACGTATTATTAATATGTATATTTTACGTGAATGTGTATTGTGTGCGTATGTGTGTTACTATTTTATTTATACATACATACATACATATCATCACGCCTCAATCCCATAGGGGTAGGCAGAAACTATGTCCTTTCACTTGCCACGATCCTTGCATATTTCCTTCGCTTCTTCCAGTCTCATTAAACCTTTCATACAAGTTCGTCGGTTTAGAGTACTCTTGACCTGGCCCTTATTTAAAATGTATTGGATTTGGTCCAGAAACGTTCGCCTTGGTCTCGCCCTTTCAACTTTCCCATTCACTCTTGACTCATAAATCCTTTTTATCAGTCTCCTTTCATTCATTCTCTCTACGTGCCTAAACCATCTAAGCATACCTTTATCAATTTTAGTCACTACATCTTTTTTCATACCACAACGTTCTCTTATCATACTATTTCTTACTTTGTCACTCAATTTCAACCCACTCATACTTCTCAACGCTCTCATCTCTACCGCATTTATTTTACTTTTGTGGTTTTCCTGACATACCCAACTTTCACTACCAAACATAAGTGTTGGCACCAACACTCCCTATATTCCCTGCATTCATTCTCCTTGCAATATCACTTTCACATGTTCCATGTTTTGTTAATTTAAATCCCAATTATACAAATTCTTTCACCTCTTCCATTTGTTCCCCATCTATTGAAATATTGCTATTCACCATAAATTGATCTCGTTATTTATAGATAAGTGTCCCTTATTGGATATAGGCTTCCTTAAGTTTGATTCCAATGTGCTAGATTTTTAGCATTCTTTCTCAGCAATTTTCCTAATTCTTTCCTTGTCGTAAAAGGTATACATAATTGCATTTTATCACAAACACACATAAGATGCGTATAAATAAACAAATACAAGCATTATCTTACACACAAACAGTGAAGTACAGTAATAAAAACTTATCATTAAGACACTGTCTTACAAAATTAGGATTTCATTCTTGACTCTTTATAAGCAGGGGCTATCGGTATTGCTTATTTTATTCTACACTAGTTTTTGATCGCGACTTTGTCTGCCTTATAATATTAAAATGTAAAGTTACTTTTGAGAGACTAGTTAGACTTGATCGTCATTTTTTATTTAAAGGTCAATTGTGAAGTGTACCATCCATATTTGTAATGTATTCGTATAAAAAAAGTTATTGTTCTTTCCAAAATGTAAGTACCGCAAAACTTAAATAAAATCAATTATTCTTTATTCAAGCAGCTTTATAAGCTTCACATTTCATTCTGAAAAGTAACCGCAACAAACTCAGTTTGATATGTTACCTATCATTGAAATACGAACTATTCAACCCGTAGTTACACTACTACTTAAGTAGACGCTTAAAATATAACTAGAAACTTGATCACATTTATAAAAAATATGGCTGAAACCTACTTCATAATACTTAATAAACAAGTATTTATTATAATAAATATGTTAAACTACTTCATTAACACTGTACATTTTCTAACAGAGTAACATTAAAATACATACACAAGTTGTCTGCATATTAACAAAACCAATCTATAAATCCTAAAATCATCCCATGTTAAATGTCTAGAGGGAATAAATTAAAAAAAATCCAACCCTTTTTATTATAGAATTCTAAGACTATAAACCTATATTTTCGTTTTACCTATATTTTATTATATTTGAAAGGAAAAACTAATATTTATTGTTATTATCATCAGAAAAATATAGTCCTTCGAGCCATATTTGATATGAGATTATAAAAGCTCTTGTGTTTATGATCCAGTAGTCTCTGCGAACTGCGTTTGATCCCAATCTGAACGAGTTAAATATTCTAACAAGCCATGTCCTCAAGTTATACACTATTACTGATCTGTAATATTTAACTTTGTTTTGTTATTTGTCAACATACATTGCAACCCCAATATAACAAAATTTGAAAGACAATATAACACAACATGTGGTATTATAGAATGATATGATTACAAACCTATATACATATATATCATATATAACATACATATTTGAGTATAATATACATAATAATTTTAAGAAAAAACCTGCTATGATTTTAAAAATATGGTCGTTCGAGCCGTATCTGAATTCACATTGTAAAAGCTCTAGTATCTATGATCGAAAACTTAAGGTTCAGAATTGTTTTCCAACAGTGTTTGGTTCCATTCTCAATGAGTAAAACAATCTAATCAATAATATAAAACAAACTAAAGGGAGTTAGAAAATATAACACAATACTTTGTATTACAGAATGTTATGACCACAAACCTATAAATGTACATCATATATAACATATTCCAGTATAGTGGACCCAATAGTTGTAAGATAAAACCCTTATTTGTTCCTATTATAAGGAAAAGAATATGGTCCTTCGAATCATATCTGTACTGAGATTGTAATTGCTCTTGTATTTCTGATTCACTAGTGCCTGTGCACAGAGTTTCATCCGAATCTCAATAAATAATATAATCTAATAAAGCATATCCTCAATTTAGACATTCACTAAACTTGAACTGAATGAAGTTGAAAATATAAGTTCAACCTCGATATAAAAAAAACTTAAGGGACTTCGTTACATCTAATAATTTTTACAATGAGGTTTTGTTTTTATAAAGTTAGAAAAACATGTTTCTTAGCATTAAACAACAATATCTGTCTTACAATGATTATTATAGTTTTATTGATATATTATTTGTTCACGAATTACGGCCCAATATTGCAGAATTAAATGGGAATAATTCATAGCAAACGTTTTGTAAAGATTATAGACTTAAATAAACCATTAAATAGAGTCGTACAACACATTCTGCAATGATTAAGAATTCGTTATAAAGATATTTATAAATAATGTATTCGTAACGAAAATTTTATTTTGCATTAACTGTTACGGTCAATCAAAAGGGCATTTGACGAACTTGTTATGATATAATAATAATATATGAATGTTTTATATGTCTGTATGTCGATACATAAATTTAATTAAATAATTTTCCAACTACAATTCGTTCGTCAAACTTTCATACACAATAGGTGTCTTCCATCTATAATATTGCACGAATCTGAAAATAAGACATAAATTTTAGATAAATAATTATCTTTCAAAATATTACCCGTCATAATGACTTGTCACTTGTACAGTTTTTGTTTTTAGTTAGAAAAATTCCGATTAAAGTAAAAAAGGATAAAAAACATAATCGAATTGAGAGCTAAATTAGCCTAAATAAATAAATAATTGTAACACTTCAAGTTATATAGACGAATAATTGCAACACAAAGAGTAATAATATATTTATACATGTATATGTGGGACTTCCCGGAGGATTCCCAGAGACAAGAAAAGAAAAAGAGGGCGACAAAAGAAAAGATGGAGAGATATCTTTAGGGAAACAGTAGGTCCAGACTGGATGCGCCAAGCCAGAGATAGAGCTAACTAGAGGAATTTGCCGAAGAAAGCGAAGCGCCGAAGAAGCGACTTTTACGCCAGACTAATTTGACTAAATATAAATGACTACTGGACTAAATACATTAAGAATATAATTATTGACATTAAAATTTTAAATATGTAAAGTGCGTGTGTACAAAATACACATGTCAGAAGTGAAACTTCTTTGGAAGGGAAAAGGAAGATATGTTAGGAATTTAATAGTCATTAAAATATTAAAAGTGACGAAAATTAATACAAATAATATATTGAAATAACAAATTATAAATAAAAATGTCACGTGTTTTTTGCCAATGTTAGAAATTATTAATTAAAGTTTGTTTTTGAATTTAAAATTTTAGAAGAAAGGAGATTTATGAAATATTTTTATTTTATGAAAAATAGTATATTAAATTATTAAATGACCAGTGGCCAATTAAAATGCCACGTGTTATTTGTAAATATTAAAACTACCCAACCTTCAAACGAAGTAGCATAAAAAATGCTTCACATCTTCGTAACGCTAATCACTCGTTTCATCCGTAAAATCTTACCATCATGCGCCTAAAGAAGTTTCACTTCATAAAAAATACATTATTGTTATATTAGTCCTAAGACATCCAGCTAAATAAAAAAAAAACATCAAATCTTTTTTTGTTTATTAATAGCGTATAGTAAGGTAAAAGGTAAGTAGCAGCCCGTTAACGTCCCACAGCTGGGCACAGGCCTCCTCACTCATATGAGAGAGGGTTTTTAGAGCATAGACCCACCACGCTGCTCCACTGCGAATTGGCAGGCATTAGTACACAAGTGCACTCTCTATTCCTTCACTCTCATAGTCCAATTTGACGGTAATCCGACACAACCGGAGAGAGATCGGGCGCAGGACCGACGGCTTAACGTGCTCTCCGAGGCACGGGGGTGAATCACACCGCCAACTTCCCAACTTCGGGCAAATATTGAGAAAATCTTAATAGAAAACTCAATATCCATTTTTGGATTGGCCCGACCCGGGACTCGAACCCAGGACCTCATGTCTGTAGTCGAACATGCTAACCATTAGACCAATGAGGCAGTCATTAATAATAATAATATAATAATTAATAGCGTATACGTGTACTATATTTTTCATTGATTCAATGATTAAAGTCAGAATTAATTTTTTTTTAAATCAACTGAAAAAACCATAAATAAAAAGATGTTAATATTTAAGATTAAAATAAAAAACAAAAATTCCCGACGGTCTGAATTCTAGATTTTTTATTACTAAAACTTTGTTTGTTGTCATTTTCAGAATGTAGTCAAAATAAAAAATATGAAAATCCTCAAATTTTAAATTATTTTATTATTACACACGTAGACAATTAAAAAAAAAAACAAAAATGTCCCTATGGTTTTTGAATTTAAGATATTTTTTTTATTCCTCATAGCCTAAGTTTTTTCGTCTGTTGCCTGCTACTTTAAAGGTCAGCAAAATAGCCGTTTTCTGATAGATTAAACAAATAACATGAATATTGACATTGTACAATTTGGATATGAGAGACTTAATTACACACTAAAATATTAATTATCAGCACAGACGCGAATGTAACAGTAGATAACTGCCAACCATATGTTCAATCGCAAAATATTTTGTAAATATCAATATGACCTCAAAACCGCAATACGTACAAAAACACAATAGAAATAATCTATACATATTAAAATAAAATTGAATTGTATTGTAACGTCGAAATAACAGACTGGCAAATACTTTGTATGAATATTTTTACGGTGTCTACAATGTATTATAAAATTATAAATCATTTATCCTTCTGTAAAACATTTATAATTTGTAGATCATAATGTTTGAAAGCAACGACGCTGGAAAGCAAACACGTAGTAACTCGCAAAATATTGTTTTTAACAAAACTTCAGGATTATGCCGATAAATTCCATCTGTTTAATCTAATATATAAAATACTCGTGTCTCGGTGTTAGGAGTTGAACTCCTCCGAAACGGCTTGAGCGATTTTCGTAAATCTTAATGTGCATATCGGCTAGAGTGAAGAATCGGACAACAAATATTTTTCATCTCCCTAAATGTTAAGGGTGATCCACCCCAATTTTTTTTTAAATGAGAAATTTTTTTGTTTTTATTTTATTATATTGTGGAATGAAAAAATACATACAACCCTAAATTTTCACCTGTCTATCACCAACCCCTATCTATTAATTGCGATTATAGTTATTATGTGGCAAAACACCGTTTGCTGGATCAGCTAGTAAGTATATATAAATATAATTAGCTGAACCCGCGACTTTGTCTGCGTAGAATGTTTTTGGTAGCATTTTCATTCATTAATAAACACCCCCGCAACCCCTTTTGCGGATGAAATTTCGCAAATTCCGTTCTTAGCTGACCTCTACTCAGCAAAAGGAATATTCCTACCAAANACTCCGGCAACATAATAAACAAAAAAATCAAATAATTTAATGATTCTTTATTTTTCTTCTCGTTCCTCTCCGATTCCTGTAGATTGGACATTAGTTGTGAGAACCTCTTGATATCCTGATCTCTTTATTGGTCATGTATTTTAGTGCATTGAAAGTTGTGCGGTGGTTGAAAAATATGATCAAATCCTATTCTATGTCTATCTCCTGGTTCTAAGCTACCGTTCCACCAATTTCCAGCCCAATCGGTTAGCCTTTCTTGAGTTTTAAATTGTGTAAGTAACACGACTTTCTTTTATATATATATATATATATATATATATATATATATATATATATAGATATAGATGACAACTGTAATCGATAAATACAAAATTTATAATTTTTTTGTTGTGATGAACAGTTTGGATTACTAGATGTTTGCTTTCCAGTGTCGATATATTACAAATTATTTTATAAATAAGGCATAAATAAAAATATACGCTGCGAAATGAGCCAGTTTGCTAAATTTTAAATGAGTGCCCGGGTTTACAGATTTAATGCCATATTCGTATTACTGGCTTTTTAATGAAACCGGTCTAAAGCACATCGTTTGGGTGCTTTTAAAATCTATAAAGGACACAGGTAGAAAGTATTTTTTTTTTTTAATGAAACTTCTTTAGACGCATGACGATAAAATTTTTGGGGATGAAACGCATGCAATGTCACGAAGATATGCAGGGTTTTTATACTAATTCGTTTTAAGATTAGATACTTTTAATATTTACAAATAGCAAGTGGCATTTTAATTTGTCATATACTATTTGTCATAAAATTTTGAATTCGAAAATAAAATTGAATTAAAAAATTCTAATATTGACAAATTGGCATTTTATTTAATTCGTCATATGAAATTTAAATAAATTATTTGTATTAGAGTCACAGAAATGTAGAGATTTTCATCAAAATCGTGAAGCGCTCCAAATTTTTGTGTTCACCAAGGATGAAAGCGAAAGGTGAACCACTGGTGTCTCATACATGGATAAGTCGCCCACTCGCCGAGACCGACATTTCCCATGGGTAAGGGTTTGTTCATAAAAGCATTACCCAGCGGAAAAATAAAGCCAATTTGTCAGCGAATATACGGGTTAGTGAAACTTTACTAAATTGTAAGTCAATCGGGCGTATAATTTTGGAAATCTCGTAACGAGCCAGTATATAATACTTACTGCAGCTTAGGTATTATGGTTTTTACACAGCATCGCATTGTCGTCGTCGCTTCAAACGATGGACGTCCACTGCTGGTCATATGTCTCACGTAATGATGTCCACAAGGCCCGATCTTGCGCCGCCTGGCTCCAGCGGCTACCGCCGACCCTCTTGATGTCATCGGTCCACCTTGCGGGGGGTCTCCCTATACTGCGCCGCCCGGTGCGCGGTCCACTCCAGCACCTTCGGGCCCCAACGTCCACCGGTCCGTCGGACTATGTGCCCCGCCTATTGCCACTTCATTGTTATGTCGGTGACTTTGGTTTTGCTACGGGTCTCCTCATTTCTGATTTGATCGCGTAGAGAAACTATCTGGCGTAGTTTCCCGAACACTGCCAAACCGAGCTGGATTCGGCGGTTGACCTCTTTCTCGAAATTGGACCTACCAAGCTGGACTGTGACACAGATATGTATACTCGTCTACAATTTCCAGTGGTGAGTTCTCAACGATGATTGGGTGGAGCGGAACATGGATATTCGACATAACTTTCGTCTTATCCACGTTCATTTTTAGGCCCACCAGGTGAGAAACTCTACTGAGGTTTTCGAGCATTGTATTGAGATCTTCAAGAGTCTCTGCCATAATGACCACGTCATCGGCAATCCATAGATGAGTGATGTATTCGCGTTCTACACAGCTTCGTATGGGAACGCATTTTTTTTGCTTGGCGTCACATCTTTACTGGCAGGGTGGTAACTTGCCCTAAGCGAATTCTTCCACTAGTCCAGTCTCAGACAGAAATTAGAAAGTGCAATTTTTCTAAATTTAACCTGACGGGAATCGAACCCAGGGCCTCTGTTAGTGAGGCGAGCACTCGAACCAGTGCGCTAGCAAGGCCCACAAATACATGTTATACACTTTTATTTATACCTATACATTACTAATTTAGCAACTTTAAAAATGTATACACAATTTGTGTGCTTATTAACAATCTATAAATCTCGAAATCAACCCTATTAAGTG
The DNA here is from genome assembly GCA_015832385.1 of Elymnias hypermnestra. NCBI lineage: Eukaryota > Metazoa > Arthropoda > Insecta > Lepidoptera > Nymphalidae > Elymnias > Elymnias hypermnestra. The sequence goes on along the minus strand of JACTOM010000922.1, from coordinate 1,902,595 downwards.
ATCCCTTTTTTGGGATAAATTTAAAAAAAAAAAAAAAGTCCTACAAATACTTTTGTACCCAACGCTGACTACTGATACATTTTGTTATCACTTAATATCAAGTGTGGTTATCAAGTATAAACATTAAAAAGATCCTAGGAATAAGGACACTTCACAATAAGGAATAGGTATATATTTATATATTCGAAGATACTTGTATATTACAACGACGTTAACTTGATTTGCATATAGTCAAGGTTTTACACATTAGGTTTCAAGTTTTTATATGCAAATCTAAAAAGAACACTTTACTCTATTATTTTTCAATTTGCCAGATTAAAACCGGAACAGTCTAGGCATATTGATAACATTTACGTATACAAAGAGTTCACGCATAAGAATTTACGATATTCTGTTTATGAGTACATAAGATACAAGATACGTGAGTACAAATTTGTACGCCGACGAAACCTTCGCCACTAACTTGTAATGAGAGATCAATACAAAAGTCCGCAGTAGTATATATTTATCTCTAAAGGATAACCTAATGTGATCATATATTTAACTCTTATTACATTTATACAATACAATGTTTTTACTTGTCCAATTAAATACATTACATACGTTGTATACATCATAAACACCGAAACTGCACTTAACAAGTATTTCATTAAAATGTATATCTTAGAAGATATTCGAGATTTGAAAAGCGGTTCCGGTTGGAAGTGGTTGGCGGGCGCTGGGTGTGGCAAAGTTACATAGGCACCAAATAGATGTCCTCGTACATTTTCATGTAAGTGTACGCAAACGTAAATGCGCGGGTAAGCTAGTAATACATAAAAACAACACTTACCCAAGGAAAATAACACATAGTCCAGAAATTCCACTGCTCAGAATACAAAAAGCTCCTGGGAACGTTGATATCGTACTAGCGTACAATGAGTTGTACATCGCAGGTGAAATCAAAGGGCTCACCCCTTCAATAGCACACATTAATGCGAACACTTTAGCGATATTCTCCGATGGCAAGATTTTACTTAGTAAAGATCTTATAAGTGGCGATGATAACCCTCGGAACAGAGATACAGCGGCCGCTATAACAATATCAAATTGCGTATAGTCTGATGACATGATGAGAGAAAAGAAGGAAAAATGGACGTGAATAATAAATGGTACTCCAAGGAAAACAAAAGACGTAAAGGAAGACTGATAAAGCAATGTAAAAACGACCTGAAGAAAGTAATAGGATCAATCTGTACAGATGGAAGGCATTAGAGGATGCACTTGTCGAAAGACCAGCTGTGAAGAAACAAGAGCCGAATGCCGAGAATATAGTTTATGAAAGCTAATTTTATTATTGATGACTGATGCAAAGTCGTAGAACTAAGCCTGTTCGATGGACTACCTACAACATAAGGGTCACTGTTATAATTGTTACTTGTGATCAACTAAAAGCTTTTTAGTATCGTTTTTGAATAAAATTAAGAACGAAGTTTATTTTGAAATTAGAAGGATATAAAAGGAAAAATGGGAATGTACCAACATTGTTTTGAAACTATGTAAAGATGTCACAGAGACACTTTGGTAAAAAATATAAAAGTCGATTATAAAGCTACTGAGAAATAAAAATACAAAGAGTTCCTAAGTCTTCCTAATAAAATAAGATCACTTTAACGCGACTACCTATAAAAAGTTGATTATGTACCAGATCTTGTTCAACATTAAATTTAATAACGTTTTCTAATTGCGTAACAGTCGGGAAAGGTAACTTAATATGTTGTTGTTACTATTTAATGTCTTTATTGTACAAAAGAAAAACGGAATCTATAGCAGTTAATTTTCCCTATGTGACCGATTAAAATTCAATGAAAGCGAGCTATAATAATCAAAATCAAAAACTTATCATCGCCCTTCACAATGTATGAAGGGTCATCTATATAAACGAGGAATAGAAAAGGTCTTAAAATGATACCCTGTCGAACTCGCATTTTTTTGACAGACTAGTGCAATGGTGAAAATACTTACCCGCATACATCTGCCAAGAAGCAGTCGCAAATGCTTTAAAAATGTATTCCGCAGTAGTAGATAAGATTGCAACGATAGCAAACGCCAAATCGGTCACTTTGAACAACTTCTGTACTAAAACGACTCCAAAGAACGATCCAAAGAAGGATATCGTGGTGTGAGATGCTGAATAAATTGTATACTGGTTCAATGCCCAATTCAGCTTCTTCCTAGTATACATATATTCTAGACCCATTTGACCGTACATTATGAATATTGTGAGACTGTTTGCAACTGTTAGGAGAAGGATTTGTGCTCTTCCGTGATTAGGTCGCTTCTTGAAACATTCTGACAACATATCCTTTATGTGCTTAAAGTCTAAAACTGATTTTAATCCACCCTGAAAAAAGAAGTGTGAACATTATTCATTTACAGATAACATTCAGAAATAGAGCCTGCCAACTAAGCCACGATAGCTTAGTGGGTAGACTAATGGATTCTTAAATTCTAAAATATTTCTTTGATGTATTCCAATATTAATCCAATGACTACCAAAATAAAGGTTAGGTTTGTAAAAAATTAAAAGTGCGTGCGTACAAAGTACACATATCAGAATTGAAACTACTTTGGCAAACTAATTTTTAAGTCTTGTAAGTGTACAAATCTAACACTTTAGATTTCCGAGACTTAAGAGCCATCATTATTAGTAGAATTTAATTGTCATTTAAAAGTGTTGAAAATTAATACAAGTAATTTATTGAAATCTCAAATGACTAATTGTAAATAAAAATTCCACGTGTTTTTGTCAATATTAGAAATTATTAATTATGTTTTTTAGCTTAAAATTTAGAAAAGAGAATTTCTTCTATATTTTATGAAAATGCCGCATGTTATTTATGAACATTAAAACTACCTAAACTTAAAGCGAATACGCATAAAAACGCTGCACACCTTCGTGACGCTAATCACGCGTTTTATCCGATAAAAAATTTACCCTCATGCGCCTAAAGAAGTTTCACTTCAAAAAGCTTAAACAAATAATTACTTAAAAATTATTATTGAAAATAAATATAAAATATAGAACATAATATCGTATCGAGCATATTTGTATTGGCAAGTCTATCATAGTGTTTGTGTTATAATTAAGCATCAAAACTTAATTTCGATTCACTATTATATGAACGTAACAATTTTGCAGCGGGATCTTAGACTATAAGCATCTTTATATTCAGAGATAAGCGTTCTTTGCCCAGTACTTATATTCTACGTCATTTATCAGTCTTTGTACTATTTATCTTTTAAATCTCTTGATAGCTAGTTTAAGTTCGTCTATTTCACATTAAACAGAATCAATACTGATATAAATGCAAACAGACGTTGACTTACGTTTTCACTTACATTTTTGCTGAATTTTGGTATAAATGGATTACTTTTGAAACGAAAATAAATTTTAAAGGTGGTGCAATTGATAACGAATGTATGCAGAAGTCATTTGCATTTATAGTAATATGATTTTTGATGTGAAACTTCTTTAGGCGCATGAGGGTAACATTTTTACGGATGAAACGCATGATAAGCGTCACGAAGACATGCAGCATTTTTTATGCTAATCCGTTTGAAGAAAAGCATGTGGCATTTTAATTTCCCACTCATCATTTAATAATTTAATATACTATTTTTCATAAAATATAAAATAAAAATATTTAATAAATCTCTTTTCTTCTAAAATTTTAAATTCAAAAACAAACTTTAATTAATAATTTCTAATATTAGCAAAAAACACGTGACATTTTTATTTATAATTTGTTATATCAATATATTATTTGTATTAATTTTCGACACTTTTAATATTTTAATGACAATTAAATTCCTAACATATCTTCCTTTTTCCATTCCAAAGAAGTTTCACTTCTGACATGTGTATTTTGTACACCCGCACTTTTATTTTATTGCTTACCTTGGACTCATGGTGAGTCGCAGGAATAAGCTAGTACTGCTCACTTATTGCTAATTCTATTATCCCTAAGCACATGCACAAGATATGTTAATTTATAAATTTAATGTTTGTTAAAAGAAAGCTCATTGAAAAAACATATTTTTCTATAATTGGAAGGATTATTTAGAAAGATATAAAAAAGCGTAGTAATGAATCATGATGGTTATAAATATAAGCGTATTAAGAAAGGGAGACCTGACTGAGTTCGTCGTGGATTTTACAAAGACAATGCTTGTAGCTTTAAAATGCTGTAGAAAGCCAAGTTAAATTAAGAATTTCGCTGTGATTTTTTTTAATACTTCATATTTAAATCAGGACTTACTTGTACAGCTCCAACTAATGACTCTTTAAGGCACAAAACTGTAAACGTATAGGCTAGTACAACTAAAGAAGCTGATATAAGTAGCAAATAAACTGTTCCAACTGCCTTCAACATATGAGAACTTAGTACTGCCCCTAAAACGCTGCCAACTGATACGGATGCCTCTACTATCGTCATTCTATAATAAAATTAAGTGTTAGTACTACAGAGATTTTGTCAACTAAATTAACAAGCTAAATTAGCAATATAAACATAAATATGTACAAAATATTAATGTGTATTAATAAATACTGAAATTATATAATCGGCTTATACTCACAACGTGAGGAAAGGACATCCTTTCGATCTGAGTACAAAACATTTACATATTATAAATTTGAACAACTCTCACGAAAGTTTACAATGATAAATAGTAATATACATAGATAAAAATAAACAAATATTCACAATTAACATTTACAAAGCTTCCCACGTGTATAAGTCAAATATATAGCTTTCTTTTCCTTACAAGGCTATCATGTTAATTTTAATGAGTTGCTCTAATTTTACCGAAACTTAAAATATTCATCGTAATTCAGACTCAGTATAAAACCTGTATAACTGCCTATTTTACTATGTTATAGATAAAGGTGAATGGAGAGAAGAGGAAACAATTTTTTTTGTAGAATTAAATTAATATTTATAATTAAAGTATAAAAATTTATATACAATACGACTTGACACTGCTTGATACTAATTATTAGGTAGTTTATGTTTTACGTCAATGGAAAAATATTTTCACTGACATTTAATAATAAATAGAATAAAAATCCAATAAAATATAATCACTCCTTAAATAATTTCGGTGTAACTATTACTATGATGTTATCTTATATCCTCTTTACATATTTCAATGTTGCATAATTTGCAATCCTGTATCTCAAATAACGTAAAATAACACTTTGAAAAACATTTATGCAACAATAAATTTCTCTCTCTCCCTTTCTCTCTTTGTCTTTTACTATGCATATACAAGTTCGGTTCTCAGTGTTCACTGTATTACTTTTGAAATTAGATATCAGTGGCATTTTGTTATAAATATACTTTTAAGTTATCATATCCAATTAATATTATTTCCTACAAGTTCTAGGCCACTATAGCCCCAGACTTTACTAGTAATTTGAAATTAAAGTTTTATATGTAACGTCATTTTAGTGACCGAACATTACGGACGAAATTTTATTTAAATTTCAATAACTAAAACTGGAAAATATATGAGATTGATAACACTATTGTACATATGTAATTAGGGGTTTTAAACGTATTTGTTTTTAAATATTCGACTAATTTCCTCTGTGCAGAATAACATTAGCAGAAAATCATTAAAAGCAGAGGTATCACCGTTTACCATTAATACGATATAAGCACCAAAAAGCAAGAAAATTACCTTCATTGCGTGTTACCTAATTGAACGCTTTTCAATCGACGAGATGTCACTAATGTAGCAGAATGCACCAGTTATTAGAGCAGTATATCCACCGCTAAATGACATTGGTATTGAGATACCAATAAACCACCAAGGCCCTAAACTGTCCAACATACTGTAGACGACAATCAACCCGCTAGACAAGGACATACCTGAAACAAATATAAGTTATCTTACCCCCAAGCCCTTTGGAAGAATAATAAGACAATTCAAAAATCCTAATTTATAGGCAAACTATTTGTTAATAAAACATAACATTTCAATGAACCAATGTCGTAACGGTTATTTATTGTATGATACATAAATTATTTGGAAGAGTAGTGACGCAATTTAAAAACACCTAAATTTGCAGGAAAACTTTTTGAATTTCAACAAAACTTTGTGAAACAATGATATTTGGTGGTGGCACGGAGTCATTGTTAGACGATTTCAAAATTTGTACTTAACACAAGAAAATATACACTAATCTTAGATTATTTGGACAATTAGTACCGCAATTCAATGACTACAGGACAAATGCTTGAAAATAAAACAAAATTTTTAAATCAACCTATAATGTAATGATATTTTGTGGTGCCACGAAGTCATAGTCAGTGCCGATAGTACTTTTTAACACGAGAATGTATAGAGATTAGCGATAATTATGAATTGTGTAAATTTATCCAAAGCAGCGATCTACATAGTACGTAAATTTGATATTTATCAGTATTAATTGTGGTAGAATATCTGTCTGTAATCAAATTGCAATGAGCTTGCGTTTATTGCTGCATTGCAATATTTACTTAAGGTGTATTATGTGCGAAGTTGTGATAACCGACGGGGGAAATTCTGCGTATTAGTGTTGGGCTCCATTACCATATTAGCGGGGTGGCAAAGTAATCGACTTGCAACGCGTTTGCGTTTGGTTGTAAATTTCACATTGTAAGGTTGTTTCATTTAAACGATGCTGGCTCATATGAGCAACACGTTTTTTTAGGTGTACCCATATTCAGACAGATTTGTTAGTTTACTGCAGATTCAAAATGAAAAACATTTACAAAAAGAACTACCTTCTACATGAACTATACCAAACAAATTAATGTATAACGGAATTATTTTTTAAAAATAGTTCCACAAACTGTCCGCGGTAACATATTTTTATCATTTAAGGTTGATACACTATAAAATTTATGTGGTAAGGTTGTTGTTGTAAAGCTATTGCCTGCAGAGTTACCGCTGTAATTTCACATGCCGTAATCACATGCTGTAATTTTTTGAAGAATAGTAGCCTAACTTACATTAGCTATCTGCCTGTGAAGGTCTCTCCAACTTCGGTTCGCAGTAGCATAGGTATAAAATAAATATTATGCTACCGCGTGAACCTTAAAAGATAACTTTTAAGTCTTAAAGTTATTATTGACTCACTAATCACTATAACCGTTTGTTGTGTTGAGATATTTTCGCCGTTTCTCTTTTTACGATCGTGGTCTATTTTAACTGTATCATTATAATAAATATTAACTTATCAAACTAAAAAATAATTGATATGGCTTAAAGAAATATCGTAATATCACGCGGCTTACGCGGCGGCGTTCTCATTAAATTATTTTAATGACCATGTCAATAACATACCTAATAAGGGCCAAACAACCAAAGGTTTTCTTCCATGTTTATCCGACCATACTCCCAGGAATAAGGAGAGTATAGCTGGAGCAAGAGACTCCAATATCGTCCTAACCATGGACACAAACGTTGCATACTTTTGTACCTCCTCTTCTAAATGACTTCCGTTATTTGTATTTGGCGACAAAAATATTTGACAATCTTCTCGAGTTCACATGTTCTGAATAGAATCAAATTACTCACCGCGGCACCTAAAACATTAATAAATTTTAGTATTAAATTGTTAGGCACACGCCTCCTAACTCTTAGGAGAGAGAGTTTTAGAGCATCGACCCACCACGCTGCTTCTCTGCGTCTTTGCAGGCTACACATACCCCAGTTACTCCCGGGATGTACAGGTTTTCGACGAGGATTATTTTCACCGTAAAGCACATTAATGGATTTAATAAAACAATCAAACGTGAGTTTCATTTTTATAAAGAGAAGCGTTCCTGGTATGGATTCGAACCTGTGATTTCTCTAAACGGCGATTTCTCTGGCGGTTTCGCTTGGTGTAATGAACGCCTTTAAAGGCAATACAATACCACAGAGTGCCTTCCTACCTCATGAGACTGTTAATGGCGTATCTCCAAAAGAGAGAGGTGGTGTGGGAGAATGGTGGTCATCTGTTCCGACATCGTGCTTGCCGCGGCGTACCGCAGGGATCTGTATTGGGATATGTATAATGAAATGTGGGTTTCGACGGCTGTTGCCCAATATAGGGGGACCAAAAGCGTTCTGCAGAAAATTTATAGCTAGTATGGCGTTATACGGTGCTTCCGTGTGGGTCGACGCTCTGAAAACTCCGAATAAGACACTTTTACGGATGACTGTGGTCAGGGCGATACGGGGGTACCGCTCAGTGTCGTGGACGGCGGCAACCCTTCTGGCAGGTTATCCTCCATGGGAGTTACGAGCAGAAGTTATTACAACCGCCTACCAGTGCAGGTCGGATGCAAAATTAAGAGACGGGCTCTCTAATAGCTACGAGGCTCGAAGGATTAGGGTCCTTTCGGATAGAGCCTTAAGCCAGCTGTGGAAGGAGGATCTCGAATCCCCAGTAGCGGGATCGGCCATAGTTGAGGCGATTCGTCCCCACCTGGAATAATGGTTATCCAGAGTGTATGGATTGCTCTCCTATAGACTGGTGCAGATGTTAACCGGGCATGACTGTTTCGGTAAATACCTGCACCAGATTGTCCGTTGCGAGGAATCGACCGCCTGCGAAGGGTGAGGCGCCCCTATAGACTCGGCACACCACGTGTTGGCAGAGTGTTCCGCTTGGAGACCTTAGCGACAAGTCTTAGTTTCGCTGATCGGAGGGAACCTCTCGTTAGCTAGCATAGTTGACGCAATGGTTATTTGACGTCATGGCTAACGAGACGGGCTAGAGAGCAGTTGCCTCCTTTTGCGAATCTGTTATATCGCTGAAGGAGACATTGGAAAGGGTGAGGCGGAATGCCGACAGCGTTCTCCCACTCAGACGGACGCCAGGAATCAGGATTGCTCATCTCCTGCTCCCTTCGTGTGTGTATTCTGTGGGTTCCCTAGTGGGTATTCTGACTTGTCAGTGAGTCTCACATTCCCGTCAAGGGGTGCGTAAAAGCATTTCCCAGCGAAGAAAAAAAAAGAAAACCCATACGTATACAAATTAGAAAATACGATTTCCTAAATTTGCCCCGCCGGGTTTGGCACAAGGGGCTTCTTCTATTGAAGCAAATATTCGCAGCATAGCGCGAGCGAGACCATCATTGCAACATAACTGTAAATGTGATCTGTTGAAATTAGCTGAAAGTCCGACCTGACGGCTGGCTGTTAATGTGCGGGGCCCTTAAGATAAATACATTCTTGGATTTACAGATATCTTATTGACTTAACAATCACTCGATTCGAAGTATCCGCATTAAAACTGGTTATACAATAACAATCACGAGTGATGTACTCGTCATCTAGAATTCTATGTCATTCGCCTAATTAATAATCGTATTAAATAATTTCTTAGATGATGACCTAGGGGTGAGACGAGTGGATTCCCTTTCAGAGGAATCAATCCTGAATAAGTACTACTAAGATTCCGTCTACACAAAGAATCTTTCAAGCTTGAAATTCAGCATCTTTTCCAAGAATGAAAATATCGTGAGGAATATACCCCGGGAGTAATTCTAGACCGCCAAACCGCAGTGAAGCATGTTGTATCTATTTTCTAACAACCCTAGCTGCTATTAATATGGAGGCCAGCCCAGTCCTACTCCTGTGTCCAGCAGTGGGGAATTTTATAGGCTGCTATTTATCTTATATAATTTTATCGACGAAAATACGCTAATCAGCGATAAGACCGCCTTTTGTACATTTGCTGTTAACTTAAACCATATTATAAACGCCGTTTCTTTTAAGGTGTACAATAAAGAGTATATTAATATTATTATTATTAATATATTATACTCTATTGGTAAAAAATATATTGTCTTTGCGAGCAGCTTGCTTAGAGCTCTCTTTTTATATATATTTTTGTCGCGTTCGAATCAGGATCTGATTGTTTTAACTGAGATTATCGGTAAAACTAGTAAATTTTCTGTTAAAAAAATCTGTAGCTATGTATAATAGTATGTCATTTGGCCGGTAGTAGCGTTCGCAGCGTCGAAAAGTACGCACGAATTTTGCGTTGAACCTGATTTCTCGTTCTCCATCTCTCTCTAGTCGTGTAATCACTTATCATTATGTGAGATCCCAGTTCAGCGCTAACCTGCTAGAAATAAAAACAAACCTACTGATCAAACAAACGAATTTACGTCGCTATTTAATCCATAAATATTTTGAAACAGCACATCGTTAGGGCATCTCTACGTTATACAATTTAATTAATTAATATTGTAAGCAAGTTCGTTGTCATTACGTCGCTCTAATTAGTACACAAAAAAGTATAGGTGAATATTCTCATTCGCGAATTTTCGACTAGGTGATATGGGTTATCAAAATTGATATAAATGATAAGGCCTAATTCAACAAGTGAGTCTAAATGACCGTATGCTCACCTTTAAAAAGTCAACATACGTTTATACATTTATATGACACTAGTTCAGCTAAACAAACAAAGAATAATTTTAAAAAAAGAATGTTTCAATTCCGACTACACCTTACAAGAAATAACACATAACATAGAGATATACTTAAAAACCCTTTATATGAGCTTTCAGTACATGGTGCTGAACAATTTATAGCCAAACAAATTTACTGTTTGGTAAACTTGTATTATCACGACGTCTCATCCCGTATGTTTAAAAAATATATTAAATTATTGTGGACGAAAAAAAAGCGTTTCCTAAACGATTGAAAATTGAAACAAGATATACAAAGGAGAACGTAAAATTATATTAGGAATTTATTAATTATAGTTTAGCTAAATAAACGAAAATTACTTACCAGACAAGGACACCGACAACATTGTAAAAAACAATGGAAATTCCATTGTTATTCTAAAAGGTCTCGCAGGACTTTCACTAACAATATTAGTGATTGAATTATATTCATTGTCGTTCTCAATTTCATTATGATTGGCCATTTTGTCCAAACTTTACAGTACAGTATCTAATCAAAATTTATTAAAATTATTTTAACATTATTTTTATAAGAATTTCATAAATAATGCGCGGCACAGTAACAATCTTTCAGCAAAGAAATTAAATATTATTACAAATAAAATTTTAACTCTTGATTGGTATTTTTTATGTAACCTTACACTGCTGGGAACGTATAATTATATAAAAGTTTGTTATTGTTGTGCTTTTGTTCAGTCATTCTGATATCTTTATTTTGATTTTTGATGGTTGACATTTGACAATATTGGTCTAAAACATAGATAATACCTATATACTGGGTCTAAAACACAGACCAACTGGAGATAATACTCCGACGAATTCACAGACTAAGAAAGAACTATTTTGTAATCATGTTAACATCGAAAGATTATAAATGGCTTTAGGTTTAATATCGTCATGGTGTTTTCGGATATCCCAGCCACGTAGAATGGTCTATAAATACCCGTTGTTTAAAACCATGTTACTATAATTATTGACAAAGAAAATTATCCTCTAAAAGTTTGTGTATCATGGAATATTGTCATGTATGTGGTTAATACCATAGATAATACCTCTATACTGGTAAGTGGTTATAACGCAAATTGATTAGTGATGCTCTAAAAGCTAGAGATCGCCGACTTATTAATTTTTTACATTTAAAATAAAACATTGCGAGTTTTGTTTTTAACAAAATTAAAAATCTAGGGTATTAAAATTAAAAATACAGATACTTGAGATTTGGCGTGATAATTTGTTATAAATGAATGGGCAAGACTCATTGCCGCATTTCGTCTGAGCCGAGCGTGTGAGCAAAATAGAGATGAGCGATTGGACTAAGGGTTTGGTTTGTGACGCGTGTAGCGTGCGAAGCTATTAAAGTATGGTTTATAAAAACCATCGATGTTATTGTCTGTAAAACGACTTTACAGACAATCAATGATTTATTATAACACCAGTTCTAAAAAGTTTTACTTTTATCTCTACTAAAACTGTAGAATATAGTTCCACAAGACAAGTTATGAAAGAAAATGTGTATAAAATGTTTGCTAGCGTAACAATTTTACTGTTTTCATCAAAATTTAAATCATTTTAAAAAACATAACTTACTTGCTTTTAAATAAAAACATTTTCATAAAGCACACAAATAAGATAAAACAAATTTACATTAGAAAGAGTTGACAAATTAATTTAGATCTATGCTCGTTACAGTAAACATAAGATTTTTTTAAAGTATTTAAAAGGAAATTCGTTAGTGAGTCTTTGTAACATATAATAACGTCGTCAAAATAACTAAGCCAAAAATACATAAAGAAATCTAACTAATTTAGTTATCATTTAGAATTTTAATATTAATTTTTTTATATGAATTATTATCAGTTTAATTCTAAAATTAAAATAGTTAATAATTTTATACAGTGTTAAATGACAAAAAATGTAAGCTTTACACATGCCTTCCCTTGTCTATGTCAAATTTCAAGGAGGCGAGTGTTTCAGACAACAATCTAACGTATTTATTAACTTGCTCAATATATAAATACATTATTCATTAACAAGAGTTTAAAAATATCACTTTTAGAGGTACGTATCAACTAATAATATCATAAATAATGTAGTTTAACAACATGCCCCCATAAATGATTTTGATGAGTCGTCGACTGTCATAGTTGCATCCGCCGTTAGTTCGGGGCTTCCTTTTCTAACATTTTTGTTCTACTTATAACTATTTTTCACTGTATAATGTTATTTACGTGTTCTTTTTGCAAATAATTTACTCGGTGATTTAATAATTTTACTTCTAAAGTGTCTTGTGCAACATGCTTCGACCTATTTTTAGACACTGCTCTCTTTTTTTATGATACAGTAGTATGGTTATAAGCCGGTCGACACTAGAAAATTGTGAAAATAATCTATAAACATTTTTAGCAATAAATAAAAATGGCTGTAAATGTTTATTCAACGAACGTGACGTCGGAGAACCTTTCAAGGCATGATATGTTGGCGTGGGTGAACGACTGCCTCCAATCCAACTTCGCGAAGATAGAAGAGCTTTGTACCGGAGCGGCATATTGTCAGTTTATGGACATGTTGTTCCCTGGTAGTGTACCCATGAAACGAATAAAATTCAAGACTAACTTAGAGCATGAGTATATACAAAATTTCAAAATACTACAAGCTGGGTTTAAGAAAATGTCTGTAGATAAGGTAATCTCATCCATTTCTTATTTTTCCATTATGATTATATTTATGAACAAAATGTTATCCATCATGCCTTAATTGTTAAGTAAATATTAATTTCTTTTGGTTAATACTAGATATAAAATGCCAAAACTTGATTTGACATCAGTCAATTGCTGAACTTTGTTGTTTATACTTAATAAGAAACCAGATAAGTGTAAATATTTTTAAAGGATCTTATAGCTTTGAGTTTGCCTTTTGCAATCAATACAGTGAGGTAGTTATTACAATATTTTGTACAAATATCTGGAATTGGTAATAATGTCTTTTGATAAAAAATACTTTTAAGTATACCTGACAATGATCTATAGATATTTTTCACTCATATTAAATTGACTAGCTGTTCCGCACAGTATTACCTGTGTAATATCATATGCCTTTTTTTATATAAGTTATCTAAATTATTCCTTGTAACATCATTGCCTATCAGTCTGTGAAGATCCTGTCAAAATTGGTCCAGCCATTTGTTCTTCAAACTTGTGTATTTTATTGAAAATATTTATTGTTAATTTATTAATCATATGCATTACATTCATTCACTTTCAAAGAATTTGATACATCATATATTGATGACAAACATGATTCACTTGATATTTAATGTTTATACTTATTATCAGCAATAACTGAAGCATAAAGTATGTAATATGAAATATGTTACTTTCATAACTATTTCTTTTGCTGTTATCTTGGTATTTTTTGTATAGTTTATCAAAGGTTAAAAATGGATATAAGGTGTAAAATTCATCAAGACTGCCACTTTTAAAATTGTTTGCTTTACATGTAGAGAGATAGTGTGTCAAAAAGGTTTTTTATTTTTCATTTTGAGAAAAATAATCATAAACATAAATTGTTACTGTAATGCATGGAACTGATAAAGGATTACTTGAAATGATTCTCATTAATGTTTAAACAACAAAGAATTCAAATCTGTAAATATATATAGCCCAGATGTAGTCTGTCAGAGTAAAATACCATTATTAAGTTACAATGCCTGCATTCATAGCATGAGCTGTAATAATCCAAAGTGTGATAGACACATAGTTATCATTTTGCTTTTCGATGAAGGAATACCGTTCAAGGGACCTTAAATTTTGTCACAATATTGGAACAATTTTGAGCTAATAGCATTTCAACCCATAATGGAGCATTGTGATGGCTCTATGTTAGAACATAGAAAACCTCACTGCTATTACCAAGCCTTTGGGCAGCAGTAGAACATGAATGTGTTGCTACTTACCTTTTCTTATTAATTATATGAGTAAGGGAATTGGAAGCACAGCAGTTTCTAGAGGAAAAGACTGGTCTTATTATAAGATATTGGGTCCAAGTCATGATTGAGCTTATTGTAAATTGATATTGGATATGTCTGTTAAACTTGTGCATCAGAGTGTGCATAGTGGATATCACACATATATGCATCAAACTATTTAAGCAATCGTTTTTGAACGGCACACTGGCTTCTGAGTTACCCAATTCTTAAAATCTGGGTATTTTCTAAGTCAGGGTGACTAGGCATCTCTTAGGCAAGCACAGTCCACCCTAAGCTGCATCAACACTTGAGATCAGGTGTGATTGCAGCTAAGTCCATGTCTTTTAACTACAAGAAAAAAATAAGCTATTGGTCTAGCGCCTGCAATTTCTCCAGCTGTATCAGATTTGCTGTCCTGAGTGACTATAATAGAGCAATAAAAGAGGCACAGGTGCGTGATGATTATGCCAACAACTAGAGGTGGACATTATTAAGTGTTATGACGATTTTGTAGGTAATACCAGTGGACAAGTTGATAAAAGGGAGGTTTCAGGACAACTTTGAGTTTTTACAGTGGTTTAAAAAGTTTTTTGATGCCAATTACGATGGAAGGGAATACGATGCATTCGAGGCTCGTGGTGGTATAACGATCGGGTCGGGTGCGTGTGACAGCGGGGTGCCGTTATGTGCGGCGGTGGCTCCTCCGCCGCCTCGCGCCCGACGCGCTGCGCCCCTCCACCACTCGGGCAGTACGCATCCCGCTCTTACAAACACATGCACGTAGACACGTTATGCATGACCGGCCCACACGTTTCATTAATTTAACATCATTAACAATAGAAGTTACGCAAAAGAAAGCAATAAAAACAATTTATATATTAAGGATTACGAATAGATTACACACTTATTAATTAGAGTTATAAGTAACATTTGAACTTAAGGAACACAGCATGCCCAAAAAATGAAATTTACTATGAAAAATCGTTTGCCCTCCTTTTCATTAGTTTTTATAATATTTTTAAAGTGAAACTTCTTCAGGCGCATGAGGGTAATTTTTTCCGAAGAAACGTGTGATTAGCCTCACGAAGATGTGTAGCGTTTTTTATGCTAATTCGTTAGAAGGTTAGGTAATTTGATTATTTATAAATAAAACTTGCCATTTTAATTTGCTACTTGTAATTTAATACGTATACTATTTTTCATAAAATACATTTTAAATTTAATTAATAATTTCTAATATTGACAAAAAACATGTGGTGTTAATTGTAGACACTTTTAATATTTTAATGATCTATTTTACAATTAAATTCCTAACATATAGTTCCTTTTTCCTTCCCTCTAAGTCTCGGAAATGTAAACATTTATATTTGTAAAACTTAAATTACCAATTCTAAATTGATACAAAGTGTTTATTTAGAGACAAACAATACAATATATTTAGCTAAAAAAAACTAACGTGTCCACACGATTGCAGTAAATTATATATGTTCATATGTAGAAATATATAAATGTGTCTACATATCTTAATTTTTAATAAATATTTAAATTTTTTATGTTCGCCGTCCATTGCGCCTCGCCAAGTCAAGCGTGGTTATAGAAGTTTTATTTCAAAATTATAGAATAAAATAAATAGACCAGTTGAATATTCAAAAACTACGAGAAAAATTACTGAAAGAACTAATTTCATACTTATTGTTGTGTGAAAGGTCTTTCATTTGTGTACCTTTTATTGAATCACATTTACCATCTTCACATTCAGGGTCCGTTGTATGGAACAGGTCGACGCTATGTCTCGTGCCGTACATATCTCCCGCATACATTTAGATACCATAAATTTCTTTCTTTTTTGTTTTACTTTCCATGTTTTCTTTCGTAGATAGTACCCATTGACAGACTGGTGAAGGGTCGGTTCCAAGATAACTTTGAGTTCTTGCAATGGTTCAAGAAGTTTTTCGATGCTAACTACGGCGGTACGGAGTACGACGCCATGGCGCAACGCGAAGGGCTGCCAATGGGTCACGGCGCGGCGGGAGCTCCGCCCAGGGCTGCGCCCCCTGCCATTAAGAAAGCCGCCGCCCCCGTGGCTAAAGTCGCCGCTAGACCCCAAACCAGTACTATCCGTTTACCTTACATTATGATTTGGATTATTTTCTCACTAACGAAATTGCTTTTTAATTTATTGGTTACAATGTAAATAATGAATTGCTTTTTAAATTTTACTTAACGCCGTTTAATTCTCGCATTATTAAAGCCATCGCTGTATTATTTATCGAAATCACCTATATTATGTTTATTTATTTGTGTATTAAGGATAGTAGGTCATCAAAAAATATATGTTATTTTGTCGTATTATTAGAGACATGGGGTTTTTGAAATACCCCTTGTATGAGTTTTAATTGAGTGTTAGAAAAGATACTTTGTTCATAATTTTTGTAATCATAAAAGCAAGCAATGTAAAGAAGCCTTTTCCCAGTTCATTTTTTTAATGTCGAAAGTGCAACTCGTTTAAAAATATCGGTTTTGATAACAAACCCAAATATTTGATATGCAACACATACATTTCTATTTTTAGCAGGTTTTGTTTGTTGTAGTCTGTTTGTGACATGTTATTTCTCTCACTCAAACATACGCGGAACCGCCGTAAGAAAAGAGCGAGACAAATATAAGACATTTGTTCCGTTTTCGCCAAGTTGTACGTTCGCGTAAGTCGCCTCATGAAAGCGCAATGGTATGCAAATGTTGTTCCCATGACTCTTATTTCAGAACTGGGGCCTTTTGATACCCCGTTTTTGTTAATTTAGATTAATTGCCCTTTTAATACATTTGCATTTATTTATTAATATTATTAATTTGTAGTCATTAAAATACATTTAAGTGATCATGATTTGAATACAGAGCTGACTAATTTGTTTATCCCAATTATAATAGTTGTGTTAATTACCGAAAGTATCAATATTAAGGTATAGTTTACTTCGTTAATATATAGGTACATATTACAAATTGCATCTAATCGAATTGTTCATAATGTAAATATGAAATTATTAATATATTTGCCCCTGTTTAATATTTTCCTTATTGATTACTGGTTTGCATTAAACTTCCTCTGTATATAACACTTGTTTATTAATAATGAGAAAATATTTACTGACAATGTTATTAAAGCGAAACTTTAACTTCGTATATTTATTTAAGTAAATCAATATTAATTTGATTACCTTTCTAAAATTGCCTTAAAGTTGCGTTCAATTTTATTTTATTTTTGTCTAATCAGACGCGATATATAATAAATTTAATGTAATACAATTTTACAGTCATTAAAATATAACTTTTAGGTATTTTCTGTCTTTAAATTCCGGTCGTTAAATTGTTTCTTGTTTCATTTCCTTTTAGCTATTTTCCTCCCATATTACATAAATCCATTACTATCATTTTTATGTAGTCTATGTCGTCTGTGATCATCCATTATTTATGTTTATGCACGTTATAAATGTTATAGTAATTTAGATTATTGTGTGTATATTATTATTTGTATTATAAGTTATATAATGTTATGATAAAATAAGGTATTTTCAGATTTGTATCGCCTATTTTTCATAATACAGAAACATTAAAGTAAATCTAAAGATATTTTATAGTAAATATAAATCTTTTATTAAAATAAACTCATTGAGACATCGTATTGTAATTTGAAGGATTTTGGACAATAAAAAGGCGGATAAAAATAATTATTGTCGGGTCTTCTCAGAACAGAGCGCGTTAAATCTTAATATTATATTTTAAGTAGTTCTCGAATATTATCATCAATCAAAATAACGTACAAAAATAACTATATTTGTCGTTGAAAATCAACTTGAATTAGCAATTTTTAAACTTGAATTGAATATTTTAATTTATAAAGTATGCGACAAATTTGTAAAATGCCTTGTATTATCAATATTTTCTATCTAAATTTTTTTTTATTTAGTGTACAGGTACTATTTTACTATCTAGTCAATAAAATAAATCAATTTAATATATTGCTGCTTTGGAAGAATAATGGTACAATTAACAAAGATAATTTTATCCTGAATTGTCATTACATTATGACATTTTGTCACGCTATTTTTGCTGAATCACAGAAAATACATACTAATTTTGATTCTATTGTGTTAATAACTAAAATATAGAAAATTTTGAATTCTATGATTATTGTATTCTGTAATCCAAAGCAGCAATATGTCTTTCGTTAAATACAACTTTATATATCGTATTTATGTTGTGTTATGAAAAAAATAAAAATGAAATTTCAATGGCCTGGCTAGCTAGCGTAGGGAACATTAGGAAATTTGACTTTCTAATTTGTCTTGGTTTAACCTGCTAGCAGGCTATGGCCGTGGCTGGTTACCGACCTACCAGCAAAGCAAATAGATTTGCGTTCCGTTACGATGGTGTGTAGAAAACATAAGAGGTAAATTACCTCTTACTAAGCAAGCGTGCTTCAATCTTAAATTGTGTTATACCGTCAGATGAAGTTACAATGAACTGCTTATCTCTCAGCAATAAAAACAAATTGAAGTATTTTATGTAATGATACAATCTTAGATTAAAGCGCGCCAATTAGGTAAGAGGTAATTTAACTCTTCTGGTTACTACACAGCATCGTACGGGAATACAAATCTCTGCTTCAACGGTACGTCTTTGCTGGTAGGGTCGTAACTAGCCACGGCCGAAGCCTCACACTAGTCCAGACATATTTAGAAAATGCAATTTCCTAAATTCGCCCTGCCGGGAATCGAACCCGGGACTAAAAAAGCGAGTACTCGCACTTCTGCGTCAAAAAAGCGAGGACGTCAAAAATACTATTTTTCCTTTTATAAATCAAAATATTCTTTGATAGACGACTATTTTGATACTTGAATAATCTCAGTAAGCTTTGAATCGTGATTAGTCTCCCCTGATAAAGAACTATTGTTCCATCAAGTTATCATTCATTCGAAAAGTCAATTGCTCCGAGAAGGAACGGACGAGAAACTCAATAGTTACTCTTGGGTTATGATATATACTTGATGATTTTTTTGTATTAATTCAAGAATGGTTTAGATTGAAAATTCCCTTCGATAGATAACGGTTTTCCCTATATTCGAAGAACAGCTTGTAATTTAACACTATTTTGCAGTTGTCAAGGCAAACACTACAGTAAGGTCTCCACCGTCAAATATAAGCAGAATAAGTCAAAGTGGAAAAGGTGACTCGAAACTAATTGACGAGCTGAACTTACAGGTGAGAAAAAAATACAGTGAAAACCTGAAGCCATGTGGTGAGACGTGTGGATTCTCGTTCAGAGAAACTACTCGTTTGATTACTAAGCTTCTCTTTATAAAAAGAAACTGATGTGCTTGCACACGTCTCAGTATTACTTTCAGGAAATTGAAATTTCCTGAAAGTAATACTGAGATGTGTGACCAGCGTGCTAAGTATATGCACTAAAACTAGTTTTTAGTTTAGTTATTATATCTAATATATAAAATTCTCGTGTCACGGTGCTAGAAGTTGAACTGCGGATCGGCTCGATTTTCATGAATCTTAGCTTAAATACCTATTTTTCATCCCCCTAAATGTTAAGGGTGATCCATTTTAACTTTTTTTTTTTCATTATTTGACAAAAAATTTGCTTTTAATTTTTATGTACTACCCTTTATATACAACCCTAAATTTCCACTTTTCTATCACTAACCCAGTCAGTTAGTTAATTATATAATTTTCTTTTTATATTTTTATCATTTATATAATATTTATTCTCTTTAATTAGAATTGAATGAAATTATTAATTTTTTACCATGTACCTAGTAATATATTCTGTTGGAAACTTAATAAATATATAAACCTTCTCCCCTATGAGCGAGGAGGCTTGGGTTCAGCTGTGGGTCTTTAATGGGCTTAATAAGTGGAATCTAAGGGGACGTAATTTTTTTATACAAACAGAACCGTTGCAGAAATATAAGGTAAATAACCTCAGTTATCCTTACACTAGCCACTCAAAAAAAAACTAGTGTGACCTAGATCAAACGACTGAAGTAAAGCATATAATAATTACTCTTTATTGTACACCTTAAAAGAAACAGAATTAAAACTTATAATTACAAAGTTTACAAGAGGAAATACCGTCCAAAAAGGCGGTCATATCGCTAATCAGCGATTTCTTCCATAAAGAGATCATACATACTAATAATATATGTAATACAATATATAAACACTATTAAACTAACATTTTAAATATGTATTTGTAATAATCTCACATATCTTATATATTTAAATTTATTATGTTCGCGTCGCCCGATCACACTTTACGTAGAGCTTATGTTACGCATTCACCAGCTTACTCCTCAAGTCAGGCGTGTGTTAAAAAGTTTTACTTTATAAAAAAATATATGTGTGGGGGGTTTGGCTTGAAAAAAGTAGAATACTTTTATATTAGCAATTTCTTACATAGGTTTAGTTAAATAGAGTTTAAATTCGATTAAAATTTGTTTTAATAGGAAAGAAACTTGTTGTATGACATGAAACAGTGACAGTCTTACGTAGAATTTAATATGTCTGAACTTGTTGAAACAAATTAACTATGAAATAATAACGATTATTAGGATACGTTATATATAGATTATGATTGAAAAATGTCTTTGGTCAATAAAACGTATATGCAGAATTGATTTTTAAGTTTCTATGTATTTAATTTTTATAATTCGTATTAGGTCTTATGGTCAGTCACATTAAAGTTCTACTAAGTTTTTATACTGATGGTGAAACCGCCCAAATGGCGTATTTGGGCGGTTTCAACATCAGTAACTGTTATTTTCTCTTATTTCGCTCATTTTCGTATCATTATGTTTTACGGCATATGTAATGGAGTAAGGCGGCGGACATTGAAACTATATTTAGTTTACATAAAAACCAATAAGTGCCATATATCAATTAGAACCTCGTGCTTCTGTAAGAGATAAAATCAAAGAAACAACAATTCTCATTGTACTGTCGATATATATATTGAATAATATTCTTTAAAATCCATAATAATATTCACTTATACAGCAAAAAGAGCGAAATAAACAATTTTAATACAAGAAATAGAAACAAACTTGTAATTCCATATTTTATAGTGAAGAAGTTTCAGAAATCAATTGTCGGTTTTAGACATGCTTTTACAAAAGCCATATTATGTTGAAGATTATTAAAGCGATAAAAAAGTTTGGTCTTGATTCCAGTTGCACTGTACAATAAAATATTGCACAATGTAACATACAGAACTATCTCTAAAGAAGTAACCGTTGACTTTCTTGCCGGTTTCTTCTCATCGCATTAAACTTTGCGAATCGGATGCAGATTTGTTACCAACGGACAGACGATTCAAAAGTCCTTTTTTAGCCTACTTAAATAAAGAATAATATTTTGATTTTGAAAAGACAAAGATATATGCCAACATAAAAACATGCATTTGATGATGCATAATTTAAAAAGGTGCTGTTCTTTCTAGGCCAAGGCAGACATCTCTACAATATGTAGCCTTGCCTTATTTGTCATGTTAATTAAGACGTGTGTTTATAAATGTTCCATTTTCAGCGTATATAACATTTCCATTTAAGTACAATGATCAAACGAAAGTAATTATTTGTTGCTTTACTTTTTTCATAACAAAGTCGAATAAAAAATAAATCTAGTTATTCTTTCAAATTTTTACAGTTAATATAATGACAGAAAAACCCAGTAGTGGGACATCCTAGACAGGCACCGTTAAGTTTGTCTTTAAACCTGACGCGCTTGATTGTTCTTTAAAATCTATAATTGTGCTTTACGATGGAGAAAAATACTTGAAATAATTATAGGGTACATTAAAATGACAAATTATATATCTTAACCTTCCTAAAGAATCCGTTTCGTAGTTTTTGAGTTTATCTCCAATAGACAGACATGGCGGAGTTTGTTTTGTAATATTTAATGCCTCTAGTCATTTCTTATCGAATTATGTAATGGCTTGACCGATTTTTTATACAATTTTCTGTGTATTTTTGGTATATCTGAGAATAGGTCTTAAACTGTTTTTAATTTTTTTTATCACTATACAAAGTTGCATGGATCAGCAGTTCATTATTTTAAAATATACAATGACCCATAACATTTAACAAGTCAAGTGTAAAATATTTTCTTTCTTATTCATCAACACAAAACTTTCAAATATAAAATTTTGATAATTTAAATCATACATACAAAAAATATACGGCGTGAAAAGTTTGCTTTTGTACCGAAGAAAAAACGTTTGAATGGCTTTAAATATTTTACACACTATCTCGTGTCAAACTAATCTTTTAAATTTTTAAATTTTCTCTTATTTGATTATTTTATTTTACGTCAGCAAATAAATGAATACGTAAAACTTACTGGTAGAGAGATATACAAAAGGCGGTCTTATTGCTGAAGTATGATTTCTTCTAGACAATCTTTGGGCAAACTGGCATATGTAGCGGAACATAAAAAAATAAAACTTCTCTGGTCGGGATTTGAAAGTCGATGTAACGAGAAAACGACAGTAAAAAAACACAGACACGTAAAGGCATAAGATTTAACGTGGTAGAAAATTAGATAGGAAGCATTACAACAGTGTTTGGGTTCGTGGTTCTCTTTGTTCTCTACTTTGTACCTCCTTCGCTCGTATTTCCCAAGACATAGTGGGCGTTATACTATATAACTTACAGTTAATCCTCTTGTCG
Organism: Elymnias hypermnestra; assembly: GCA_015832385.1. Taxonomy (NCBI): domain Eukaryota; kingdom Metazoa; phylum Arthropoda; class Insecta; order Lepidoptera; family Nymphalidae; genus Elymnias; species Elymnias hypermnestra. Next base: position 1,879,391 of record JACTOM010000922.1, on the reverse strand, counting down.
AAATTTTCATTATCTTGAAAGCGAAATTTTTGAAGGTTCCACATCTACCAAGTCTGAATAGCACACAAGATTTCTTTTTCGTTTGTTATGTCGTGAAATATTTGATTTCAAATATATATTTTTTAACCACAGATTAATGAATTGAAAGCCACAGTTGACGGTCTGGAAAAAGAGAGGGATTTCTATTTTGGCAAACTTCGAGATATAGAGGTGATCTGTCAAGAAATGGAAGACCAACAAAATGGTCCAATAGTTCAAAAGATATTGGACATTTTATACGCAACAGAGGTAAATATTTCTTTACGATTTTTCACATACTTGTGGGCGCGTAATTCGACCATAATTCATTGAATTTATGTTTGAACATTATTAAGGTTGTACTGTCAAAGACTATTATACTTTTATATAACCTGTTAAAATGCCTACGAAATTTTAACAAAAAAAAAATTTTTTTTCTTTATTTTTATAACCAACCAATGGTTTTTTTATAATATCTTACGATCTAGCCTTACAAACTAATTAGTAATAACTCTTTGACTTAATCTACCTATTATGTAATTGTATTATCTAAGTCTAGAGTCCAACGACTATGCTTAGTTTACTGTAATGTCTATTAACTCACACTGTTCTTGAGTTCTTGGAAAAAAAAGACAATGAAAAATAGAGTATTTTTTATTATTGAAACAAAAGGCCATACATATAGTAAAGTAATGTATACATAAAAACTTTTTCATAGTTGCTAATGTCCTTGACAAGCAATATTAATCTACTCTGTGTGGCCACAGACTAACAACAAACAGGAGTGTATATGTGTTAAATTTCTTTAAGTGCTTGAAGGTAAAATGTTTACGGATGAAACGCGTGATTAGCGTCACGACAATGTGCAGCGTTTGTTATGCTAATTCATTTGAAGGTTATGTAGTTTTAATTTTTACAATAAAATTGTGGCATTTTAAGTTGCCACTCATGATTTGATTGTTTAACATCCAATTTTTCATAAAATATAAAATATTTCATAAATTATCTTTTCAAAAATTTAAATTAAAAAACAAAATGTAATTAATAATATTGACAAAGTCTCGGAAATCTAAACTTTTACATTCGTATAAATATAAACAATACTTAAAAATTAATTTGCCAAAGAAGTTTCACTTCTGACATATGTACTATGTACGCATGCACTTTTAATTAATGATGTTTCGATAACAAATTTATAGCGCTATATTCCTAAAGCTTAAAAGTACAAATAAATTTTAGAAATGGATGAGGTGTGGCATAAAAAAGGCTGCATTAGTTTCTTTAAAATTAAAATAAGTTTATCGCATACTTATTTTGCTTTTAGGTGAGGCAGGCAAATGTAAATTTAAAAAAATAAATCTTTGTTTTCTTTTACATTTATAATGAAGTGTTTGTTATTGCAGGATGGATTCGCTGCTCCCGAGGAAGTGGACGGTGAGAACTCCCACCCACGGGAGGAGGACGAATATTGAATATGTATCATGTACGCGTATTATAGTGCTCTTTGTATATTATAAAACTCGAAATTGTATCGCTTAAATCATCGACAGCATAGAGTGCTTTGTATTTCACAGCCAGTTACTCGTATTATAATATATATAGATAAAATTTTATGGTGAATGTTTTGTCTTCATTACATTTTGAATATATCGCATTAATAATATAGTGACTTAAGAAAAAAACCGACATTTATGGGTACGCCTTGAGATTTAAATGATTTGGTCTTTGTATTAAAAATACATGGGGATTTCAAATCCCCCGTTTCGGGCCGACCAGGTTAATATGATTATTACAAGCTGAATCTTTACTGTCCACCCTAACATATGTAATATATATTGTAACTGTTCCCGGTGTCGCCCGCGTAATTCTCGATATCTCGGAAATAATGGGATATCCGTTATTTATCGGATGGAATTTTATATATAAACTTCTCGTGTATCGATTATATCGAAGGCCTACTTTATTATTGACACACATTAACAAAGAAAAACACACACACACACACATGAAATTTTGTTGTTAAAGAAGGTGTTCGATTTCATATTTTCATATCATTAAATAAAAATTATTTATATAATTTTTCAAAGTTCCTATTATGTACAAGTGTAAATTGATTTAATATTGAATTTCAATATTTTTATGTCTAACTTTGTCTATTCCATTTAGCAAGTGGCGGTGAAAAATACAAGTTTCGTTAGTATTATATGTAATTAAATGGAATATAGTGTTTACATACATATATTTATCTATAATAGTGACTACGAGAGTATGTGGCTGTGGCATACATAAGTGCATTCCTATTATATATATTTAGGAGCTAATTTTTTTGACTGATTTCTGTCTAATCTTGTCTGTTTGGTGAAATCATTTTTCTTTTTAAATATATATATGATATTTCTATTAGTGATGTAACGAATATTGATGTACGAACAAATTTTTATGACCTAATGTTAACTGACACCAGTAATTAAACTAAACTGCAAATTCTAATAAATATTCAGTATATAATTAAGTGCATTTGATTCTGAAGATGTCTATACATTAGTCTTTTGTTATATTCAACTGTCCTGGATTCTAGACTAAGTTAGTAATAACGTTAATATCCAAATGGCTATCAGTTAGTATTGATTTTTCTAGACTTGTTTATTAAGGCCCGGGATTCTAATCTACTTAATCAATATAAAATATGCGGATGTTTATACATTGCTCATTTTTTTTTAACATAACGGCCCTGGATTCTTGCCTTAAAATTATATCAAATCAACTTTAACTGTGTCTCATGAAATATCGCCTAAAAAGCCTGAATTAGTCTAAAATAAGGGTTTATCCATTTTAAAGTTGTAACGCTAAATCAGGGTTACTATTTAGCATATTAAATGGCCTTATTTACTATAACACAATAAAAGAGTACAATGAAGGTGGTCTTATCACTTATAACTTTACAGACTTCATTTAGTGTGAGGAAAAGTAGATCGGAGCATTAGGGAGCACATACGTCGTATAAGAATATTTTTATAAATCATAAATTTCTTGAACATATAAACTAGTAACCCTATAAGTAATTTGAGACTAAACTCTTAATTTTTTTTTACAAATATATTACTCTTATAAAAAGGTATTGATTATCATCTCAATCTCATGTTTAACTACCTTTAATGTTTTGCTGGATTTGTAGTTATCTATATGTTTATTCGATGTAGTATTTAAAATATATCTAAAGATGAATTATTATTGTTATTATATATATGGCCCCTTTGTGTAGCGAGTTAAGTGATCCTTATTAATTATACAGTAGATTGCTTCAAAGATAAATTGTAAATTTTATTGTGTACTAATAATATGACCTTGGTAAATAGTAGTACAATTATCACCAGAAGGACGAAACATTCATAATGCAAGTAAATTTATATATATTCGTGGTTGAAAATCAATATGAGTTACATCACTACTCTTTCGTATGGCGGATAGAAGTGCGATGGTGCAAAAGGCGTGCTTTTATGTATTGTCCTGAAACTAAACTATTCATCACTTGGGCATAATGTTGAGTAGGACATGACTTTAAATAGAACTTGTTTGATTAGCCGCCTCTTTGTACTGAGCTATTGCAATAACCCATTTCAAATAATCAGAGGTATACTAAAGCTTGCTTTGTTTAACCTTTTCGGCCCTAACAATAAAAAAATTGCTCGTGCTATCAAAAGACCCCAATTCATTTATGTGGAAATCTGAAACATAGTCATCGCAATATCACGTGCATACCGTTGCGCTTCCATCGCGCGATTAAGCAACATACGAGGCCGTACAAATGGTATAACGAAAATAGTGTCATATATTTGTCTCGCTCTTTCTTTACGGCTCAACCGCGGTTGTTTGAGTGAGAGAAATAACTTGAATCAACTATTTGTTTTTTGTTATCAATAAATACTTAAGGTATTAAACTAAAATTCATACATGGGGGATTTCAAATCCCCCGCTTCGGGCCGGTTAGGTTAATATCGGTTTCGCCCGCTTGAAAAAATGAGTAACGCCGCGTGACATATGACATAGAGCCTTACATTTTGACGTCACATTTACAGCTTGTAAGTCCTACTCAACGCTACCTGGGCAGTAGTTGCCTATAAACGTGCATTTAATAGGTTGTTATAAATGGAAGAGATTTACTGTTACTTGTTTGTGTTATGATATCGAAATTTACCGTAAAATTGAACTTTCATAGTGAAAATTGTGTGTAACGAATGTTCTTATTAGCCTATAGCTTAATTCACAATGAAATTGTTAATGTAAACAGTTTTTAAATCAATCAATGTATAAGGGCCAATGTGCAAATTGACTTTAATAGAAGTTCTCAAATCAATTCCACTCAATATCCCAGGTTTCAATATAATAACTCCTTTTTAAACCCATAGGTTGCCTGGAAGAAATTGCTACTTAGGGGCCCATTCAGATATTAAGTAAACAGATTTATTACAATTATTTACCCCCACATCACCCTTGTCAGCGTAAGCAAAGCCGTTACGAGAAAAATGTTTACGCAAGCATTTTTCAATTATAAATGTTTTTTTTTATATATTATAATCATAATGTTATAATTTTAATTATAAAAATGGGGTAAAAGATTCAGGATAGAGATTACATTTTACTGATATAGTATTATAGAGTACGGGGCAAAAATATTATAATCTTACGAATATAACAAACTTATTGAAATTTTTTGGAAAAAAAATTAAATAAATACTGATGACGTAATCATCATCTAGACTCCCTACTATCCCATCCCATATTATCCAAAATAAGCAAAACAAAGACCCCCTACCCCCCATAGTGCTTACGTAATACTTGAACGGCCTCTGAGGCATAAGACCGTCTTTTGTAAATTTGTATACATAAAAAAACAATTTAATCAGCTTTTTAGTACCTATAAATATCTATTTTTATTGCACACTATTAAAATTAAAGTGAACAATAAAAAAAAGTGAAAATGTCAAAACTGTAGCATTGGCTCCTTATACCTATCAATAAACTACTGTTTTAGATTACAAATAAAATTGTTAAATTGTAATTGACAGAAAAATTAAATTATTTAATAATTAAAGGCAGTATTCGTTACATTACTGTACTTTTTATGAGCAGTTGAAAGTTCGTTAGATCTGAATACAGTTTAGAAATACATATTGGCGTTGTATTGAATGAATAGTGAATTGTTCCGAAATTGTGTAAAATATAGAATAGTGGACCTATATGCGACTACACTTTAGCATAATCGAATATTAAGAGACTTATGCACTAATAGTAACTATAACTAACGATAGAAGGTATTTTAAAATGATCAAAATATGACCTGTTAATATTAAAATGTTTCGTACATGTTACGGTACTAAGTATTAACGATTTGTTGGCGGGGTAAGGTGTTATCGCTGGTTAAACATAATAGATAATTAATTTATTTACTGTAAGCATTCATAAATTGCCTTAACTGCAAATATTAAAGCCGGATTTCAGATTGTGGCAGTCTTATCAAAATAAATAACTAATTAAATATGAGTGTTTTTATTGTTTCCACGTTTACTAATATTATAAGATTTTTCGAAGTGAAAACTTTTATAATATTGTGATTTGAAAGTCACAATATTTAAACGTTAAACAAAACGAAAGTTTAAACAAAAGAAATGCACATTATCTCCATATTAAGTGTAACATATTAATCACTTATTATTTAATTTTTTTGTGAAATATTGTTTTATAAAATTATATTTTTTTAACAATATGAACTCTACACTGATGTTTAAGTAATACTTGCATCATCCGCTAATGACCTATAGGAGATAGTAAATGTTATAAATGAAGCTTTGAAAAAGAAAGTGAATGTAAACAAAACGAAAGTTATACTTTTTGAAAGAGATGAATTTATGATGAATGGCAATAGATTCATAGACGGGGATCAAGTGGAAGAGGTGAAAGAATTTGTGTACTTTGGATCTAAATTTACAAAGGATGGAACATGTGAAACAGATATTGAATGGAGAGAGAATGCAGGGAATATGGTAAATGGAGCTCTGCATGCTTTTATGAATAGCCAGATGGTGTCTCAAAGGGCTAGACTGGCAGTGCATGCTGGAGTGTTGGTGCCAACACTTATGTATGGTAGTGAAAGTTGGGTATGGCAGAAGAATCACAAAAGTAAAATAAATGCGGTAGAGATGAGAGCGTTGAGAAGCATGAGTGGATTAAAACTGAGTGACAGAGTAAGAAATAGTGTGATAAGAGAACGTTGTGGTATAAAAGAAGACGTAGTGACTAAAATTGAGAAAGGTATGCTTAGATGGTATGGGCACGTAGAGAGAATGAACGAAAGGAGACTGACAAAAAGGATTGATGAGTCAAACGTGAATGGGAAAGTTGGAAGGGGAAGACCAAGGCGAACGTTCCTGGACCAAATCCAGGAAATTTTAAATATGGGCCAGGTCAAGAGTGCTCTAAACCTACGCACTTGTATAAAAGGTTTATGAAAATGGAAGAAGCGAAGGAGGAAGGACTTTTCTTACGTCTTACTGACTCTAGTCAGTAGTATCCTATTACCTTATATTTTCTTTTCTCTTCCTCGAAAATTTCCGTCCATTTGTTCAATTTTACTACCCATTCCTGCCAGTCCAAGGTGTACCATGCCAAGGGACTCATGGCTAGGGGCATTGCCTAGATACAAGCGGTGGCCCTGGGATCGTGCGAACCCAGAAAAGGCTGGCCTTATTCTGGCATGCGGGGCTGTGCCAGAATGGACCTATGTTCCCTTGCTTCTCGTGGGAACACAATGGGTAGAAAAATTGTAAAAAACAGAAATAGTGGCGATGTGATTCGCAATTCATCACGTCACGTTCCTAATGGGGGCGAAAAGCGGGCCACAGAGAGCCGTTTTGCTACTTTAAATGTACGAGGAGGAATGAATGAAAAAATCGATGATGTATGCCAGATGATGCAAGATAGGTGCAAATGTACTCTGCGAGAATGAGACAAAGAGGAAAGGATGGAATATAGGAAGGATACCACAAAATATAGCCCAAATACAGCCTACTGGTCTGAGACGGGTGGAGTATGCACTGAGAAAAGACGCTTTCAGGGAGTTGGTATCATACTTTCCGAAAGAATGGAGGATTGTGTGAAAGAAGTGAAATTTGTAAGTCCAAGACTCATCTAGATCAGGCTAAAAATTGGACTTACTCGGATCTTTGTCTTGAGTGCTTACGCTCCGACGAACCTATGTATAAGAAAGTCCAATAAAGCCTAAAGGCAAGAGGGGAATGCTAGAAGTATGATTGAGTTTTTTATTGTGGACGACAGAAGAAGAAAGAAAAAAGGGAACCTCGAGCATTCTAGTAGGAATAAAAGTGGAGACACTGCAAGAAGAGAATGTTAGATAAGAATATCTGAAAAACTTGAGTGCGCCATTCAAGAGTGAAGACGAAGGGAATAAATTACCGAAGCCCGCATAAGGAACTATCGACAGCTTCAAAAACTCGGAATACGCTATACAGCCTCAGTACACGTTGATGAGTCAAACATTAAATCGTTTCAACACAAAAGATTTAGAATCTATAACTGCAAAAATAGTTCGGAAAACTTATTTAAAAATACTCGAATATTTTTCCGAATTCGGGTATTTACCGGGTAAAATCCCATCTCTACGCAGGACCGACGGCTTAACGTGCTCTCCAAGGCACGGGGGTGGATCACACCGCCAACTTCTGGCAAAGATTGAGAAAATCTTAATAGAAATCTCAACATTGATTTTTGAATTGGCCTGGGGCTCGTACCCAGGACCTCATGTCTGTCAGTCGAACATGCTAACCACTAGACCAATGAGGCAGTCTAAGCTTTATATGTCCCTTAATTTCATTTAGAGACTAGATAGGGATTGTTTCTACAGCTAAAGGGTTGCTTAGTTCATTTACGGCCAGTTCATTGTTTTATTAGATAAGAGGTCCCCTATATGATGTTTAAAGGAATGTTGGTGAAGTGGGGCATATTTAAAAACATTTCATAAATTCTTCATTCAAAAACAAAATATAATTAATAATTTCTAATATTCACAAACCACGTGGCTTTTACAGTTGCAATTTATCATTTGAGATTTCAATAGATTATTTGTATTAATTTTCTACACTTTTAACATTTCAATAACAATTAAATTCCTAACATATCTTCCTTTTTTCGATTTGTATAAATATAAACAAGGCTAAAAAATGACTTTCACTTCTATGTGCGTACTTTGTACGTACGCACTTTTAATTTTTTTATACATGCTAACAAGTTACACCTAATTATACAGTCTAAGATGGATCTGCGTTAATCTGGCAAGAAGCAATTTACCTTCTTTTTTATTGCTGACAGTTTAGCGCTTAACTGTGAACTCATTTGAGGGCAAGTGATGATACAGTCTCAGATGGAAGTACGCTAATCTGGTAAGTGGAGATATAGTTTTATACCTCTTATGGTTTCTTCTCAGCATACCGGAACACAAATCGCTTTATTTGGTGGTACGTCTTTGGTGGTAGCCACGACCGAAGCCTCCCACCAGTCCAGATTTGGACAAATTAGAAAATACAATTTTCTAAATTCGTCCTCTGCTAGCAAAACTAGTACTGGTCATGCTGCGCCAAATAGACTATCAAAGGAATAATAAAAGGTTGATTACATTCATAATTAATTTATTAATTATTGTCCTACCAATAGAACATGAACTTAAAATATGTCAATAAATCTTCTTAAATATGAACTTAACTCCTACATACTTCATTAAATTAAGAAAATGGCGTTTACCTGCTGTATAGTATTTCTTCCGTATTAATATTCAGATACAAAAGGTTTTGTAAAAAAATCTTATTTTATCAAAGAACAAACTTTATTGAGGAATTTAATTTCTTTCATTTATTAGAAAAACAAATTATTATATTTACAATCTTAAACACTATATGCGATTTACGCTTTGACATAATTTCCTAATTACATTAAATCATAATTATTAGTATTCAATACAATACCTAATTTATGATTTTAAGTTAACAATAATAAAATTCAGAAGTTACATTGGAAACAGACTTTATAAGACCGAACAGTATCATATATATAAATATTAAAAAAACGAGTGTGTGAAATAAAACAAATGAACTCATTATAATTAGTGAATACCAAATTTAATAATAAACAGAAAGAGAAGAGAGAGAGAAAATCGTTACTGTGTTCAGAGCGGTCCTGCCGTTAAGACTACGGATTTAAAGTAGTTCAAATCTATACAAATAAGAGTACATGTTAATCGACTGGTGGGAAGCTTCGGCCATAGCTTTTTACCACCCTACCAGCAAAGACGTACCGCCAAGCAGAGATTTGTGTTCCGGTATGGTGCTGTGTAGAAACCATAAGAGGTAGATTGCCTCTCACTAGAATAGAGCGCTTCCATTCTGGATTGTATTATCACTTACCATCAGGTGTGATCCCAGTCAAGCGCTAAACTGTTAGTAATAAAAAAATCTAGATGATGTAGAATCACAGAAGGAACGTTTTTTTATAATCTGCAGCTGGAGTATTGAAAGAGTTATTCATTTAAGTTTATTATTCTGCAAGCTATGAAGTTTATAGGATAATAAAAGTTAAATCTAGTTATTATATAAAAGTTATTATATATATATAATTTAACATGTTCATTTGTACTCGCCATTTTGTTTATTATAACTACATTTTTATTACACAGAAAATACTTAGTAACATAAAGACTAATTTGTATGTATATTATTACATGCACTAATATTAAACATACATTTACAGAAGAAAACTGTAAATGATTTTATTAATAAAAAGAAATTGGTTGTCTGCAAGAGACGCAAGATGAGCGCTTAGACCGATCGCGCCTCCCCATCGCTTGTTCCGCGCTCTCGACTCTAACGGAACGTGTCATGTTTTGCAGGCAGCATTCATCGATTTATAAAACGTTATCAGGACAGCAATGTTTACAGATAATATAATCTTTTATTATGTACATTTACAGTTTCTACATAGACATAAGGAAACAAAATTCGTTTCAATGGCTTCCTTACGATTACAATTAAGATAAATTAAGAACAAAATCAATCATATAATCTTAATTTTTATGAGAGAAACATAACAGTCTTTGCCCATGATTCAAACTTGTGATTTCTCTGAATGAGAAGCTACATCTCTTCAATAGGTCATCATAGCTTTTTAAATAATGAGTACTAAGTTTTAGTTTTTGCATTTTTTTTTGACCTTAGTCTCAAACTTTCTCTAGATCTGTTACAATCACTAGAAGAATTAACTGATTGGTTTGTAATAATAACATTATTTTTTTTAGATTTTTTTTCTTTTAGCCTCTGGCTTTCTCTTGATACATTCAATGTTTTCTCATTGCTTCTCTTATTTGTATTTGATGCGGACTTTGCTTTATTTTTGGTTTCTTTATTAGTTTTCAAATTCTGTGCCATTGTTAACATAGCTTTTTGACTTTTATTTCTCGAACGAGTTAGCATGAAACTGCTGTTATCATTGCTACTGTTTAATGAGTCATTTCTTTCAAATATAGTACTACTATTTATACTTCTGTTTCTTAAATTCCTAATACTTTGATTAGAATTCATTGCACTGTTCACTTGGGGCTCCTCTGAAACAAAAAACAAAATTTGCCATTTAATATTCCTTTTCTCATAGCCGACCTGCTATCAGGCTATTTAGACTTAAATCGGGACATGGTGTGAGGTAAAGGGTAAGTGAAAATACAGTCTGAAATGAATGCACGCTAATCTGGCAAGAAGCAATTTACCTCTATTATATCTATAAATAAAGTTCGCACCTTTTCACATTCTACTTTTACTTCAGACTTCCTTTTATATCAATATAAATTAATACTTTGACATAATGAAACTGAACAGACTTTGATGACATTTGTTATAACAAGTGATATGTTACGATGAATATTAAGATTTTATACGCGACACAGTATACAAAGGTTCTGTTTTTTTACATTTTGGTGATGAAAAAGTTAACTTACTCTGATGGGTTGGCTTCGTGAATTGTTCTTCCTCAAAGTCTGTTTCAAAGTCAGTGTCCCAAAACGATTTTACACAATTTATTGCCTTCTGACATGTACCTGTAATTTCAGAATAAGGTATTTAAGGGCATATATTATACAACATATTTACAGTACCTTATTGATCTAATGGTCAGCATATTTGGCTACAGACATGATGGTCTCGGGATTGAGTCCCAGGTCGTCGTATTCAAAATCGATATTGAGTTTATGCCTCATTCGCCTAGTGCAGCGGTCGGGGAACCAGGGTAAATTGAAATTTTTGGAGATAAAACTGACATTTTTGTGAGTTTTACTAGATGTAACTCCTATTGATAAATTGAATAAATGATGTTTGAATTAAATCTTTAGTTATTGATTTCTTTTCAAAATTATAATAGGGGCTATAATATAAAAGATGCTAAAAAGAAGCGATATATTTGGTTTTTTTTGCTCTTCATCATGGGGTAATAGCAACTTACACAAAAATATTTTGGGGTAATAATTAAGTCTTGTGGTTAGCATGTTCGACTGACATGCGGTCTTGTGTTCGAGTCCAGTCAGGTCAATTTAAAAATCGATATTGAGGTTTCTATAAAAATTTTCTCAATATTTGCCAAAGTTGGGATTTTGGTGGTATGCTCCACCCCCGTGCCTCGAAGAGCACGTTCAGTTGTCGGTCCTCCGCCTGATCTCTCTCCGGTGTGTCGGAATTCCATCACATCGGACTATATATTTCATATAATATGCTCTAAAAACCCTCTCTCATATGAGTCAGGAGGTCTGTGCCCAGCAGTTGGATGTTAATGGGCTGCTACTTATTTTACTTGCTTATATTTATACAAATCTAAAACTTTAGATTTCTCAGACTTAATGGGAGATAAAAAGGAAGATATGTTAGGAATTTAATGAATTTAATCGTCATTAAAATATTAAGTGTTGAAAATTAATACAAATAATTTATGGAAATCTCAAATGAAGAAATGTAAATAACAATGCCAAGTTTTTTTTTTCAATACTAAAAATTTTGTTTTTGAATTTAAAATTTAGAAAAAGATTTTTATGAAATATTTTTATTTTATATTTTATGGTAAATAGTGTATTGAATAATTAAATGACGAGTGGGAAATTAAAATGACGTATTTTATTTGTAAATATTAAAACTACCTAACCTTTAAATTAATTAGCATAAACAATGCTGCACATCTTCGTGACACTAATAACGCGATTAAAACATTACAGTAAAAATTTTACACTCATGCCCCTAAAAAAGTTTCACTGCAAAAATTATTTTGATTTAATTGCATACTTACTGGGTGTTTTATTAAATTTCAATGGGTTTTGTATACATTTTTTTGGTGTTGTTAATTTCTTTAAAACCACTTTACACTGACTTGTCATTTTTTGTTGCTTTTGTTTCCCATCAGTGATTTTGGTGTTTGTGTTAACATTTCTACTAATAGGCTCGGCTCTTTGGTTTGTCTCTTGGGTGGCTTTAAATATTTCTTCATCCGTGTAAGTATCACTTGCATCATTGTATTCACACATAGATATAATGGAAACGACATCCCAATTGTCTTCTTTGCCTTTTTTCTTAGCATCAGTTTGTTTTCTCTGTGCCTTAACATCATTATGTGATATATTTGTGACATTGATCTGGTCAGGAGGTACAATCTTATGTATCAAATCAAGAACATTATTATCTCCCTGAACATCATTGCTCAAACATGTCTGAGAAGTGAGTTTTCTTACTTTATTTTTCTCTTTGGATTTTGTGATTTGAGGGCTATTGAGAAAGGAATTGTCACTAGCGATTTTACTTTCTGCTACATCCAATGTCTGTGTATAAAGCTTCCTTTTCATAAAACTAGGTCTCGTAGACACATCAGTGGACATTCTTGTTGTATCAATAAGACTGTTCTTATTCCCTCTGTCATTATGATTCTGTGTCTGTGAATCTTTGTTGTTACATATTTCTTCTCTCTCCTCTTCTATTGTTAGTACTGGCGCAAATTGTTTACACATTTTATCTACATTTCCCGGAATATTGTTGGAAGACTTTGCAATTAAAATCTCAGAAGTATTATTCCTAGCAAGAGCACCAGACTGTCTCAAAGGCAATTGGGGAGTCTTAAAATTAAAATCTTTATTACTTTTAGTGTCACATGTAATATTGTTAGAAATTGTTATGTTTTGGTTTTTAGTTAATCGTGAGGTCTTACTCCTTTTTCCTGTAGAATAATCTTCAGTCTCTAGCACTCGTTTTTGCCGTAGAGTATTTGTTTTTGATAGATTAGCACTGCTAGCATTTTGTGGAAATATATCATCAGTTTCACTTTCTTGTCCAAATATTCTATCATCAATTATCTTCTGTTGTTTGTTTTTTGATGTTTTCTCATATGAAATTTGGTTCATGTAATGTTTTTCTAATGGTTTCTTAAATCTTTCAATGGGAAGAAGCACTGAATTGTTCTTTGTGAAACCACCTTTTAATCCAAACCCAGGTGCACTTTGATATTGTTTTTGACTTTTTTGGGTAACTTGTGACATATTTGTGTGATGTCCAATATTTGAAATATTAGCTGATATCTCACCAAGTCTATTTCTATGTACATAATTTTGTAAAGCACCAATGTTCATATTCTGTTTAAATTTTTGTGACCTACCAATATATCTATCATAATCAGCTTCTGATATATCTGTGCATTGTTTAGAATTTCCAGAATTTGTTGAAATTGCATCAAATCCATTTTGAGTTGCATATCTTTGTGAAGCACCAGTGTGCATATTATGTTTAAATTTTTGTAACCTTTCTTTATACATATCATTATCACATCTGTCATAAGGCATTAAAGATTGGCTAACAGATTGTCTTTGAATATTCAAAGTGTTTCTCAGAGAATTCTGTTTAATACCTTCTGTACAGTCTTTATATATGTCATTTTTTCTTACTTGCTTATTAAATGTGTTACATTCTGTTCTATGGGGTTCTGCTTGACTTCTCATTCTTGTTATATTCCTCCTATAAAAAGCTGATTTAGTTGACATACAACCATCACTGCTAATAGACGAATCACTTCCCTCTACTCCTGACTCATCACCAGAGTTTCTCCTGCAGTACTTTATAAATGATTTTAAATTTCTCCTCTTTCTGATTCTACCTCTTATACGAGTGTTCAAAAATGTATTGTAAGCATTTTTTATCAATCTTAAATCATATTTATTGAATCTGACATTTTTAAAGGCTGATACGATATCAGCCGCACTAACACTTGCATTTGTGTCTGAAAATATATATCAAATTAGAAACCTAAAAATAACCATCTAAACTAATATTAAAGATTTATCTACTAGAAAAAAAGAGGGAGCCCAAATGAAAGTAAAAATACAAATGCTAATATATGAAATTATGTATACCATATAAAGTTATATGTATAACATGATTAAAAGAGACAATTTTAATATACTATCATATCAATACTTGTGATAACCATTTCAATTTATTAGTTGTTTGCTGCTATTTAGCTCTTATGGTATCTACACAGTATCACACTGACACAAATATCTTTTCTTGGTGGTATGTCTTTGCTGGTAGGATGGTAATAAGCCAAGGCTGAAGTTTCCCCACTAGGCCAGCTATATTGATGAGGTTTTTTTTTGTGTTTGCGCATACACTTTTACATTATAATACTGCACGAATGGCTAAACTCTTTATGAGTTTGGGCACCGTAACTGAAACTAGCTTAGGAGTAGACCACTAGCATAAAACAAATATACTTCTAAATTATCATATATTACTTACCAATACTTCTAACAGACATTGAAGATTGACATCTCTCATTGCGTACTGACCCACGGGTGCTGAAAGTGTTTCGATAATAGGAATGTTTATTTTGCATGTTGGTAGCCGGAAAACTTCTCAATGATACCGGTGAATTTTCCCTCATAGAGTACAAGGTTCTTTGATCAAAGCCTAAGTGTTGGCTTCGTGTGTCATAATTTGAAGACATCATCCTGTTTGCGTGTATGTTTACAGATTTAGTACGATTAACCTGTAAATGTTTTCAATGGGAAACAATTTATTAAGAAATAAATAATACTCCCACTAAACTAGATGTTATTCAACCTAACAAAACACCTACATATAACACAAAACAACTACATAGTTCTTAAATTGATAACAAAGCTCTAAAAACTTACAATTTGTTCTCGTATATTAATAATGCTGTTCGGCAGTAGATCATCGTCCGTGTCTGACATTCTATTAAAACTTTATATTTCTTTGAAATTAAACAAATGCACACAATAGTTCATAGATTCGCTATTTTGAAACTCACTAAAAATTAAAAACAACATGAAACACAAACAGAGACATTGAAATTTAAATTTTAGCTTATTTAACGTACATTTAACTCAAATATAGCACAGATTACTTTAGGTAACAGACTACAAACTTTATGGATATAGTATCTATACGTTGTATCATTATTTGGAATGAAACTCGTCCAAAAAGTTTTATTTTATTTGATACAATGTAAGATATCAGTTTACACATATATGTACATAAAAATTCATCCGGTTCACGTAGCAGGTATATACATATATATGTGTGTGTGAGTGTGTGAATGTTTGCGCGTGTATATAAATAGATATAGACACACACATATATATATATATATATATATATATATATATATATATGGCTGACCCGGTGAATTTCATACCGACACATTTTTTTCGTAAGTATTTCCAAATGCTTCGCTTAAGTTTTATTCACATTACTATTGTTATAAAACTACGTCTAACCTAGATATTTTTCAAGATGCAGCAGCAGACTTAAAAAATATGTCTAATATATATTTCGTCGTCGCTTCAACCGATGGACGTCCACTGCTGGACATAGGTCTCACGTAATGATGTCCACAAGGCCCGATCTTGCGCCGCCTGGCTCCAGCGGCTACCGGCGTCCCTCTTTATGTCGTCGGTTCACATTGTGGGAGGTCTCCCTACACTGCGCCGCCCGGTGCGGGGTCACCACTCCAGCACTTTCGGGCCCCAACGTCCATCGGTCCGTCGGACTACGTGCCCCGCCCATTGCCACTTCAGGTTCGCTATTCGTGGGGCTATATCGGTGACTTTGCTACGGATCTCCTCATTTCTGATTTGATCGTGATCAATTCGGCATCTCTGCAAAGATTTCAACACGGCCCATCCTTCTAGGATGACGGAATTGAACATTCGCTGAAGGACTTTAAGAATGGGTTTTCCACCCGCCTTCAGGAGTTCCGCTGTGATTCCGTCATCACCCGGTGCCTTGCCGTTCTTCATCTGTTTGAGAGCCATACTAATCTTGTACAAGCTGACGTCCGGGATATCTTCGGTATAATGCCGGGTCAGTTTGGCACAGGGATCTTTAGCCAAACTATCAATAGGCTTGCTAGTCGATGTGTATAACTGTCCATAGATACTCTTCCCTCCGAATCTCAGGTCCAGATGCAATGAGTTCGCCATTTTGGGTCTTCAGCCGCGTCAATCGGCTCTGACCGATAGACCAATCTTTTGCGAACACTTTAGTACCTTTGTTGCTATTTGTATCTCGTATACGCTCGGCATTAAAGTGACGCACATCGCGCTTTTGCGATTTAGAGATTTGTCTATTGATCTGCTGGTATGCGGACGCGTCTGCTGTAGACTGCAAGCTCATTGCATGTCTCTGTTCCATGAGATTAAGAGTATGGTCTGAGAATCTCTTGGTTTGCTTTCTACGGGGTTAGCCTATTGTTTATTTCATCCACGGATTCGCATTCCTCGAGGCAGGCGACGCGGTTTTGCAGCTGTAGTTGGAAGCTCTCGGGGTTTTATATATACGAGGTGTGTTCAAAAAGTATCGCCACATGTTGGTACTCATGTCTCTCACTTATGCCGACAAGCTCGGCCATTTTGAATGTTCATTTAATTGTTGACAGCTGCTTTGCTTGCACGTGTTTTGGATCGTTAATGTTCATTTAATTGTTGACAGCTGCTTTGCTTGCACGTGTTTTGGATCGTCTTCGATTTTTACCTATTCAAAAAAATGGATGAACCTGTATCAAATTTTGTGTGAAAAACGAAATTAAGTGCGCGGATGCATTCCGAATCTTGACTGTGGCATACGGACGGAGAAGCTACCTTGGACCGAAGCAACGTTTATCGGTGGTACAAAATGTTCTNTGTCCATAGAAATTCTCGACCTCGCTCAAAATCTCTGGTTTCGACGCAATGAGCTTGCCATCACTGGTCCTCAGCCGCGTAAGCTGGCGCTGACCAATAGACAGGTCTCTTGCGAACACTTTGGAGCCTTTATTGCGTTCAATAGCGTCTTTGATGCGCTCCGTATTGAAGGTTCGCAGATCACGTTTTTGTGATTTGGAGATCTGTCTGTTGATACGCCGGTAATCGGACGCGTCCGCTGCTGACTGTAAGCTCATTGTCTGTCTTTGCTCCATGAGATTGAGAGTGTAGTCAGAGAATCTCTTGGTTTTCTTTTTACGGGCTCTGAAGTACTTAGTCCCAACCATATGAACAGTTTCTACTAGCCTATTGTTAACCTCATCCACAGATTCGCATTCCTCAAGGCCGTCGAAGCGGTTTTGCAGCTCTAGTTGAAAGCTCTCGGGGTCTTGGATTTGGGCACGAGTAGGTCGGAGCGTAGACTTCACCAGTCTGTACCGTTCTCGGTGTACGTTGATATTCAATGTGCCTCTTACCATGCGGTGATCGCTCCCAGTTTTCACTTTATTGATCACAGAGACATCATTGAATATGTTCCGCTTCGTAGACATGATGAAGTCTATCTCATTTCTCGTGGAACCATCGGGACTCAGCCAGGTCCATTTTCGGAGCGGCTGTTTCTTGAAAAAGGAGTTCATCATGTAGAGTCCCTCCTTTTCCATGAAATCAGCGAGCATCTGTCCCCTCTGGTTCCGTTGCCCATAGCCATATTGCCCCACTCTCAGCTCTGCCCCACTTCGTTCGCCGAGTTTTGCGTTAAAATCTCCCATCACAACATTGTAGAATGTCCCAGAGGTATGCATGGCCCTGGATATGTCCTCATACATAACCTCTACATCCTCATCCGGATGTGATGATGTGGGTGCGTAAACCTGGATGACCTTCAGCGAATACCGTTTGGTGATTCTGAGTATCAGGTACGCTACCCTGTTGGACACGCTGTTAATTTCTACAATGCTGTTGACGAGGGATTTGTGGACAAGGAATCCGACACCACCTTGAGATTGAACTTCACCTTCCCGGTAGTAAAACAAGTTACCGGATTCGAGGATTATCGTGTCCTCCCCCTCTCTACGGACTTCGGACAAACCTATAATATCCCAGTGTAACTTGTTTACTGCTCCTTCCAGTTTGAAGATCTTTTCGTCGGTCCTCAAAGTGTGTGCGTTGTATGTTGCCAGGTCAAGTCGTCGGTGTTGGCAGCGGAATCTCTTCCGGAGATTCTTAGCACACCCTGCCTCGCCGTTACCGTAACCGCTGCCAGAGCTAGGAATAGCGGGGCTGCCGGGGACTGGGGGCCGTTGCTGCCTTGTGACAATCATTATATGGTTTTGCCAATAATCACCACGCTTGGCAGGCGGGTTGGTGATAGCAGTACTGACCCTTTCGCACCGATAACGCTGCTGCCCGTTATCGGTCTCTAACATTTAGGTCAGCGGGGAATGGATATACCGCCATTTATCGGTGTGGGATGTTATAGATAGGAGATTACACTAGAGTTTCGGGAAGGGGATATTTGGGTTGGGGATAGGATGTTACTGCCGCGGAGGGGATAGAGTATAGCGGTAGTAACAGCTCGAGGTACCCGGGGTCGTTTACCCGCGTACTTAGTAACCGGACAGATTATCTGACTAAGCACCCTCTGGGATATTTTTTCTTTTAGAATTTATTAATACTCGATTACTATGAGGTCTTTCCTGGCCGACAGCTCATATATATTATGTTGTTCATTAAATAAACATGCGCCTGTATTGTTTTGTGAGTTAAGTTTAAAATTAAGAGTTTATAAATGACATATTTTAAGTATGTACTATGTATGTAGAACTTTTATTAATAGATTTTTACAAATTAAATCGCTAGTAGTTATTTTTTTCCTGTGTGTCCTTATAACGAGTAAAAGGGATAAATGAATAAACATAGCAAGCATTTTGACGCTTGTTTTTTGTCTTTCGGTTACCCAAATTAAAGTTACATGGTTATACCCTAATTACATTATCGATTAAAAAACACGTTTGTTAATTAGTAAGAATACATATAGGTAATAACAATAACAAATTCATTTAAGCATCACATATAGTAAAAAAAATATTTTTAGCAAATAAACTATGATGCATTTAACATACATGCGGATATATGTTTAATACTACTTACCTATTCATGTGATAAATATGTGTAAGTCCCCAATGAAGCGCTGTCACTATCTGCTTTTATATAACCTGTGCTGTAAGTCGCTTACTGAAAATTGAGAACTTGTTTATCTATAATTACTATTGAATCTGTGATCATGCATCTTATTCATTAACATTTAACACAGAGTATAATGTAATAGTATGGAAATTCATTAATATTCTATACAATATGGTTTTCACGTGGAAATTTAAATAGGCATTAAATATTAAATGTTTTTAAATAAATAAAAATGACGCGTTTATTTGTCGGTAATGTGCCAGAAAACTTCAGTGAAAATACTCTAAGAGATGCGTTTTCTTCTTACGGGGAAATCATCAATCTTGATTTAAAGTGTAAACCTGGAATTGAAGATGACAACAAAAAAAAATTTGCTTTCGTAACAATATCGGGTTCCAATTTTAATGTGGAATCGTGTAAGTACTCATAAATACACATACATTATTACCTGCGACTTACAGACTTTTCAGATAACCTATCTGAATGTTATTTCATTAAGAGATATATTATCTCTCACCAGGTCAGCCCGCCACCGTCTTAGACATCTTGATTTTCTATCTATTTATCTCCAATTTTGGTTTTTCATTTCATATTATTTCAACATAAATTTTGTTGACATTTTAAATCTTTAGAATAATAAAATGCTCTTATTTATATATTCCAGTTTAAAATTATTTATCTTAATCTTGTAGGTACGATACTTGTTGTTAATACAGTTTTTTTTTTAATTGTGTTTTGTGGAAAACTGTACAAAACCATCTGTTCAAAGCTTATATAAATGGTTTCATTTTATGTTATTAATGATAAGTTTGAAGTAAATGTCATTGATATTCAGTTTAATTTTTTATATAACTTTTTCACTACCTTTAATATAGTGTTTAGAAATTTAAATTTTTATTTGTATAGGTATAAAACATTTTTCAAATGAAGATTTCAATGGAAATAGGCTGTATGTAACCAGAGCTCGAGAAAGTTTTCTAGAAAGGTTACAAAGGGAAAGAGAACAGGTGCAGAACCAAACACCTAAAGAGGTAATATTTCAGACTTAGTTTCATTAGTGATGATAACAGTTCAGATGAATTAGTCTGTGTTTTAGAATACAGCCTTCTGTTATTGCTGTATTTCACATTTCAGATACCTCTGTCATTGATAATTATTTGTGAATTTTGAGTTTTCAAATGATGGTTTTTATTATTACCTTCACAAAATGAATTTAATTATTGTTTAAAAAAACTCTTGAGTTAATGAATAAAAAAATATTAATACTCAATTTGATAGCAGAGGCCCTGGGGTAGATTCCTTGCAGGGCAAATTTCTGAAATTGCATTTTCTAGTTTAAACCAGTTATTAATCTACCAGCAAAGATGTACCACTAGACAAATAATTTGCATTCTATAAAGCTAGTTACATAAGAGTTATATTATGTCTTACCAATTTAGTGTGCATCCATCTTTAATTGTATCATCTATTGCCAGCAGGTTACATTACAATTAAGTGTTAGCTTGTCAGCAATTGAAAATTTTTACACAATGTAATATATATTGGGGTAGTATGTGTTAACAGTGGGAATAGAATGTAACTGCTGTAATATTTTTAATTATATATTTCCAGAATGGACCAGAACTCATCCCACATAAAAATAAATCTTGTGCTGCTAACCATCATAATGGACATAAAAGGATGTTATATAATGAAGACAATGTGCTTGACACAAAAAATATAAAAAAATCTAAATTAAAACCTTCACATACAATAGATACATTGCATACAGAACACAGCAGCAAACATTTAAATGCTACACATACAAACAAACAAATAAAAAAATTGGAAGAAACAAACAATAATGTTAAGTTAACAGAGAAAGATGAGAAGAAACTAAACTCGGATTTAAAAAGATTGGAGTCTATAAAAAAAAAGAGACAAGAATTCTTGGAAAAGAAAAATATTATTAAAACTGGTTTAATCAGTATAGTGAGTTAATTTTGCTTTATTATACTATACTGAATTTGTGTTTTCATTAATGAATGTTCCTTGTATAATAATGGTTTTTCTGTTGAGTAATTGAGATCATAATATGGAGTCATATCCCCTTTAAATAAATTTTTACACTTGTGAGTAGGGGTGCTAAAATTTGTTTTATCTAAAAAAATCTTTTTATTAGATGAAATATGACCTGTACAAACATTCTCATAACATCGGCAAAAATCTATGACTATGTGCTAGTTTTCCATTTAGTTGAGTGTATATTTTTTGATATCTTGTGATGTTTGAGTTTCTTATTTGCTAATATATTATGCTTATTTTGATATATATGAAACATAAATAATTTGAAACCACCTAACTGATGGCCCCCATACTAGTTTCATTAGGATGATTTTTTTATACCACTCAACTCACTCATTTTGAAGTTCCTCAAAGTTAGCTGCAATTGAAATGAAATTTAGTAGCCTCTTTTTGCCATTGAGATGCTCATTAGGAATGGATTTCCTCATGTTCTCAAGGGATTGGAGTTCACATTAGTATATATATATATATATATGAATGATTAATACAGAGACTGAAAGCATTTTTAAGAAGGCTTAGCCTAAATATGTTGACATGAAAGTTATAAAGGTATAAGTTTTATTGACATTTCCATAGTTATTAAACGATAAAAAAATTACTATCATAATTTTTTTTTTGTGGACAACACAATTCCAAATCCAAACTTATTTTTGTGACAAGTCACAAGTCAATTTTAATTCATTACATGGCTAAGGATAACAGGTATTCATTTTTATTTATATAGATGTTGTTATTTACAGGACAAACAATCAAACAAAAAAGTTATATTTTCTGACACCGAAGAAGATAATTCAGTTCAAAATAATTCATCACTTGTAAATCACAGCAATGCACAGGGAAGTAATGGAACATCTCTATTTGATGATGGGGGAAGCGATGATGAGATAAATTTCGATGTTAAAAAACAATATGAGGGCAAGAAAGGACAAAAGGTAGGGTCTTTCACATTATGCAGTTTTATTATTCTTTTTGTATGTTAACAGTCTTTATTCCCTGTGTTCAATGTTATAATTATTGATGTCAGGAAGCTATTATTTGTGACTGAAATATAATTCTGATACATGTCTGATTAGCTTACAATGCAGAGTTAAAGTTTAGAAATAACATACATAACAACATTAAAAATTTTCATCAGTAATTTGATAAGAATTTTTTTCTACTTTCAGTTTCATTATCTCTAAAAGCATACTTTTTTAGAATACATTATTGTCCTGAATAACAGCTCTATTTAGAGTAACACTTATCATACAATTTACACAACATAAATCTGTAACTAAACATTCATGTATACTTACATATTGGCATTACTTATATAAGTGGCCTTATATTTGAATAAATTTATAGGTTTTAGATTTACAATCTAGATACAAATCTGACAAACGTTTCGTCTTAGATGAAAGGTTTATTGAAGAATCTGGAAGTGAAAGGGAGGGTGATGAAGGGGAGAATCAAGAAGTAGAATTAAATCAAGCAGATGAGAAGTCTACACAACTGAATATATTACAAGATGTACTTGGTGTCCCTATTAAAGCAAAAACAACTGATATTAACAACAAGAATAGGTAAGTTAATTCTTATTATAGATAGAGTCTAAGATGGAAATGTGGGAAACTGGTAAGTGGTAAGTACCTCTGAATGGTTTGTGTACTGGAAAGCAAAATTGGTGCAAGCTTCTTTGTGGTGTGTGATGACATAATATACAATGTTAGATGTTTAAATTGTTGAGAATATTTATTGCAATATGTTAGTACAGTCTATAAAATACTACTTTAAGTTACTGTCTAAGGTGCTAAACTGGTATGAGGTAATTTACCTCCAAAATAGCACTGTGTGAAATACAAACTTCCAGTCCAGACTCAGACAAATAAGAAAGTGCCAAAGAACTAAATTGCCCTGTCTGGAATCAAAACTAATGTTTGAATGATCTCACATTGCTAGGCTTTCAAATTGAAAAATTGTTTACTCAAGTACAACACTTTATTTCTAATGTAGGGCTGATGATGATATTAGAGAATGTCATAAAATCTAAAGTAACAAGGACGCCTTTGCGCCCTTTTCTGAAGAGAGCCCAAAACAAACTCAGTCGAGTCCCCATTTTTTTCTCATTACAATATAGGTTTGATTTATTTTATTTAGAACAGTTAATTCAAGCGCAAGCTTTTATATCGCCTTAAGTAATTATAGTACGATATTTCAATTTGGTTTTTGGATTTAAATTTATTGATTAACATCTCTGAAACATCTGAGATTTTTTATAGAAAAAATATACAGTTACTCTTAAATAAATCAATTAATTTATAATGTTAATGCAAGTAATTACAGTGTTATTCAGAGATAATATATAATATTGTCTATGATTGTTATTTACAAGTGTAAATGACAGTAATAGACAATTTAATTACTTTTCTTTATTTATTTTATATTGACTTATTTTTTTATCATTATGATCATAGAAAATTTGTTTTTAAGATATATTTTAATTTTCTTTTTTCATTTTAACTTTGTATCACTGTAATCCGACGACTTTATTATATTTTATAGATAAAGCCTTATAGCTGTAAGCCCACCCCGATTGCACTATGGGCAATAAAGTTTATAATTATTTTATTAAATTACAGAACCAAACTAGGAATGTTGAGATTTGATCCAACACAACCAGAACATGCTAAATACTTAGTTCAAATGCCAATTGAGGAAGTTACAAAAAAATCGAAAAAGAAAAAATGTAAAGATAGCAAAGACGAAGAAACTCAACCAGAAATAGATCCAGTGGACAAAGTGGAAGTGTCCAAAGAACAATTTTACAAAATAAGCGACAGTCTTAAAGAGACCATGACTCAACCGAGCACCTTCAGCTTGAGAAGTTTATTTTCGAAAGTGGATGAAAATCACCAAGAAAGTAAGTTGAATACCTATTATTTAATTCCATTACAAACTGTATTGTATATATTTGCTAGCTAACTGGTGTACTGCTTCTGCGTAGACTTAAATGTGGGTGTTAAAGTACAGCAACATTTAAAGTACAGCAACATTGATTTGAAGCTTATCTAATTTTGCCCCACCACACCCCAGCCGACTGCCAACCAGGACGAAACATCAGCCGCTTATTAAATCTGTAGTATCTTCTAAGATATCCATTTTAATGAAATAATATTAGAGGCAGTTTTGATCTACATGAAATATACGTTTGTAACTTCTTTATTTGGATAATAAGGAATAACACTGTATTGGATAAGATAGCTTGGTAAATATAGAAAAGTGCGTGCGTACAAAGTACACATGTCAGAAGTGAAACTTCTTTGGCAAACAAATTTTTAAGACTAGAGGGAGGGTAAAAGGAAGGTATTTTAGGAATTTCATTGTCATTAAAATATTAAGTGTTGAAAATTACTACGAGTAATTTATTGAAATGTCAAATGACGATTTGTAAATAAAAATACCACATGTTTTTTTATAATATTAGAAATTATTAATTAAATGTATTTAAAATTTAGAAAAGCGAATTTATGAAATATATTTATTTTATATTATATGAAAAATAGTATATTTATTTATTAAATGACCAGTGGCAAACTTAAATGCCACATGTTATTTGTAAATATTAAAACTAACTACCTTCGAAAGAAGTAGCATAAAAACGCTGCACATCTTTGTGATGCTAATCACGCATTTCATCCGTAATAATTGTACCCTCATGCACCTAAAGAATTTTCAATTCGATAAAATAAATGAATCGTTATTTCAGACCATAAGTCCATATATATTAATTTTACAATTTTCTTAAACAATCGAAATTGAATAGGTAGGAGTTCATATATTTCTCCCTTAAAGAGATTTCTCTTTAATCAGAGTTTCAACATTATAGAGGTACAGAGGTGGCAATTCTCATTCATAGAAATATGCGGTTAAGATAGATACTAAAACATTTTGAAGAAATTTCTAATGTAATTATGCAGGTACAACAGAAGATGTTAACTATATTCCCCTACAACCTAAGAGTGACAGTAGAGTTAAAAATCCTCTAGACCCAGGAGAGAAAAATCCATTTGTATATGATTCCTCTGAATCTGAAAATGAAGACGATAATATTAAACAAGAGAAGAACGAGCCTGCTACTAGTGAAACTAAAATAATATGGAGAGAAAAATTGTTTTTCTCAAGGTCGGATCTCAGATTGAAAGGTATATAATCTCTTCTTTTTTTCCTAAACAAGCATTATTTTAATTGAATTTGTGTGTGTATATTAAGGACGACGAAAGCTCCAATTTAATTTGCATCTTAAGTTATCAGATATACATGCTGTTTCTGGATGTATCACCTATAGGAGCAGTTGAAAATTTTGTGAGAATATGGGGTAATCCATCACTTTTTTTAAATCCACCTGAATATAAAGTTGGGGGGGAGTCTAATCGAATACACTTCTACATACAGTTTAATATTATATTGGTTTAAAAAGTATTCACAAATATTCTATATATTTATAAATCTCAATTTAAATTAAAGGACAATCTCTGATGTACTCATCATTTTGAATATGATTCACATTCAACAAATTGTGCCATTAAAATACAAGTTTTAAATTTATTTTACTCTTTGCCGTGCTTAATATATTACTCCTTATTTTAAGGCATTTCCCAGAATTTAGAACTCCCAACCAACCTCCGACCTTATTGCTGACCTAATGAATATTAAATAATTTTATACATTTCAGATGGATTGTTTTTCTTTGGAAAATCTAATCAAAAAGAGGGTCAGAAGGAAAGAAGAGAATTGAAATCACTAATGAAAAAGAGAATATACAATAAAGAAAGAAAAAATACTATGTTCCAGAAGAAAATTGGTGGCAAAAAGAAGAGTGTGAGAAGGAAACATAAAAGAAATTAATTCATTAAAACAACTGAATATTTTACATTGTTTATCATTAATATACTAAATATATGTTGTCTGTAACAAATTATCTCTTCTTCCAAGTGGGTTTTTTCCTTGCACCGGGTTGACCAGGCTTCTTACGTTCTCGCCTTCTATGATCTCTTGTAAGCAAGCCTGCGACTTGCATAGCTTCTAGCATGCTTTTATCAACAAAGCTGCGTAAACCCCAAGCAATACCCCATCTTATAGCACCAGATTGACCTGACGGACCACCACCTTCTATATTGGCAACAATATCTACTTTGTCTTGCATTCCAGTGAAAATTAAAGGGAATATGACTTGTTCCCTAGGTTGGACATCTTCAAAATAAGTTAAATCTTTTCCGTTAATACAAATTTTTCCTGTTCCTGGGCATATAATTGTCACATCACCCCTCGCTTTTTTCCTTAGACATTCATATGTTGTTACAAAAGCATGACCATTTTCATCATAGCTTGGTTTAGGGATTTCCAAAGCAAATCTTTGGGTTGAAAGTGGTTTTCTGAACTTCTCAATAAATTCTTGACTTCTGTAACAATATGGTAGAGAAATGATTCTCTCCATGACTAGTTTAAAGTTATCATACTCTAAATCTGTAAGTGTCTCAACTAACATAACTTCAAGTTCACCTTTACTCAACCAAATACTACCACTCATTTCAAGAGTAGTATTTGGGTCAGGCACCTCCTTTTTCCTAATGACTCTGTCTTCAAATTTATTCAATGATTGAATTGTCTCTGCAGCATCATGTAACAATTTAAAAAAATTTGGTTTGCCTGTGTAAAATAAAAAGTGGTGAGGACGACCAGCTTCATCAAATTCAGCTGCTTTTCGAGCTGGGAATACTTCCTCAGGTGGTTTCATCAAAGGACGAGCTGCAGGATCGTAAATACCACTTGGAAATAGATATTCAATAGCCCTATCAACATCCTTTTGAGAAAAAGTTTCCGGATCCTCACCCATCATATTTGCTAAATGTCTTTTACCAATGTTGTATTCAAAATGCTGCTTTTTCATGAATTCATCATGTTCTTGTGCCCTTTCTAGGTAAGCTTTCATAGCCTTACTTACTTTCTTCTTTTTGCTTAGTGTTTCCCAGTTCGTGAAGCTATTATATAAATTTTCTTTTGTAGGAGCTGGTTTATCGCTGAACATACACACATTTTGAACCGAAGATTTTTTTAGAAATATACTTGAAGCTCTCCTTGACGGCAGCACGAATTTCATCGAGAATCTTATAACTAACGACATTTTAATTTTATTTGGTGTTCTTAAGTAGCAAACTAGTAGTTATTGTTTCTAAAAAACAATATTATCACATTTTGGTCATTTTAAATACTTATGTATTGATTTTTATTTATCCCTACTCCCCTAAATGGGAGAAGCAAGACAATTTAACCACTAAATTGTAACCTAAAATTAAAGGACAGATTATTAAAAAAAAAAAAACTTGAAGTGACTGTCACTTAAGGCAGCGGATGTTGTAACATGTATTCAACCTCAACTAACAAAGCGAATACTCACACCACTGCGCCAGCGAGGCCGTCAAGTGTGTTCAATTTTAAGCTCATAAATAATAGCGAAGCTATTAACGTCACTATAGTGTTGATTAATTTTAAAAACTGAATCAACTAGACATTGGTATCACATGACATTCCTAATTTTATACAACAATCTAACTTAAAAATAACTTGTATCTAAATCCTTTCGGTGAACGTGCAAAAAAAAATCGAAATGGAAAAACATTTTTTTTAACTGGGTTAAATAGTGACTAGACTTAATATATATCTGTATTCTTTATTTTAGTACGTCTAGTAATAATATCATATAATGTATAATATATACATTAGTATGTGCACGATTATATTTATTAATTTTCTAGATCTATATGTTTCTTGTATTATCTGTGGTGTACCATAAAGTTAAATCCTCTTTATACACACACAAATATATTCATATCTGTGGTAATATTCGTTTGACGTATATTTTTTGACAGTGTCAAGGCTATAGGATTTTTAATAGTTTTTCATTGGAACGTTTTTGTGTTCGTGAAACAAAACAAAAATCATTTTAATATCTGCAAACTTTAGATAGCCGATGGACGAGACAACTGCACCAAGATTTCTATTAACGATAAGAAGTCATTACGTTATATATCAGTAAACTACTAGTTTGATATTAAACGTGATAACTCATGACTTATATATATGAATAATAAAAGTTATTCCTGATAATAAATAATAAAGTTATTCGTAAATGGACATAAGCTGATCGTAGCCTGCGTTTATTCAGGATATTATTATAAGTAATAAGTATTCTTAATGTTGACTTTATGCCATAACTATTTCCGAGTTACCTCAAATAACAAAAACCCTAAGGATGAAGTGCAGAATTTTAGTAAAAGAAAATTTGCCTTTGGACTGTTTATTTTATTTCTTGTTAGTGTACTATGGGTGGTTTCATCAGAGCTAACTAAGGTAACAATTGTTTCTATATAATTCAAATATTTAAATAGACTCTTTACTTTTAAAATATCAAGTTTACTCGTCGGTAGAAAATCTACCATTGGTTCGGTTTATTCTATTGAAAAGATACCAGCAGGAAACTCAGTAGTTGCTCTTACATATGAGATTATTGAATTTGTATGTGGAATAAGATTTAAATCAAAGTCATTTAAATATTCTACACCAGTATTATATGCTTTACATCTGAGAGTGTCATATTTTTTCTTGCATACTAGCATTGTTTGTGGAATAAGATTAAACATCTATACAGCCTAGCAAATGACTTCAGTCTTTTGTGGCCTAAACCAACGTGTCACTAGATTATCCATGTTTCTTTTATGATTAATATTTTTAGCTTTGCTTAATGACTATGGTTTAATGTTGTATATATACTGTGATGCTACTGTAAGAAGGGTGAGAACACTGCTCTCACTTTTAACTTTTCTGCAAAAAGTCAGTCTCTTAAATTATTTATAAAACATGTTGTCTTTTTGTGAGACTAAACGTTATATATCTGCTATTTTTCTTTATAGCAGTATATATGCTATGCAATGAAAATAAGTATAATAAATCATTTGTGTTTGTATATGTTATTGTATAAAACTTATAAAGATATTATAAATTAAATTTATAAATTCTTTCTTAATCTTTTTCAGTATATTTATACAGATAAGAAACTAGAAAGACCCTTTTTAGTGACATATGTAAGGAGTTCATTGCTTTTTGTCTATCTACTAGTGTTATGCTTTACTCCGCCAACAAGAGATCCCTGCCAGCCTGCAGACTACACAGTAAGTTTAATTTCCATTCCTAATTATTGTTTCACATATTATTTAATTATATTACTTGTATGGAAGAGATACTTGTGGAAAATGTTTTTGTCATAATTCTTTTTGATTTTCATAATGAGACCTATTTTTATGTAGTCAAATATTTTAATTGAATTAGGTATTACTATATGAGTATTCAATTGTAAATTGTGATTTTTCCTTTGCAATTAAGACTTCTTGAGTGGGAAACTAGTAAACATGTTTTATACATGCTAGTACTAAAGTATAGTAATTGAAAAAAGCCCTATGTTATTGACTAGTGAAGTGGGTAGGAAAAGGGAACTTATGGATGTCTTATAGATTTCAATTTTTTACTAAGTCACCCATAACAACACAGCAGCATTTTTATTCATTCATTAACAAGTTAAATTATTTCAGCAACTCTTAGAACCAAGCACAGAAACAGATGATGAGAGCTTCTACACAGAAGCCAACAATAGCTTGGTAAGTTTTTATGAACATTGTAATTGGATAAGATATATCAGTGATATAAAAAAAAAAATTTTTGCTGATAAAAGACTGATTAAAATGACACAAGAGATTCAATTTTTTTATAATAAAATGATGTTAATAGATGAAATGTAATGAAATAAAAACAAAATTATCACCTACACAAAATAATTTAAATTTCTTAAACTCATTACATTGAAAGAAATCTTTAAAATTTTTATATACACAGGGATAATCAGAGCAAATAGTATAAAATCTTTATATACATTGAAATATGATTTAAATAAAAAAAAGTATGAAATAAAAAACTTTGATTATATTTCTATGTATTGCATGTCAAAGCAAATGTTATGTTCACATTATAATTGATATATGTATAAGTAAATGTGTCCTAGTCTGTTATTTTTTATTTTGAATGTTATGTATGTATATTGTTTGTGTCCTTAAATAAATAAATAAAAATATAATAAACTATGCTCTCAGCTCTTGATTTACATTTTTTATTGGCTGATATGTTTATACATATGGCTTATCTTAATTTTATTAGCGAAATAGTTAAACTAAATGTGTACAAAAATGAAACTTTTTTCCATAGAACAGATTAATTTTACTTTCTTTTTAGAAATTTGCTAGATTATAATATCTTTTGCACAACTAAATCATGCAGATGCTTAATAAAGACATATTAATATTATAATATATTTAGAGATTTGCTACATAATAATAAACCTTTTTCACAACTAAAACTTACAGATGCTTAGTATATACATTAAGGATGTCTTACAAAAACTCTGCTTTAAGCTTATGCTCCCTTGATAAAAAAAAACATTGTTATTTCTCTATGACTTATATGCATTGAATATTTTTAGGATACTTCCCAACAGGGGAGTAACTCAGCCAAAGTAGGAGATCAAACAGCACTTGACCTGGTACATAATGAATTTTATTATGAAATAACTATAGATTTTAGAAATTCTCTCTCAAACTAATTAAAAATTCTCTTTTAAAATCAGTTAGGTTAAATTCTCTTAAATATTGCTTTGTGAAGGGGTTGCAGTTGTCAAAAAAAAATAATAATATATATCTAAAAACTAATTGAAAGTCACATAACATAGTATGTAACTGTGTTGTCAGCAATTCAATATATTTATTTACAATGTCTCAAGTAGAATATTCAGTCAATATAGGCAAAATTCAACTACTTAATGAATGATTAATGAAGTAGTTAATTCTTTGTATACTAACTAATGCCTGCAACATTGATTATCTAAGTTTATTATTATTTTTCAAGAAAGTTTTCCACAAAATATTAATCACGAGCTTCAGAAGATAAACAGATAGATGATCAATTGACAAAAAGATTGAATTATTCTAGTACTATATTACGATCTGAAAAAAAAGTTTTGCATTTCTGCATATAAAAAGTTTAGTATTCATTAATGGCTTTAAATGGGTTCTTTAATGGTATAAGGTGAAAATGATTTGTATTTGTTTTAATGAATTGTAACATATATTCCGTAATTAAAGTGTTGAATAATTCTTTAAAATGACTAGGAAAGGAAATTTGTTGGAACATACGAAAATATGCTAGGTATTAACTAGTTATAAATATTTTTATATTGCAATAATATCTATAGCCTCTTGGCTTTTTTTAGTGATAGTAAACCATTATTTATAACTTGTTAACCGTTTTACACAATATGAGATAATAACATCACGCTTTATTAACATAGTAAGACGCTTATGTTTAGACGAAATTAGCATACATAATACCTTAACCAGTGCCATATAAATTGGGCATCCATTAATTATTTAATTTTAAGTGTGGGGAAGGGACTGAGAAGAATTTCAGCCAATCTTATTTTGGCAAATCTCACGTTTTTTTCGATCACAAAATATTCGATTAACTTTCAAATAATATATATTCCAATGCTTGTTAGTGTTTTATTTTCTCTTACCGTCCAACACAAACAAACACTTTTTACATATTAATTTACAATGATTACAGGTATTTTGAAAATGACACTTGGGATTTTCGGGCCTCACCCTAAAATTCCAAGTGAAAGTCGAAACAAATCTCGTCGTGTTTATTGACAAAAACACCTAGCCTAATTAATGGACGCCCCTTTTAAAGAATACGGTTTATGTAATTTTATTTTATTATATTGACCCTGGCAAGCAAACAGGTTGTACCTGTAAATATAGAATTGTTCATAAAAATAGGTAAATTTCGTAAAAATTATGTTTTTAAATGTCTTTATTGTTGGAACACCTCATTTAGAAAATACGTAAAAAGGAAACTTAAACTAAATAACTTAATGTCGCTCAAAATGCGGCCTTATCGGTAAAGAATGAACCTTAAGGAAGGAAACAGAGACACTATCACAAAAAACTTTATATAAAAACAAAAATATTCTACGTATTTATCGACAAGAATTAACAGTTTTGGAGTTTGTGGCTAAACATTGTGACATTATCGTAAAGTATTCTTTAAACAATAATTCGCGGATTACTACCTGTTTGCTTTCCAGCATCGATATTAAAGTTATTGATAATATGCGTTATTTATCTAATAAATACTATCAATAACTTATCATCTATATATTTTTGGATTTTAAGGGTGATTCTACGTTCGTCCCTGTCCGTGCAGGGGAGACTACAGATAGTGATGACGCAACTCCAAGAGCTGTGCGATTTAATAAAGTGGCAGAGGTATGTGTTTTTAAATATTTTTTCTCCTCACAGGTTTGGTTGACGCCTTATGGATTTGACGGTCTCTCCAGTGAACATATAAAACTCGATAAAAAATATATTTGACATAAAATTAAAAAAAACACATTACTAAGTAATTTTTTACGGTTCAAATGTAAATAAATATAAAACGATAAATAAAAAAGGTCTCTCAGTGATTAAGACCCAGAATGGGTTTAAACTAGTCGTGCTAAATCCGATTTTGCGATGTGTTTTTAGCCGTTAATGACATAATAGAGACAAGAATGTCTCCCAGTAATTCAAATTCTGAATGGCTATTGAACTAGTCTTATTAAATTCGAATTTGTGACGTGTTTTTAGCTGTTAATAACATAATAGAGATAAGAATGTCTCTCAGTAATTCAAATACCGAACGTCTATAAAACTGGTCTCGTTAAATCCGATTTTGTGACGTATTTTTAGCTGTTAATGACATAATAGAGATCAGATTGTCTCCCAGTAATGCACATCCCGAATGGCTATTAGATTGGTCTTTTTAAATTCAATTTCGCGACATGTTGTTAGCTGTTAACGACATATATCTAAAACAATGTCTCCCAGTGATTCAGACTTTGAATGGGTTTAAAACTAGTCTGACTGAATCCTATTTGGCGACGTGTTTTATAGCCTATTTAACGACATAATAAACACAAGAATGTCTCCCATTGGTCAAATCACGAATGGCTATTAGACTAGTCTTGTTAAATCAAATTTTGTGAAGTGTTTTTAACTGTTAATGACATAATAGAGATAAGAATGTCTCCCAGTGGTGAAATCACGAACGACTGTTAAACTGGTCTTGTTAAATCCGATTTTGTGACGTGTTTTTATCTGTTAATGATATAATAAATAGAAAAAATGTATCCCAATGATTAAAGTCTTAAATGGATTTAAAACTATTCGGGCTAAATCCGACTTTGCGACGTGTTTTTACTGTTTTCTGTAGTTAAATACGCATACTGTTTAATGTTTGAAAGTCAATATATTATGGTTCATAACGTTGATTAAGCACGCCCGCCTCATTATTTTACCGTAAAGATAAAAATGTCACAAGAGCTTATCCAATTAAAGGTAAATAAGCCGCTGATAAGTGTGTTATTTGTGTTGTTTTATCTCTTCGGTAATATCAATATTTTAGTTACATCTGTTTAGCTGTTTAAAATGAAAAATTGGTTCTATTTTAACACTGGTTTTATTTGATTTGATTCATTAGAAATAAATGGTGTAAAGGGTTATCGTAATAGGTATAATTTTCTTATGGTATTTAAGTTGATAAAGATCAATACTGTTTTCGAATCAATATCTTTCATATTATACGAGATAATTTTCTTAGGGTTTGTGTATAATGAGTTAGTTATTCATGAGTTATATATTTGCTATAAGCCTTAAAATACGAGCTTTTTACAGCCAAATCGAGCACACTAAAATCGATGAGAATCGATCGAAAGAAGAGCGTAGTCTATAAAGCTAATTAAAAACTAAAGTTTTTTTTTGCTATAAGTTGAAAATAATTTAAAAATACAAATTTCTGATCGACTTTCAGTAAAAAACATATCACCTTTGTTCAAAGGGCGTCTGCTGTAAGTTTTTTTTCGTCCTAAAAATATGGGACCTAGACCAATCGACGCAGTTTTTTTTCTGTTATAAAAAAATATTTTTTAGATCTATAAAACCTTAACTTTCCACAATTAAATTCCAAAGATATAAGCCATTAGTATTGTTTCCCTACAAGTGCTGCTTAAGTCCCTAGCAATGGCGGTCGAAGCAATTCTGGTTGAATTATCCTATTCCGCTTCTTACTTCTCTGTGTATCCAATTCTGTAGTCAACACAGGCGTCTTCTAAAGCATAAGCTTTTATATATAATAAAATATTAATGACATTTTTAGCATTGCTTTGATATAGCTGCATGTCCGCAGCTATGGTTCATTTATTTATCTATGGCACTAATTCATTAGATGAAAACGTAAGCACAAGCTAGTAGACAATAAAACGTTAATGATTTTTTGGTATTGCTTCGGTGTAAGTGCATGTCCACAGCAATGTCGAGCGAAGCACTTTTGGCACGATTATTCTATACCGCTTCTTATTTTTCTGTGTAATCAAATCTTTAGTCAATACAGAGGAATTCTAAGACAGACGCTAGTGTGTAATATAAAGGTTTTTTTAGTGTTGCTTCGGTATAGGTGCGCATCATACCCGCAGCAAATGCAGTCGAAACGATTTTGGCTGGATTATCCTATTCTGCTTCTTACTTCTCTGTGTAACCAATTCCCACAGTCGACACAGAACAATTCTGCAACATAAGCTAGTGTATGGTAAAAAGGTTTTTTAGTATTGCTTCGGTATTGGTGCGGCTCGTGTCCGCAGCGATGGCAGTCGAAGCGCCTCTGAATCCATTATCCGCTTCTTACATCTCTGTGTAACCAATTCTTTAGTCAACACCGACGAATTCTAAAACAGAAGCTACTGTATAAAAAGTGTTATTTAGTATTGCTTCGGTGTAGGTGCGGGTCATGTCTGCAGCAATGGCGGGCGAAGCACTTCTGGCTCGATTATCGTGGTCCGCTTCGCTTCGTGCTACGGAGTACGCACAAAGACGAGCCGCGGCCGCTGCCACGCGACGACATTTAAAACTTGCACTTGTGTTCTGTATACCTGTAAGTGTTATTTTTTTATAATTTAACTGGTTAAATACGAATTGAATACTTTTTTATGGCTGACAGTTTGACGCTTGATTGTGCTCTCACCTGATGGTAAGTGATGATACAGTTTAAGATGGAAGTACGCTAGTCTGGCAAAAGGCGACATACCTCTTATGGTTTCTACACAGCATCGTACCGGAACACAATTCCTACATTCGTCCTACCGGGGATCGAACCCGGAAGCTATGCTAGCATGGGGAGTACTCGGACCACTGCGCCAGCGAGACCGTCTAGGCTTAACCATGAATTTTATAAATAATACTATTTGTATGTTTTGATACCTGTTACTTAATTACGCAACAACGGCTGTTAATGTAGGCGGTCCGAAGTAGGGGATTTGAAATCCCCCGCTTCGGGCCGGCTGGATTAATCAGGTATGGCCGTGTATATCGTTCAGTCGCCACAGGAAAGCACATCGGTATGCACTAATGTTCCGATGACTCTGTTTCAAATTTCCATATAAATGAACTGCGGTCTTATGGTACCCCCGTGTCACGTGTAATTTTTTGATACTTAGGGCTGGAAAGATTAAGCTTTTGCATAATTATGCTTTTTAAGTTTGATAGTCCGTAAAAATTTTCTTAAACTAACTACAGGTATTACAGCTCAGGATTTATCGAATCATTACTGCTGTAAGATCATAAATTTATGTACGGCAACTTTTTTTATATATTATGTTAGTAAATATTACGTTGTACCTTATAGCCGTACATTATTTACTCGTGTACTCACTTGCACCGCTCAGAAATGACGACATACCGCTTAAAGTTTTTTTATGATATAGTTACTGCCTTATAAGCGTTATTAATAGGATATCGTAATCTGTTTTACATTTGCCTCCACATAATTTTAAGAAATACGTCAAAAAATCCTTTTACAAAAGGCATATTATTTAAGCGATAGAAATATTTGGACTTGATTCCTGTTGCTGACAGAAGCAAAATATTACACATTGTAACATACAAAACTATCTTTAAAAGAGTAACCGTTGAGTTTCTTGCCGGCTTCTTCTCAGCGGATTCAACTTTCCGAACCGGTGGTAGATTTGTTACCAACGAACAGACTACTGACAGAAGTGTTTTTTGAGCCTACTTGAATAAAGAATATTTTGATTGATTGTTTCTTATTCATGTTGGTTCATTTCACAGGTTAATTTTTCCATGGGCTTGTAGTCTATAAACATAACATAAAGGAATAACAAAATTATAACTTTTTATATTTGATATTTACAATGTTAAGAAAAGAATGGAATAATATTCGGACAAAAAATATTTTTTATGTAGTTTTTAAATTTTGCCATGTCGATTTAATAATCGATATAGGTTACTGACATAAGTTGTTAACATCTTCTTTATGGGTGCCGATTATCGTCCGTAAACCGAATTTACAGGCAACCGTTTTTGTTTAAATTGCAGTGGTTCATATCAAATTATCTCTACCGTCTGAGTTTGTTACACATAACAACGTGCTCGGCTACATTGTATACGACGACGACAGGTGCTTTCGCCCTGTCGATTGGTGCGGTATTCGCTCAAGTACCGCACGACCGATTTTCACTCTCCAAGTGTGTTGCAATACTTCTTACGGCAGCTGGACTTGTAAGTATTTATATTAATAACCATTTAATTTCATAAGTCCATATTTTATATAAGTAATTATTTAAAAATTATTAGTAATGAAGTTTAAACCATCACCACGCGATAAATCTTTATTAACTGAGTCCATTTTGCAACTATATTGAAGTTAAAGCTCTCTAGTTTCTATTTTAGTTTCTTTCATCTGAATTTGCTGCCAAAACGGCCTATTTATATGTACATGAACCGTGACTGACAATCGTAAGATAGTCAACGAGCGACCTTTCTGGCTGTTCCATTCTTTAATAGATTCTATCTCTTTCATATTTAAGTATAAAAATCTAATTGGAATCTGTATAAAACTCACTAAATTCATAAAAATTAACTAAAACTATCCTATAAGAAAATAATTACGAAATAATATGAAATTAAAGGCTCAATTACTACTCACTTTATAATATACGACGAAAGAGGAAAAAAAAGAAATTATGACACTAATAATTTTTAATTGCTACCACTTTAGTTTTCGACTGTAATTTCACCTGCTGTTTAGTCATAAAACAGCGTAAGATGGAAGGACGCTAAACAAAGTGACAATAATGAACTAAGCGATTTTAAAATGAAACAACATTCAATATTATCAATAATATTTCGATATTATTTTTATAGGTAAGGTTATGTGAATACAGTATTTGTAATATATTTGAATATGTAATATATTTTCAGGTAATTATAGGTGTAACGGAAAGTCACCATAATAATTGGAAGGCTGTACTAGCCGCTATAGGGTCAGCTTTTTGCTATGCAATACATCTCATACTATTTCGTCATGAATTGAGGAAAGGGGATGGTATTAATTCCGTTTTGTTTGTTGGTGAGTGTTGACTTATATATATTAGCTTTTTCTAACTTTATGTTGAGTATATCTAATTAAAAAAAAATCAAAAGTGCATGCGTACAAAGTACACATGTCAGAAGTGAAACTTCTTTGGCAAACTATTATTTATATTTTGTTTCTATTTTTTACAAATCGAATAATTTACATTTTCGAGACTTTCATTGTCATTAAAATATTGAACGGCTCGAAAATACAAATAATTTATTGAAATCTCAAATGACGAATTGTAAATAAAAGTACCACCTGTTTTTCTTAATATCAGAAATTATTAATTAAATTTTGTTTTTGAGTTTAAAATTTAGAAAAGAGTATATCAAATTATTGAATGACGAGTGGCAAATAAAAATGCCACATGTTATTTGGAAATATTACAACTAACTAATTTTCAAACGAGTTAGAATAAAAACGCTGCACATTGTCGTGACGCTAATCATTCGTTGTATCCGTAAAAAAATTATCCGCATGCGCTTAAAGAAGTTTCACTTCAAAAATTTTGTGTATACCTTAGACCTCACCTGAGACGTGAATACTCCATAAAGGTATATTAAGAATATAGAATCTAAACACGTGACTTGTTGACTATATCTTTCTTGCTTGCATCGCATCAAATTTATATATTTTTTACAATGCGTCCGTAGTATCAGCAGCGATTGGATTTCTACCACGATAAGTAGTGAAAGTCAAATCTTTTTTCTTGGCGGTACGTCTTAGAGTGGTAACTAGCTGCGGCCGAAGCCTGCCACCAGTCTTGACTCAGACAAATTAGAAAATACATTTTTTTAAATTCGTGGTTCGAACCTGGGACGTCTGCTAGGAAAGCGAGTACTCGCATCGCACACTGAAGAATTTCATGTAATTGTTTGTTTATTAGCAAAAGAAGGAAGAAACAAAAGTGAAGACACGTAAAAGAATGAAACATAATATGCATTACATCTGACGTCATCGATACGTCATCCAGTTAATACCCACAAAATATAGTACCCCGCGTGACTAAAGAAGCGATTTCAAAAACAATTATGTGTTATTTTAGGTGTTGTCGGCTGTGCGTGTGGATGTCTCGCTTGGGCTTTTGGCGGTTTATTGGCGTTTGGCGGTATTGAAAAAGCTGAACTACCCTCACCTAAACTATGGAGTTGGTTACTATTAGACGGTGCCATTGGACCACTTTTGATTGAATCTCTTTGGCTTTGGTAAGTACCAATGTACATGGTTTTCGATCACTTAGCTTATATCAAAAAATTAATACGTCAAAAATTTTATTTAACAGTCATTAATTGTAATTTTTTGATTAAGGAAGGAAAATATGCGAAAACCTTCAAGTTTTACAAAAAAAATAATTGAACTTACTACTGTCGAGATTTAGTGTGCTCGACAAATAAATTGGTTATCTTTAAAGTTTTACGGAAAATTTTACGTGTTAATATTATGAGAGAAAATCCTAGAAAAATTGTTGTAATAAACAATGAAATTAGACCGATCGCACTTCTCTATTATATAGTTTTTTTTATTATATAGTTAATAATATAAAACAATATAATAAAATATAATATAATATAAGATGATATGATTAAAAAAAAGGTTTGATATCAGTATCAAAACCTTATATGATGCTGATATGATTCTTTTTATGTTCCGCTTAATTTTCCGGTGTCTATATTATATATATTGTATTGTATTATTTATACTTACAAATATATTGCTACCTCAAGATTTCGGTAAGGTTGTCTTCAAAATTGTTGCCTGGAAGAGATCACTACGCAGTGATAAGATCGCCCGTTGAATTCTTTAATGTAATATTTTTTTGTTATTTAATTTGTTTTTTTTTTCTCTTTTTTGTGTGTATGTTTACACATGGATACATACATATTTACACATATACATACAAATCCAGGTGTTTGTTTGTTGTTCTTTTATAAATTTAATTTTAATTTTCTCTGTTTTTCTTTAAATTAATTACTTGTTCACATAATGCTTAGTCTAATGTTTGTTCTATACATTTTGCGGAGGGCGCTGTCGCCTAAAATACAGGTATTTACCTAGTTTAGGGACAGCTGTTTAATCATAAATTTATTTGTACTTTTAGACTATAAGGCTCATTTACTTGTATTTATTAGAATCTTGTATATTTTTTTGTTTAATAAATTTAATTATTTATTATTATTACTTAGATTATAAGTAACGTATTGTTCAATGCAGAAATCAATGAAGAGTTCTATTTGAAAAATAATAAATATTCACACCAGGGGTCGGTGGCTAACATCGTCACAGACAGCCACAGCGACTTTAGCGTTGACATTGCCTATATGTGCGTGTGCGGAGGCCTACAGGGGTACAGGAAGCGCTTGGCGCACTACGGCGGCTATTCTAGCGGCTGCGGGCTGGTTGACCGCAGCCCTACCTACGGCCGTGCCTTCGCCCCTCGCCTGGATCACTACTAAATTGCGAGCGGCCGACGGATTTACGTAAGGATACATTTACTAATTACCTGCCTCATTGGTCTAGCCATTAGCATATTCGGCCATAAACTTGAGCTCCTGGGTACGAGTCCTGGGTCCTGCCAATTCATCTCATCTCTCTCCGGTCGTGTCGACCTACACTTGTGTACTATGCCTGCCAATCCGCAGTGGAGCAGCGTGGAGGATCTATGCTGTAATAACCCTCTCGTATGAGTGAGGAGACCTGTGCAGTGCGATGTTAATGGGCTGCAACTTACTTTTACATTTACTAAGTCTCTTGATGTCCTAAATATTGTAATAATTTATTTGAGGTTTATTTCTCAAAGGAAATTACAATCATTTCACTTAATGAGAATAATTTTTAAACAATTCAAACAAGTTGGTAAACTTAAATTAGTTGGACGCAGAAGTCGAGCAAAAGTGTACATTTCAGAAATGGATGAGAGTAGTATTTTAAAATTGCCGGTCTGTCGACAGGGTCTTATTTACACATTTTCAATTACAAGTAATTTTAATGCTTTTTTCTATAATCTAAGATTAATTGTGTTTTTTATATGTTTGGGTAATTTATTATACATTAGTGCACCTTCAAAAGTTATATCCCTCATTCCGTAGTTTTAATTAACCTATTATTTGACCTATTCTCCGCACGTTACGTATAAATAAATCAAACGTAAACCACAGCGTGCACGAATAAATCTTTGGAATATATAATATTTCGATATTTTTGATGGGGTAGTTTTTTATTTGTTTGTAATTTTGTATAATCTC
This sequence comes from Elymnias hypermnestra, assembly GCA_015832385.1. NCBI lineage: Eukaryota > Metazoa > Arthropoda > Insecta > Lepidoptera > Nymphalidae > Elymnias > Elymnias hypermnestra. The sequence continues at coordinate 1,837,937 of JACTOM010000922.1, read as the reverse complement.
TTGTGTTATATACATATAAATAAACGAAAATGTGTATGTTTCATAGTATTTTCTAGTACAAATCTATTGTTGTGTTTTTTGGTTCAGAAAAATAATAGTGAGCAAATCTGAACCTCCCTGGAGCTAAGCCATGGCAGCATTATGAGAAAATTATAGAAAAGATAGAGAGCTTTAGAGCAAATAGCTCTAAAGCTCTCTATCTTTTCTATGAGAGAAGTGACCTTTATCCAGCAGCAATAAATGGGTTATTTATTTTTTATTTGCTTCTACGCGATGCGGAGAAATCCCTACTTAATGTTTACATTGCCATAGGTAACGCGTGGTTCTGTAAGTGATCTTAGTAATTTAAAAACGTCTTGGTATCCTTTCTAATGACACCGGTTTTGGACGATTACATGGTTTCAAAGTCTAAAGGACATAGGTAGAAACAATTTTTGTGTGTTATATAAATATATGTTTTTTTACAGGGCCATTAGAAATATATCAGAATTAGATGAACAGTCAGAAGCACTGATGTCGTCTGACGAACCAACGTAACCCATATCAAACACTTGTTTTGGTATCGCTTCTAGTGTGAACAGCACGGGGTTTTGTGTGTACACACCTCTCGTTAAACCTAGTCTCTATTTGTATAGCATTTGAAATGTGTAAAAACCTACAAGTTAACGTGTAAGATGTGTAAAAACCCACATAGAATTTAAAATATGTAAAACACGCGAGGGAACTTACAGAGTTGTTTGTTCGATATTTTTTTTGCATTCTAAACGTGACACTGGTAATTAATTCTTTAGACAAGAACTCACCTCTCATTATTAATTAAAATGTGTAAAAACTCACAGGACAAAGTATAAGATGTGTAAATTTTCACAGGATTGCATATTTAAACTGTGAAAAACCCGCGAGTTAACCTACAGTTATTTGTTGGACTATTTTTGCATTGTTGAATGTTAATCTTATTTAAAATGTGTAAAACCCACAGATACCGTATAAGACTTGTATAATCTTTGAACATTGCATATATAAAATGAAAAACCCACATAGAATTTAGGCTGCGTTAAATCATGTGGTGTGGTGTTTATAAAACATGTGGTGTAGGAACACATATGAAAAAGCTAAGAATATGTCAGCATACATACAAGCTAAATGTATATTATAAACATACATATACTCGTACATAAACTACACATAATATATATTAAAGATATAACCATAAGGAACTGGATAGAAAAAAAAATATATATTAAGTAAATTTCAGTCCTAATTGAAGTGAGTACTAAATTATTTTGTGATATTTAAAAAGTACTCCGTTAGTCTAACTTTACATATCTTCACATTATCCATCGTTAGAAAAGTCCTATTTTATTCATCCCGTCAAGTAGAAATAACATTTTTAGACATTTAGTGGATGGCAGTTTTTTCTAATATTAAATTGATACAGCGCCACCTATAGAAACCTTACGTAAACAATTTCAAGGTTTTGTTTTTATGTAATGTCTCTGAGAAGTTCCTTGTTTATATGTCACGCTATAAGACTTTTGTATGATAACATTCAAATGCCTATTTTCTAATTATCAATCTTTTTTGAAAACATAACATTTTTGTAAACGCTAGCGCCTAAAGCACCCGACCCCATCGGTGATGGCGTCATACAGACGATTTGTTTTCATTTCTGTATATAGCCTCCACTTTGCAGTCTGAGTGGAGTTAAACTGCGATAAACCATTTTTTTATTGCTGACAGTTTAAGGCTTATGTGTGATCACCCGTTATGGTAAGCGACGATACAGTTTGAGATGGGACTATGGATTCACATCTCATGGTTTCTACACAGCACCCTTTTTTATCTGGGAAATGCTTTTACGCACCCCTACTACGAGGGCAGGGCGTGTGGGCCTCACTAGCTGTCCCACATAGAATACCCACTAAAACCGAGTGACACCCGCATCAACCTGAATTGACGGTGTCAGAGACTCCCTTAGGCATTCGCTCTGACACGGATGCAACCGAAAAATAGTGGTGTAAGGGAGGCCAGAAGCGTTCAAAAAGACGGATCCTACCGGTCACAGATCTATTATTTGATTGTATGTCTTTCCTCGTAGGGTGATAGCTAGTAATGGCTGAAACCTCTTACCAGTTCTGATTCATAGAATTTGAAAATGACAATTCGTCCTACCGGGAATTAAACCCGGGACCCGCCACACTAAAAACTCACAAGATTTAGTTTATATGAATCCAAGTTGGAACTTTTAAAGTTGTTAGTTCGACATTTTTTACTTTCCAATGATTCAAGAGAATCACTCAATAACTGGTAATTTATCATATAGACGGAAACACTTATTGTATTACGCCCTTTATTAATGTTATCAAAAATGTAGAAAAAACACACAAGACAACTTATAATAACTTACAAGATTGCACATATAAAATGTAATACTCCTACAGTATTTGTTGTTATTTTGACCTTTTTTGTATTCCATGACTGGTAATTTATCCTAGATGTGAACTACCCTTTCGCTAATCTTAGTCTTTATTTGTATAGTATTTGAATTGTATAAAAATCCATATGAAATAAGTAAAACCTCACAAGATTGCATATATTAATGACTAAAACCTTACATGATTGTATATATAAATGAGTAAAACCTCAGATAATTGCATATATAAATGAGTAAAACCTCACATGATTGCGTATATAAAGGAGTAAAACCTCACATGATTGAATATATAAATGAGTAGAACCTCATGATTGAATATATAAATGTGTAAAACCTCACAAGATTGCATATATTAATGACTAAAACCTCACATGATTGTATATATAAATGAGTAAAACCTCAGATAATTGCATATATAAATGAGTAAAATCTCACATGATGGCTTATATTATGAGTAAAACGTCACATGACTGCATATATGAATGAGTAGAACCTCACATGATTGAATAGATAAATGTGTAAAACCTCAGATGATTGAATATGTAAATGTGTAAAACCTCACATGATTGCATATATAATAGGCGTAAAAGGTCACATAAACCCACACGGCATTTAAAATGCGCAAGAAGCCGCAATATAGCTTAAAGATTTATTGTTACGTTTTTTTTGTATTATAATTATCGTTTATAGATATAACACAATTACTGGTAATAATCAGTCTAATTGAATAGGCATTTGAAATGTGTGAAAACACATGAGACAACGTAGAAGCTCATAAGATGTCATATATATAATGTAAAGACGTACACATCGTTTAAAATATTTAAAGACTTCACCTGTAGGCTTAAAGAGCTGTTAGTTCGCGTTACAAAAAGTGATCGGACGAGGCAAACAGGTATATATATGTTTTATTTCAGTCGTGTCTATAAGCACACTCGCCTCCATAACCTTCCATGGCTCTATCAATATCTTATGGTTTCTACACAACGTCTTGCCGAAACGCATTTTTAAGTGAAACTTCTTTAGGCGCATGAGGGTAAAATTTTTACGGGTGAAACGCGTGACTAGCGTCACGAAGATGGCGTTTTTTTAAAGCTAATTCGTTTGAAGGTTAGGTAGTTTTAATATTTATAAATAACATGTGGCATCAATTTGCCACTCGTCATTAATTAATTTATTATACTATTTTAAATAAAATAAAAATATTTAATAAATACTCTTTTCTAAATATTAAATTATAAACAAATTTTATTAATATCTTTCGTCACTTTTAATATTTCAATGACAATTAAATTCCTAACATATCTTCCTTTTTCCCGCCTTCTAAGTCTTGGCAATCTAAAGTTTTACATTTGTATAAATATAAACAAGACTTAAATATTAGTTTGCCAAAGAAGTTTCACTTGTGACAGCTATGTCACAGTACACATTACTGTGACATAGCTGGACTCTACGACTGAAAACTACTTTTCCTCCTGATTATAGATTTTAAGACCAATACGCGACATTTAACAGCACTATACTTGCATATCTCTTAACTAGTAAATTTTCACTTAATGTATACGAATAGTGAGAAGTTATAAGTATGTACTGTCGGTGATAAATTGAGTTTTACGAATCAGTTGTCGATAGTAGTTTAAAAAAATACATAGTAGTTTAAAAAAATGGTGAAGTGACGTCATCAATTATAATAATACAACAATTTCTTTTGTGCTCTATCCCTAAAGAAAGAATATGCAATAAATAATCGTGTTTAAATAGTTATCAATAATGTAGCTTCAGTACATTAAATAATTCATTGAAACAAAATAGTGACGCGTNAAGGACATAGGTAGAAACAATTTTTGTGTGTTATATAAATATATGTTTTTTTACAGGGCCATTAGAAATATATCAGAATTAGATGAACAGTCAGAAGCACTGATGTCGTCTGACGAACCAACGTAACCCATATCAAACACTTGTTTTGGTATCGCTTCTAGTGTGAACAGCACGGGGTTTTGTGTGTACACACCTCTCGTTAAACCTAGTCTCTATTTGTATAGCATTTGAAATGTGTAAAAACCTACAAGTTAACGTGTAAGATGTGTAAAAACCCACATAGAATTTATTATATATAAAACACGCGAGGGAACTGAGTTGTTTGTTCGATTTTTTTTGCATTCTAAACGTGACACTGGTAATTAATTCTTTAGACGAGAACTCACCTCTCATTAGTATTAATTAAAATGTGTAAAAACTCACAAGACAAAGTATAAGATGTGTAAATCTTCACAGGATTGCATATTTAAACTGTGAAAAACCCGCGAGTTAACCTAGTTATTTGTTGGACTATTTTTGCGTTGTTAACATAATTTATTCTTTAGACGTGAATGTTAATCTTATTTAAAATGTGTAAAACCCACAGATACCGTATAAGACTTGTATAATCTCTGAACATTGCATATATAAAATGAAAAAAGGCTGCGTTCAATCATGTGGTGTGGTGTTTATAAAACATGTGGTGTAGGAACACATATGAAAAAGCTAAGAATATGTCAGCATACATACAAGCTAAATATATATTATAAACATACATATACTCTTACATAAACTACATATAATATATATTAAAGATATAACCATAAGGAACTGGATGGAAATGGAACTGAATGTGATATTTAAAAAGTACTCTGTTAGTCTAAATTTACATATCTTCTCATTATCCATAGTTAGAAAAGTCCTATTTTATTCATCCCGTCAAGTAGAAATAACATTTTTAAACATGTGGATGAGAATTTTTCTAATATTAAATTGATACAGCGCCACCTATAGAAACCTTACGTAAAAGATTTTATGGTTTTGTTTTTATGTAATGTCTCTGGGAAGTTCCTTGTTTGTATGTCACGCTATAAGACTTTTGTATGCTAACATTCAAATGCCTATTTTCTAATTATCAATCTTTTTTTGAAAACGACGTGATCCCTATACAAAGCACCCGACCCCATCGGTGATGGCGTCAAACAGACGATTTGTTTTCATTTCTGTATATAGTCTCCACTTTGCAGTCTGAGTGGAGTTAAACTGCGATAAACCATTTTTTTATTGCTGACAGTTGAGGGCTTATCTGTGATCACACGTTATGGTAAGCGACGATACAGTTTGAGATGGGATTATGGATTCACATCTCATGGTTTCTACACAGCGCCCCTTTTTATCTGGGAAATGCTTTTACACACTATTTTTATAAGTTATAAGTATGTACTGTCGGTGATAAATTGAGTTTTACGAATCAGTAGTCGATAGTAGTTAAAAAAAATACATACTAGTTTAAAAAAATGGTAAAGTGACGTCATCAATTATAATAATACAACAATTTTTTTGTACTGTATTGCTAAAGAAAGAATATCCAATAAATAATCGTGTTTAAATAGTTATCAATAATGTAGCTTCAGTACATTAAATAATTCATTGAAAGAAAATAGGGACGCGTTTATTTGATATCTCATTTTACTTTTCTCAAACAAGTGTTACATAATCGAGAGTGACGATACGGCTTTATTCACCCTGTCTAAACTTGTCCCAGAACCTTAACCTCGCTAACCTTATTATATATTGGTTATAATTTATAAAACTGAAACAAATGGAGTATTGAGTACACTGCCTGGTTATAGTGTTAATAATAAATATAATAATAACAATAGTCAACGTTTTGTTCAATAGGAATGACTAGAAAGAGAAAGAAAGAGTTCAATCATCAGTGCATTATAATTCTTCGAAACATGATTTTCTTATGATATTAAATCAATTATGCACAAATAGATTTGTCTAAAGAGATTTAAGGATAATTTTAACCTTTTTTTTGTGTGTTGTCAACGTAGTGACAGATAATAAAAATAGAAAATATATTCAAAATAAATCTCTTTTCACTTAATGCGTCATTCAATTTGGTACTTATATACACATATTTCTTTAAAATTCAAACTAATGACTCGTTTGTTCTACAACAGGCTTGTTACTTATATTATACTTTATTTATAACTATAACATTCGACAAAAAAATTGCATGATTGGGAATTAGTATGTACGTCTGCGAATAGGTTTTTTTTGTAAACAACTCTGTGTGATGTAGTTTTAATATGGAAATATTATTTATAAGTGACATTAGGACCTCTAGTGGCTTAAAATATAGTTTGTTTAGTGTTGGGTAGGAGATGTATTGAAAATGAGTTTGTAAGAGCAGCCTTTTTTTTGCACTGAGCCAGTACATGACCTTCTTCAAATGAGGCAATTGCAGGAGGGTCTTGTTTTAGCTTCAATTTGAACATTATTTTAATCATTCCAAGTCGAAATGAATCTTAGCTCACTTGGCTTTAAGGTACATTTTTGTATAACGTTATTATTGTGAAATATTACTGTTGTTGTATTTTTGATTCTTTCGCTATTTTGAAGTTTCATATTATTTACAAATATTTGTATTAGATTTTAATCTTGCTATCTCTACTCAATACGCGTCTCTGCCTCATATCTCTCGCTCGAATGACATAATGATGCATGTGCCTTATTTCTGCTCACTTACACCCTTTACTTTATAGTATACTTTACTGAAGCAGAATACCAGGACATGAAATTTGAAGTAGTACAAAATATAATTTTAAGGCACTCTTACATTTTGACGTATTTTACAAGAAATGTCAGACTTCATGCATGTTCTACTCTACCATAACTTAGTTTCAGTTTAAATTTATTTACGGGAAATCCGCAAGACAACTTTTAATAAACTTAATGCCAATGGTAAAGCATCAGTAAACTTTATTTTTATTATTCAAACAGGTATTACAAAAGCGCGATATCATAATGCGTCTTATTCCAATAAATTATTATGTTTATTTCGCGTATTTACACAGATTATATTTATGAAAAATGACGGTGTGTTATAAATACAATTAAAAAGTAAAAAACTTAAAACTTAGAACCACGAAAGCAAAATAAATACGAGTAGACTTTTTTTGAAAAAAAAAACTGTATTCGACGATCCAAAAGTGGTGTACTTTTAGATTCCCAAATGTTATTTTTAATGTACGGTTGATGATGATATTTAAGACGACTTAGAATTTGAAGTTTCAATGTGTTTCTTTGCGACTTGTTCTGAAGAGGGTCCAGAAACAATACCAATGTTGGAACTTAAAATACAAGTATAAATTCTGTTTTTTACCGCGAAATTTATGAATTTCAAAACATATTTTAGGGTACTGACAATATAAAGAACTATTATACGTATAGATACAATAAACCAATGTAATTTACAGATCATTGTATGGAAAAAATTATATATATATACCGATTCGAGGAGCTTCTTTTTCAGTAAGTCAGTAGGACTTTCAAATTAATGTAATGCTTTTAAATCACAATTCTTTTGTACGATTACTAGGATCGTTATTGGGTATTATTTACTGATATAAATTTTCCCATCTTTAATATAAACCAAATAAACTTTTATAAACAATTAGTTTCAGTCGTAAAAGGCTTCAGATTTAGGATTCAAACATCATTCTCAGTCCATATAAGACTTTGTTTGTGTAATAATTGAATACAAAAATAACCTAATTTTCTTGAAGAAATAGAAATCTACTATCATTTAGTTTAACCAATATAAGACTCGTTTTATATGATTGCTATCGTTTCACTGTTTTATTTTGCTTACAATATGATTAATGAATTTTGTCTATATAATATAAACAGAATCAAAAAGTGGCATTTGGACGGCAGGACAATTCAAGTAAGAAATCATCTTTCTGTTAAGAGAAAAATTAGGAACAATTCTGTCATTTTCTAAATAAAGCGCAAATTGTACTGTTTAATTTTATAAATTGTTACTATAAAGTGAATTTCTTCACAATTATTTTTTTCACAATTATTAAAAAAAATGTACACTTAAATTTTTAGTTTTTATTCTATGGCAAGCAGATATTGTACGATTAAAATACATAACTTTATGGAATTAAAAAAAATATTTATAAGTGTATGTTTAGTATATTAGTTGGATTTTAATCAAGATTTTAGGTCAACTTTTATACTCTTTATTTGGAGTTTATATATTAGCAAATTGCCAAACATTGTATTGCTAGTTAATTTTGTGAAATTATTCTATGTTGAATCATGTTTGAAAGTTTAAGTTGTCGCTTTATTTATTCATTACATGATGTAGATTTAAGTTTTTTTACAATCTCGGTTTGTAGGTTTTGTATAAAATGTGCAATTCATTAAAAAAACCCAGCATATAGGCAATATAAAAAATAAAATTCTTAAACAAAATATTTGTTTTTATTTATATTTAACCTGTTTGTAATTATGTAGGTGTTTACTTCAACTTATAAATTAATCTGTTTTTGTAGCCAATAAAATTTAATTGCGGCTACAGTATAATTAAAAGATCTTTTCTGTATTGTACATTAGAAAAAAAAGCGATCTAAAATTATAATTTTTCAAAGCAAGCAAGTACTCGATGGTTTTTGGATAACAATGAAAATCTTCAACGCATTGTTATATCAACTCAACAAAACAATAGTTTTTATATTTTATTGTATAAAAGTAAGGAAAGTAATAAAATATAATTACACCCCCTCTTAGCTTTTGTTTAACAATTTCATTCCTGAAATAATATTTGGATTATGGGAAATGTAACATCACCTCTATCTATACCGCTGGGCTATAGACCTTTGGAGTTCTGGAGCTAATTAGCTGAAGTGTTTCTTGATGAGTTTTAAAGGAATACAACCCACGTCTGCAAATTTCACGATAAAAATGAGAAATTTTTATCAGGTCTTTTTTGTTTAATGACTTTAAGGTCAGCCTATTTAGCATATATTATCTTGCCTATGTCAAGTATGTTGGCGAAGACATGAGGGGAATGTCCTTTTGTAAAGTACTTTAAAGCGAGTGAAGCTTAGAATATATATTATTTTCCCTGCCTAAAAAGCAAATCTTAGGAGTTTTCATAGAGTAATATATATCTGGTAATAAAAATAATTTATATTTTATTAACCACAGAGTATATTACATATTTACGACGTGTGGTCTAAAACTTTTGCCTCTTAAATGAAAGTGTGATATAAAAAAACAAAATTTTGACAGAATCAAAATAAAGTTTTATGATAGGTTACATTAGTTTTTGTAAATTATTAAACTTGAACAAAGGCTTTGTACAGCTAAAACTATGGATGTTATTAAATTAGTTGGCAAATATCTAAACACACCTGTGGGGACTATTTGTTATAATACAGATAAAGTATAACACGTTTTTAAACTATCGTACCTATTAACTTTCAATAGAACTTTATCTAAAACATCATTATTTTAGGTCCTAACAACTGTGCTAGACAAAGAAAGCATCGAAGGCTTTGCTACAATAATATTACAATTAGTTGTTAAGAGTCGGATTCCTATGAGCACTGAACAATCCATATTATGTTATCAATGGTTAGAGCATATAGCGATGTATATTAACCAGGCAAACTCTAACCCAGCTTTTGCAAAGAATTTTCTTCAGGTAATATAATTACTTACTTTATTGTAGTAAATCTACAATGATAACAATAGATAGGAAATTGGTGTGATAATATTGGGATTTCTAGATCAGCTGTTATAACTTGCAAATAGCTGTTATGGGTTTTTTTTATTATTTTTCACATTCAAGGTATTTATAAAATGCCAGTTATTTATAAATTTTCGCAATTTTTATGATGTATCCGGTAGAATAAATTAAAACATTCTTTATTCAAGCAAACTCAAAAAGCTCTTTTGAATAGTAGTCTGTCCATTGGTAACAACCACCAGTTTTAAAAGTTGGTTCCCATGAGTAGAAATTAAAGATATACAGTATTTATTTTTGAATACAGTTTTTATATTTTAAAATGTGTAATATTTAACTTCCATCAGCAACTGGAATCACAACTAAATATTTTATCACCTTTCAGGTGATCTTCATCATTATGATATGCTTTTTGTGTAACAATGTTTTTGACATATGTCTTTATAATTATTATTTATAAAAGGCTCAGCAGCTTTTGCTGATGCACCTATATCAATTTTAGTGTATTCAATTGTGCTTTTTGCCATTTCTGTGCTTGTTCAGTCTATTCTTGAACTGATTTAGTGATCTCTTAGTCACCACACTCTCAGGCAATTTGTTCCACTGGTGTACAACTCTAATACTGAGAAAGTGCTTAAATGGGTTTCATGATGCTCGCTTATACCCGAATTTAAAATTGTGACCTCTTAGGTTGGGGTTACACTTTTATGAAATACTTAATCAAACCCTGACACGTTTAAACCGTTCATGATTTTGTAAGCTTCTATGAGATCGCCTCTTTCTCTTTATTATGTTTAGGTAAATACAAAACTGTTTGAAATTATATTGTTATAATGTCTGCATAGTTTAGCAAGTAGGTTCAATATAAATAATTTGATAAGTTTGACCTTAAAATATGGCATTACAAGTTTACTTTATTTCTTGAAATAAATTAGTATTCAGTTTTTTCATGGTTTAAGTGAATATTATTATGAATATATAAGATGTAATTCAATAAATAACTACAAAAGTAATAATAGAAATAAACTGACAAACAAGCAAACACTTCATGTAAACATTTGTATTAAAATTAAACATTCTTGTTGAACAACCTATGTGAGGTCTATGAAAAGCACTGAGATGTATTGCTAGTTATTAAAGTCAATTTTAAAGAACATAATTCATCTGAAATTTTACTTATTCCAATAATATGTTTTACAGGGACTTAATAGAGCACTACAGAAAAATACATATTTGACAGGAAATTACTTGACAGTAGCTGATGTAGCAGCATACCATGCAGTTTATTTACTAATTGTGAGTTATATAAATTTTGCAAACTGAGGAGTTGGTCTGAATGTATGTCTCGCTAAAAAATGTATGTCTCGGTATTGGTGGTAACAGCAATATTATATTTTCTAGAGATTCTATTTAACATAGAATAATAGCTAAGGTTCGTTCAAGAGTATTTTGGTACAAATGGATAATATTTGTCACATTATGGCATTCAGGTTGAAACGGCAATGCTTGTTGGAGAAAGTAAGTAAGGATTATCAATTAAACTGTTAATGAGTTTATATAGGAAAGTAACATCTATTGTTTTTCTGCAGTCACTCATGAAATGGTGTAGACCATCCTTATACCGTGGCAGCTTCTTAGGCATGTTGCAAGTGTATGATAAGTGCCACAAGAACCTTTTCTGTACTCTCTCTATACATTTAACATAAATATTGTAGTATGGGTTCCACACAATGCTGCTATACTTTAAAATACTGTGCATGAGAGATTGTTTTATAAGAAATTATGGTATAGTTATTATTTCTCTATATATGTATTCTTTTTATTTTCGTTCCTCTCCAATTACTGGAAGTTGGATATTAGTTGTGAGAAACTGTCTTGATCTCGAGCGAGGTAAAGCATATTGGCAGTGCTTATCTTTCTTGTCTGAAAACATGACCAAGGTAAACAACTTTCCTGATTTTGATGGTCTACAGTAGCTTGCGGTTTTGACTGACTTGTCTAAAAACTTCTGTGTTGCTGACTTTTTGGGTTCAACTATATTTCGAAAGCCTCTATATGTTTTCGAGTGCCTTCTTTGGTAGTCCAGGCTTCACATTCATATAGGGCCAAATGTAGTAGACTGAAGTAGACGAATGCGTAGGTGTATACTGATATTACAACTGGAAAGTGTTTTTCTCATTTTATTAAAGGAACTGCGTGAGATTTCAATACGCGTCTTTATTTCTGTTTCACTATCCACGCTGGTTGGGACTCAAATAGTTTTGATTCGTAACTAACATAACTTTTGTTTTTTGCGCGTTAGATTTTATTTTTAGTATAATTAGATTGCAGAATGGAGGTTGCTTTCTATATGGCCATTGAGTTAGATACTACAGTCGATTCTTGATAAAGCTTCAGATGTTATACCTTCAGAATTTAAATTGAAGAGTGTGGGTGACCAACTGCAACCCTGCCTAACACTTCATTTTATATCGCCTTCAATGCGGACAGTCGCGTATTGATTTTAATACAGGTTTTGAATAACTCTGATATCTTTACTATAGAGTCCGATATCAGTTAATATTCTTATATATATTTGTATTGGTAAGTGTTACTCCATTGTACCACCTGTATGTATACCTCTATGCATTCTTATTTGTCTCATTAGTTATGGTTGCCTGGGAGAAATCGCTGGGAAGCAATCAGACCACCTTTTGTTCTACATTACTTAATTTAGTTTGTTTCCTGTTCATGTATTTACTAAGTGTAGTTTAGTAACAATAAAGGAATAAAATAAAATATTATTATTATAATAAGAGTGGTGATACCCTAACTCACTGTGTCCAACAGTGAGATGTTAATAGGCTGCCATGAAAGGAAAAATGTTGTCTTATAATACTATAACTTCTAATTTCAGGAACGTCTTTCCAATTTGGAGCAAGAATCTCTAATTCATGTTTGCAGATGGGTTAAACACATGCAATCTCAACCAAAAGTGTGTGCCAACAAGCCACCATTGTCGTTAAATACATTAACCTTATCAATTTTAGCTCCAGCAGTGCATTGAGCATTTTTAATTAATATTTATTGATTAAAATTATTCTGTTATGAAATGTTTTTTTTACCGTACTGTAGTACTTAATTGAAAACAATAAATATTCTTATTCGTGATTTGTTTTTTCTTGATCACATATGAATGCGTTTAAATCTAAAATAATATTGGTATATATTACAGTGGTATTTGTTGCAATGAGTGTAAGTGTAATTTTCAGTAATATTTGTTTGTTAATTTGACAGTCTTTATGGTATGTAAATTAAATTTAATTTTATGTTAAAAATTGTAAAATATTTAATTATTAATAGGTAACTATTACTTTACTTTTTTTCTAAATTAACTCGGTACCATTTTAGTCTGTATTAATAACTACCATCTGTTGAGGTCACAATTAAGAACTAGTGTGTCAGTAATAAAAATGAAACTAAACTGTACATAAAAAAAGTCTAATCCTAATTAATTTATTTGCTATATACAAGTTACATTGGTGTTTACATAATAATTGTTCCACTGTAGTGATGTCAGTAATTGTTAATGTCAATTTATTTAAGTATTTATTACTACACTATAATAAAATTTTTCTTGTTTTGCAATTTCCTTTTCACTGCTAATAAGATAATGCTTTTACTGCCATCATAATTTTATCTGTAGGTGCTTTTATTCTGGTAGGTTTTCACTTATTTTGACCTCTTTTTTTCAAATAGAGTGGGATTTTGCGCGACAAATATAATTATTTTATAAATGTATATTGAAGGGAGAGTCATTAATTTGAGTAAAAGTCGTGTCGAGTCCATTTGACCAGCTTAACTCAAAATGTCACTACCAAAAACATCGATGTTTATCGGTCATCCATACCTTTAGTGCGATGTGACCATTATCATCGATGTTTTTCTAATTTCGATCACCCTTGTACACAGTGAGATTTGAAAGTAGTGAGAACGCGTAATGAACGCGTGAATCGAAACCATGGCGAGAACGCACTTGGGAACGGCACGATAATGTGAACAGACCCTAAAAATTACCAATATTTTTTTTATTGCTGACAGATTAGCGCTTGACTGTGATCTCACCTGATGGTAAGTGATGATACAGTCTAAGATGGAAGCGCGCTAATCTGTTAAGAGGCGATATACCCCTTACGGTTTCTACACAGCATCGTACCTGAACACAAATTTCTTTGTTTGGCGCTACGTTTTTGCTGAGAAATAAACGGTTAAAAGCCTGCAAAGTCAAATACCAGTGATTTTGCAAACACACACACACCGCCACACCCACACGCACATGCCGACGCACACGCTCACTCAGACGCAAAACATGTTGAATTTAGTTACTATCCGGTGTACCGTATACAAGTCTTATCTTTTATAAGAAAACCGCTCATATTTAATAATGTTTTCCAGGCAGGCCAACCTATATTGCCTTGGGAGAAGGAACGTTTACCGAAACAAATGTACCCACATGAATTAAAAAATGCAGACTTGAACAATCCCGTCATGTTTTTCCCACAACCGTTTTCGTTTCCCGGATACCCAGTTATATTATATTTATAAGAATATAAAATTGAAATTTGTTTAGAGTACCATTTAATTAAACAACACATGAGGATAATCTGCGACAAGAATACCTGTTGACATCATGATTGCTTCTGATTTAAATACATATTATCACATTTATTTTTTAATTATTACAGTGATGACCCAGTCGTCTAAAGTAACATTATAAAACGGAAACATTTGTGTTTTTGTATGTAAGTATGTATGTTTGTAACGTTTTCATACAAAAACTACTGGACCTATTTCAAAAACTTCTTTACCATTAGGAAGTTGAATTTTCATGAAAGACGTATAATTTAACCCTTTATTTATTAATGTAATCTAAAGTAAGAAAACAATTTGTGACAAAAAATTATTCATCGCGTGCGCTGGAGAAACTATTGATGATAGAACAAAAAAATGTTCTACAATATTATAGAAAGTATTAATATCTACAAAAAAGACCAGGATACCATATGTCCAACTACTGTTGTTATGCCAAGATATCTAGTTTTACATTTTAAAAGTTAAAGTGCCGACACGTTATTCATACCTCTGTATTGATGTGTATTTGATACAGATTTTATTAAAGACCGTTTCAATACCTGTAAAATACTTTTTAAATCGGACATTCCATTCAAAAGATATAACGAATTAAAAAATGTCAATCTAAAGTAAATTGTAGCGACCCTTATATTTGGATAGGATACTAATGATACTCACAGATATACCTAGACTTTTTATTTTTATCAAGCTAAAAACTACTGGAGCAATTAAAAAAACTGTTTCATTACCTTCTTGAAATCAAGAATTTTTCAATACCTGTAACGGTATTTTGAAATTTGTCGGACATTCTAAGTAAATGATGGTACGAATTTAAAAATGTATTAGTTAGATATATATTCGTTGTAAAGTAATAACTGTATATTGATACGATTATGAATGTAAGTATGTATCTAACAATCTGAGAAGTATTTAAAAACCATGTGAAATAAAAGTGTTTATGTTAACGAAAATAAAACTATAGTGCGACTTAGTAGACTTTCTACAGCCACAAGATCGGTATTTACGTGGTTGAAACCGCGGGGCATTGCTAGTTAATAATAGATAAAAGATACACAGTTTTACAACAGAAAAAAAACACGTGGCGCCTTAACTTAGGTTAAAGAATCTAGGTTCAGAAATCGTTTGCCAGATTGACCATACGCATTTTTATTATGATATTACAATTAGTTATGTAATTGCGAATGCATAGTTTAAAAATATATGAATCTATTTAAGAAAGTCCAATGTCACAAGATAAACTAAAAAAAAAACAAAGTTAAAACACACTGTAACCTACAAAAATTATATTTAAAGGAGTAACCGACGAGTTTCTTGCTGGTTTCTTCTCAGCGGAATCGACTTTCCGAAACGTTAGTAGATTTGTTGATTCAAAATTACTTATTGAGGCGTACTTGAATAAGGAATATATTGATTTTATACAAACTATTATTAAAAGAATAAATAATGAGTTGCTTCCCTTTATTTTGTCAGGAGAGATAAACTTTTCAAACTATAGGTAGAATCGATACCGACGTATTGGTAAACGAATGAAGAATACATTGATTTTGATGAGACTCTTCCCGAAGGATATATTGCTTGTGTAGACTCTCCTTCAGTTGGGCAGTTTGACTATGAAGTGGTTTTTTGGTAAGCTTAAATTGGATAAAAACAAGTGTGTATCTGTTCGTTCATTTACTTTACCTTAATCAGTTTAAATTACGTAATAATTACGAAATAAAACAAAATATTCATTACATACTTCATTCTGTTTGGCTGTATCATATAATAAATATATGCTAATTTAATAATTGTACTAATTAAGATTACATAAATAATAATAAAATATTGGATAACTAAGTAAAGTGCATAAGGTAATTATATTATGAAAAATTGTGCGTAGATTACATAACAAGTGATGTAAAAAACAAAGGCAATTTTTACGCCATATACCTTAAAAACATTTTACGCATTATCTGGTCTGGACTAGTGGGAGTAACCACTCTATCATCACTTATCATTTTCTAAAGAATTTAAAAAGAAATGTGTTTTAGCAAAATCGCAATACATTAAATCTAGAATTAAAAATAGCAGTAATATAATTAAAACAACATGGAGGATCATCAATGAAGAAACAGGAAAAGCATCCTCGCGCTTTAATGAATTCAATCTTAAGATAGACAATAAGAACATTACATTGGATTCAGAAGTTGCTAATGAATTTGAAGAATTCTTCACTAGCGCTCCTATCTCGACGACTAAATCTCTGAACTCATCACCATCCACTGCTCTCTCTTGGCTGGCTTGTAGTGTGCCTCAATGTTATAATATTTTCAAATTCCACCATGTCAATAGCTCGGACGTTATTAAGTCATTTAATTTAATCAATAATAAGAAAACAAATGATTTATGGGGTCTATCTGTTAACCTAGCAAGATCATTAATTGACATCCTTGCAGACGACATGGCTGAAATTTTTAATAACTGTGTAGATTGGGGTATATTTCCTGACTTAATGAAGTACAGTAAAATTATACCAATGTTTAAGTCGGGCAGTACTTCAGACCCCTCTAACTTTAGACCAATATCGGTTCTTCCGACTTTCAGTAAAGTATTCGAAAAAATGATATTGAACCAATTGCTACAACATTTTCAAAAATATAATCTATTACACAGTAAGCAATTTGGATTTACGCGAGCTCGTTCAACAACCGATGCTGGTGTACAGTTATTACATAATATTTACGAGGCCTGGGAGGAATCACGAGACGCGCTTGGTGTTTTCTGTGATTTGTCTAAGGCCTTTGATTGTGTCCAGTATGAAACTCTGATCGGGAAATTACGTCACTATGGCATCACAGACGCTGCATTAGACCTGATGAGTTCCTATTTAACTAATAGAACACAAAAGGTCTGTGTTAATGGAAAACTTTCAGAAGGGTCTGTAACGAAACTAGGTGTTCCACAGGGTTCCATATTAGGACCATTTCTGTTCCTCATTTACATTAATGACCTTCCTTATTTTGTCAAGGACGGTCATGAGATAGTTTTGTTTGCTGATGACACTTCTCTAATATTCAAAGTTAATCGACAACAAACAGATTTTGACGAGGTAAACAATTCGCTCAATAAAGTAGTACAATGGTTTGAAGCAAACAACTTATTACTGAACGGGAAAAAAACAAAATGTATTAAATTCACATTACCAAACGTAAAGCAAGTGAGAACCATTGTTAAACTTAATAATGAGGAACTTGATCTGGTAGATAGTACCGTTTTTCTAGGCATTACTTTAGATTGTAAACTACAGTGGGGGCCCCATATAAGAGGTCTATCGAACAGGCTCAGCTCTGCGGCTTACGCGGTTAAAAGAATTCGCCGTCTTACGGACGTTGAAACTGCCAGGCTGGTCTATTTCAGTTATTTTCACAGCATTATGTCATATGGCATTTTACTTTGGGGTAATGCTGCTGATATAGATGCAATATTTGTGCTGCAGAAAAGGGCCGTTCGTGCGATCTACAATATGGGTCCAAGAGAGTCGCTAAGAAACAAATTCAGAGCAGTAAAAATAATGACAGTTCACGGCGTATATATATTAGAAAACTTGTTGTACGTCCATAAAAATATTGACTCTTTTAGGAAGAAAAGTGAATGCACCTCATATAACTTAAGAAATGGAAATAAAATTGCTGTAAATTCTAGTAGGCTACATAAAATTGACAAGTCATTCAAGGGTAACTGTATACGGTTCTATAACAAACTCCCAGAAGAAGTTACAAAAATGTCTCTTAATAAATTTAAATCTTTTATTAAAAGAAAACTAATTGAGAAATCATTCTATAATTTGAAAGAATACTTAGAAGACAAAAAAGCGTGGGAGTGAATGAATTGCTCTATATATATATAGATATAGAATATTTTTAAATTAAATATTGTAATGATGATAACAAAAAAAAAACGTACACCCGACTGAGTTTGTTGTGGGCTCTTCTCAGATCAGGGCGCGAAGGAACCCTCGTAACTTTAGATTGTAAGTCGTTCTTTTATGTTATCATCAGTCATTCATTTAAATAATAAATGGAAAAAAAACGATATTTGACGATTCAAAAGTGTTGTAATAGGCCTACTTGAATAAAGATATTTTGACTTTGACTTTGACTTACCATCAGGTTACAGTCAAACGCTAATTGTGAATTTTCAACATATGACTGTATAATCCGGTAAATAATGTTGCAAAATATATTCAATTAATGGATTAACATTTGGAAAAAACCTGTATTAAAATCAAGTTACATCCACTACAAGTTAAAAAGAAATGTTTTTGAACTTAAGTGGCTGAATCAATATTATTTTATTTACGATTGATTATTTGAACAAGACGTGTATTAGGGAGAGGTAGGAATTTAATAATATGCTGGAAAGCAAATACTTTTTTCCCAT
The DNA here is from genome assembly GCA_015832385.1 of Elymnias hypermnestra. Classification (NCBI taxonomy): domain Eukaryota; kingdom Metazoa; phylum Arthropoda; class Insecta; order Lepidoptera; family Nymphalidae; genus Elymnias; species Elymnias hypermnestra. The sequence continues at coordinate 1,818,882 of JACTOM010000922.1, read as the reverse complement.
GGAATATATTTGTATAATCTATACAATAGTGGAAGCTTTACTAATATAACTGCTAGTTTTAAATAGCATCCTACGTTATCATATAAGTGTATTGTTTGTTTCATATATATTATGTATCCCATATATCAATAAACTAAAATAAACTCTGAGTAACCTGCAAACTCAAAAGTGTCAATTAGAACAGAAAACCATTTCATAAAAACAAAAAAATACAAAACTTTATCAATTAGCGTTCAAATTTTTGGACACTATATTTTTATTTTGTTGCTAAACAGATTGACTTTAGCAGCATTATCCTAAAGTTTTGATAAAACAATGCTGTGTTTGCTTTCAAGCATAGATATTAATATTGTATAAATTACATAATTATACGATACAAGGTGTTATAACCAATATAGAGTAATAATCAAGGCAAGAAGCAAAATATTTTGTTACATACATTGTAACCTACAAAACTATATTTAAAGGAGTAACCGTTGAGTTTCTCGTCGGTTTTTTCTCAGTAGAATCAACTTTCCAAACCGGTGGTTGACTTTTTACCAACGGACAGAGTAATGACGATTCCAACTGTTTCATGAGCCTAAGAGTATAAACAATATATTGATTTTGATTCAAGTATTTGTCTATCGCTGACAAGTAGCTCTTGATTGTGATCTGACGCGAAGACAATTGATGATACAGTTTAAGATATTAACTCTTACTTGGTTGAAGCTAATGTATCTGTTCTTGGTCTACACAATACTACGGGAACGCAATATATATAAAAAATCGCCTATGTCATCCTTACCTCATTAATTAAAGGCTTTAAGCACGTCTATCCTCATAGTTTCCTATTTCCTCATAATAGCCCATTACGCAGTACATGGAGTTATTGGTGCTTTTTAAAATGAAATGATAAAGATAAAGATGAGATGAAATGATTCTTTATAAATCCAGATTATATATAACATGGCGATATTAAAAATATCAATCTTTCTTGGTCGAATTGCTCTCAGTGGTGTTTAATTTTCTATCGAAAAAGCGGAGCATCAGACATCGTTCTAATTTATTCGAATAAGAGCAGCCGTTCTCTTCTGACTCTGGAACATGCATAAAATTTATATATATAATGGTTCCTTATTATAACAATATCTTACTTAACTTGACGGTCTCGCTGGCGCAGTGGTGCGAGTACTCGCCTTGCTAGCAGAAGTCCCGGGTTCCATCCCCGGTAGGAATTTGTATTTTCAAATTTGTCTGGTAGGAGGCTTCGGCCGTGGCTAGTTACCACCCTACCAGCAACGACGTACCGCCAAAACAAAGAGATTTGTGTTCCGGTACGATGCTGTGTAGAAACCGTAAGGGGTACGTCGCCTCATACCAGATTAGCACGTTTCCATCTTAGACTGTATCATAACTTACCATCAGGTGAGAGCACAGTCAAACGCTAAACTGTCAGCCATAAAAAAACGATAGTAGGTTGATATCTTCCAGAAGGTATTACGATATTTGTGCCAAATCTGTATTTGTGCATGCGTGCCCAAGCGCGCTTGTGTTTATGTGTGTTTATGTCTATTTGTCTGTCTGCCTATTTCTCTCTTTCTCTCGTCTCTGTTTGTGTGTCTGTGTGCTTGTACTTGTGTATGTCTGTCTCTTCCTCTCTCTCTAGTCTCCGGATGTGTGTCTGTCTGTGTGTGTCTCTCTATCGTCTGCGTATAAATTCGTGCGGGGGCATCAAAAATAGTTCATATCCTATTCTCAGACAACTTAATTATCACATATAACTTAAAAATCTGTCAAGCCGTTTTGGAAGAGTTTGGCAATAAACACTGTGACTTTAGAATTGTTTATATAAGATACTAGCTATGCCCGCGACGTCGTCCGCGTGGAATTTTTAATAATTTAGGCTAAGTATTTCACAAATAAGTTTACAGGATCCCACTGCAAAGAGCTACTGTCCTTCCTGAATCTCCAGACTATCAATGAACAAAATTTCATTTAAATCAGTTCAGTAGTTTGGCATGAATACGTGTCAGAATAACTTTCGCGTTTATAATGTTAGTAAAGATTGTCATTTCAAACCCTTGAGGGTAAAAGGTTTAGAAACAGCCCAAAGATGAGCTTCAAGCTTGTAGCTCTAAAAAAGGCAATACTTCCATCCATTACAGCTCTTTTATCGCATTAAAAATTAGCCTAAGTCCTTTCTCTTTAGGCTTTTAGGCTTTAGATTATCCAAATTTCATTTAAATCCGTTCCCTAGTTTTGGCATGAAAGTAAGTAAAATTGATATTTATAGATCAGTAAAACCTATGATAACATCGTACATACTAGGGAAAACCTTTATATTAGTATTGTTACGCAACTAAAGTTTTAGACACTAGCTACTACTTAAGACAAGCCGAAAAAACAAATTACCAGTCTGTAGTTCTTGAAAACATGCACGTATTTGATCCTTCAACAATATACGCGATTGTTGCGATGTCACAGACGTTTGTACCTTGTTCCACAGTTCCGCTTCTAGAGGGATACCTCTTGAATCCACCTGTGGAATACCAGTAATGATGACTTAATTCACTTAATACAATGTCAATTAACGAGCAAAAAGTTCTTACCACTTGTAAGTTTGCAAACACGCACTGACTGAGACACTGAAACGTAAAATTACGTCATGTGATTAAATTAAATAAAAAAAGTTATAAATAAGCAAGTATTTATTTACATCCAAAATTTGAAGTGAAACTTCTTTCGGCGCCTGAGGGTAAAATTTTTACGGACGTAATCCTTGATAAGAGTCACGAAGATGTTTTTTATAATAATATGATACTTAAAACTATGTTGGTAAATGCTGTAATAATATTGGAACCTTTTGGATTGAATTTTGGACACTTGGTAATCATGTGCATGATCACCCAATGCTTCAAAAAACTATTTTCCCATTTTAGGGATAATGTCTGCAGAATATTGTTTGAATGTCCACGCATATTTATACAAATCTAAAAGTTTACATTTCTGAGAATTAGAGGAATCGAAAACGGAAGATATGTTAGGAATGTAATTGTCATTAAAATATTAAAAATGTCGAAAATTAATACAAATAATTGATTGAAATCTTAAATGACGAATTGTAAATAAAAATGCTACGTGTTCGGTATTATAGAAATTATTAATTAAGTTTTGTTTTTGAATTTAAAATTTAGATTTTATGAAAAATAGTATATAAATTTATTAAATGACGAGTGGCAAATTAAAATGCCACATGATATTTGTAAATATTAAAACTACCTAACCTTCAAGCGAATTAGCATAAAAGTTGCACATCCTCGTGACGTGTATTTAAAATTTGTTTTTGAATTTAGAAAACAGTATTTATGAAATATTTAATGTTATATTTTAACAAAAATAGATTATTAAATTGTTAAATGACGAGTGGAAAATTAAAATGTCATATGCTATTTGTAAATATCAAAACTATCTATTACCTTTCAAATGAATTACTATAAACATCTCCGTGACGCTAATCAAGCATTTTATCCGTAACAATTTTACCCTCATGAGCCTAAAGATGTTTCGCTTTAAAAGGTAACACTACCAGCAAAAATGTGGCACCAGGTCAAAGTACATATTCCTATGTATTTTAATATAAACATCAAATTATTGCTAATGAAATACGCACGGAGTGTGGAACTCGCTGGGATTGCTAGAATACCCACTAAAACCCAGCGGGGCCCGTCGTCATCCATGCATGGGGAGCCAGAGGTTCATTGGGGCATTCATCTCTGGCTCACCTGATGAGGTCGGCTTACAGATAGAGAATCTGTAATTTGTAATAAGAAGAGAGGTTGTAGGAACCTCCGTCTTCTGGTTCCTACTCCCCTTCGTCGGAACTGAAGCGCCTCGGCGGCATTCACTCTTTCCCTTTGCCGTATTTCCTTTAGCGAGATGATGGTTTCGCAAAAGGAGGCAACCGCTCTCCAGTCCTGCTCACTGACGAGTATTGCATCCACAATACCTGCCAGTGAGAGGTCGGTGGCGATCAGCGACGTCATTATATGTGGCTGCGGTCCCCAGGCTAGACATTCTGCTACCGTGTGGTGCGCTATATCTACAGGGGCACCGCACTCGTGGCAGATGGCAGATCCTTCATATCCTACAATTTGAAACAGGTATTTGCCGAAACAATCGTGACTGGTAAGCACCTGTACCAATCGGTAGGAAAGTAATCCATGCCCTCTGCCCAGCCATTTCTCCAGATGAGGGCGAATCGCCTCCACAATGGCCCTGCTGGCTACTGGAGACTCAAGGTCTTCCTTCCATCTTTGGATCAAGGCTCTGTTATCTAGAACCCTGAACCTCTTAACCTCGTCAGCGTCTGGTAATTATATAGACTTATGATATAGGAGAAAGAAATGGGATCGATCGGTTACTATAAAGATTATATATGATAACAAATCTGTATTTTCCGTAGTAATCATAAGAAGTGGTATAAAATGATGTGTTATAATGTTACACAATTTTTAATTCAGATAAAATACCTGTTCATTGTCTTCTTTGCCAATTAGCGGCTCGTTTCTCTTAGTCCTTGAAGTGTTTACGTTGTTAGTAAGATAATTATTGTTATTTCCAAGAAACGGGCGTTGTACTTCGTTAACGTGGTTTTTACTACTCTCCTGGCTCTCGTAATCTGAGTAATCCGAGTTTATAGTACCATTTAATACATTGTTTGTTTTATTAAATGTTGTATTACGTCTTTCATGGTTATATTGATTCATTTCACCAGCGTCGAAGTCGATTCTAGGGGATGAATGGTTGTACACACCATGGGATCGTACTGTTCGCTTTCCATTGCCATCTTTTGTGTATGCTTTATTGTTATTCGAGCATGCACGTAGAGCATTTAGCACATCTTCTTCCATTAAATGTATATTGCCATCGCTAGAACACGATGCTAATATTGGTAGCACAAAAAGAATTACTATTACTGCCATTGCTATGTCATTATTGTGGTTTTACATCCAATGCGAGATTATAAATGGAAATTGGAGAGGAAATGTCAAGGAAATGCGGTAATTATAACTGACAGGTTACTGGCAGGATATCACTTAAAAATTCATTTAATTATGCATTGAATTGAAACTGTATCATGTGAATGTAATTTGTATACAAACCTGACTCAAATTAGTAATACAAAATGGACCATGAGAGTAATTCAAAATGTTTTTAATGATCCTTTATGTTGTTAATCTTTTGTTTTTAAGCATTAGCATCTGACTGCAGAAATGAGGTCTTGGATTCAAGTCCCGGGTCGGGCCAATTCAGAAATAGTTATTGAGTTTTCCATTAAGATTTTCTCAATACATGAAGTTGGTAATGTGTGCACCCTGTCTCGAAGAGCACGTTAAGCTGTTGTTCCTGGGCGTAATCTCTCTCCGGTCATGTCGGATTGCCGTCAACTTGGACTATGAGAGTGAAGGAATAGAGAGTTGACTTGTATATTACGTCTGCCAACCCGCAGTGGAGCAACGATGGGTTTATGCGCTAAAAACCTAACAAGCACTCTCCTAGAAGTAAGTTGATCTGTGGGACGTTCATGGGATGTAACTTACCTCTCCGTACAACCATATAGGTTCTCTTGATAGTCGAGTCTTAATTACCTTCATAAAAAGTTCAGCGAAAAAACGATGACTTAAATTTTCCTGCCATTATATTTGATCTACAATTAGTGTAGTAGGGCATTATTGATTTACCCATTGGTAACTATGATATGCCCCTACATCCATTCAATCTATTACTAAAATAAAAGACTTTATAATATTCCCCATTTTCTAGCCGTTAATATTAAAGTCCCATAGAGACAATAGCTAATGGAAATACAGCGATCTTTGTGACCAACAAAGAACGTAATTTCCACTAATTATTGTGTTTATCAACCATGTGTTATTAAATTGTTAAGCGATGATTACAAATTGACGCGAATATGTACCTGTGTCATTAAATATAAATTAATGGGGATTTACTGATGATGCATCGTAATATCTTGCAACGTTACATTAATTGGATTTTTGTTGTCAAGCTATATATATATATATATATATATAGTAAGGTTTCGCCTTTTAAAATCTTCTCTTGATAGACTATTACATTTTCCTGCCCATTTAAGTGTTTAATATTTTCAATCTTTTCTTAGAAGCCAGAAGTAACTTCTTTTTAGAAGTGATAAAACTGACACATATGTTTGGTTATTCTATTCTTCTATTATATCTATATTTTTTAACGTTTTGACTTGTTTGAAATCTTCTTTACTCTGTTTTCTATCTATCTATATATATCACGATATCTTTAGAACCATAAGGCGTAGAGATTTGAATTTTGATAGCAAAATTCCTAGAGGTCAGCTAAGAGCGGAATTTACTAAATTCCACCCGCAAGGGGGGTTGCAAGGGTGTTGATTAAAAAAAAATTAAAATTTTTTACATTAAAAAATACTTCAATTTTCACATTTACAAACTATATTTTTTATGGTATCGAAACTTGGTCAGAAATTGTTTTTAGCAGCCCATTAACATCCCACTACTGGGCACAGACCTCCACATTCCGAGGAGCGAGGGTTTTTAGAGCATAGACCCACCACGCGGCTCCACTGCGGATTGGCAGGCATAGTACACAAGTGCACTCTCTATTTCTTCACTTTCATATTCCGATGAGACGGGAATCCGACACTCGCGGAGAGAGATCAGGCGCAGTACCGACGGCTTAACGTGCTCTTCGATTCACGGGGTGGATCACACCGCCAACTTCCCAACTTTGGGCAAACATTGAGAATAATGATATAATTATCTGAAATCCAAAATGCGCCATCAGAAGCAAATGGATGGGTGCCCATAAGGCAGCGGTACCTCTTTGTAATAATGTTATCATGGTAAATACAAAAACTTAAGACAGAAACTTAAGCAGATGTTGACAACCTTTGATTGATTTATAAAAGATAATTTCTATTTTTCCTATACCTACAGTCTTATAATAAAAAATTAAATATCAAAAAGACGGTACTGGTTAAATTTGACTACAAATATTTGATGAGACGTATGCCTAAACATAAACACGTAATCGTTTAAATTTGTGCTCTCCGAGGCACGGAAGGGAAGGGTAGAAGCACACCGCCATCTTCCCTAAAACAAATATTGAGAAAATCTTAATAGAAAACTCAATATTGATTTTTGAATAGGCCAGGACCCGGGGCTCGAACCCAGGACCTTATGTCTGTAGTCGAATATGCTAACTACTAGACCAATGAGGCAGCTTTTTGACTAGACCTATATTTACAGACTAATACATATATAACACAAAAATATAAGGGCATCCATAGCTCATGTAATTAACTTACAGAGTTTAAGATGTATACGAGTATATACATAAATTCATACAATAAATACATAAAGCGGTCCCACGAGGAAGCTACATTAGCTTCCGCTCTATCGGACAGCAGGCTTCGTACCTGCTGCTCTGAGGTTATCCTATGGCGGAAGGCGGTGCATATGACCCGCGCGTCTGCGCCCAATCCTCCTGCTTCTGATGGCGGGAGCGGCCACGTTGTCCTTCCTCAATTGCTCCGCTGCTTCCTTCTGCGACATGACATCCTTGTAGAAGGTGATCAGGGCCGCCCAGGACCCCTCACTGCTCCCCATAGCATTGGCAACAGCAGGCAGCGAAAGATACATTCTAATGGCCCCAATGGCTGCAGTTAATGCAGCACGCTGCTGAGCATATCACGAGCATGTCTCGCTCGCTTGCTGTGCCATGTCAACGACGTAGCCACGCTCGTGGCACTCCTCCGTCGCTTTCCTACTGATCACTTTACACAGGTGCTTATCCAAGCAGACGTTGCCCTATAATTCCTGTGCAAGGTAAAAGTAACAACCACAAAGCCTCTAGAGCACTACTGCTCCAGGATAGACCGGATCGCTGAGATAGTCTCGCGCCATTTGTCAGTGAGGATTGCCTGTGCTGTACTGTGCTACAAATTCCCCCTTCGCCCGTACCTCCACTCTCCTGTTATGCGTCTCCGCAAGCACCTTTATTGACCTAGGGTCATCGTTTATGTTGTAACCATATAGCTATATAAACATGGTGGTATTAAATAATTTATCTATAAATACTCTCTTACACAATTAGAATTTTATTTTATACCTGATATTTCATTGTATAATATTATAATATAATATTAATAACTGTTTTCGGAACACAGCTAATTAATTTAGTCTATTTTTTACTTAATTTTTTTTCTTAATCTAACTTTGTTTTTAGTTAATTAAGTATGATTTTGTGGCTGAATAAAAATTTATTTATTATTTCATTATGATCCATTGTTTAGTGTGTTCGGGGTTAGTAAGTTTGTATATATATAATTTATCATAGCCTCTTTAAATAGTATGTATTATAATTTTGAGATTTTAAGGCTAGCTTATTGATAAGTTAATAAGAAAAACAAACGATTTATTAACGTTTTTATTGAAGTATATGTTTATTACGGGTAAATTTCATAAAAATAGAGCACTTATCCTTTACCATAATGTCCCCATTTGCCATTACCCCAGCCTCCCCAGGCTGGTTTCGTATCGGAACTAAATATCCTGACACTAGGACGACTCCCATGGGACTTGTAGCCACTTCCAGCTAGCACTGCTTTATCAGAGCTGTCATAGTTATCAGATATGTCTATGTAACCACTGCTGACAACTCCTGACCCTGACTTTCCACCATACGTGCCAGAAAGGTGGAATGTTAGAGGTATATGGATTCCTCTTACACTGTAAGGGCGAAAACTTGGCCAAAATGTCTCAGCACTATCCATACTTTCAGGCGATTCTGTTTTTTCTGTCTGGATATCTAAAAAACGAATTTAATTTTAAATATTTATTCTACTTCTATTCATTACTACTACTATATAATTAGCACCAATTAACACGAATTTTTTAAAGTTATTAAATCGAAAAAAACCTTTGAATCTCTTACGAGAGCTTTCAAATGGTGCTGTACAACTAAGAAAGAAGAAATAATAAAGGTTTTATTTTTGTAATAATTCAATAAAAAAAAAGTAATCATTTACTCTTTGCCTGTTAAGAAACAATCTGTGTTTTTTGTAAAGAGTGATCTCATATTACTCATCAGTATTTTGAACTCGCAGCAATAAAAATGTATGGTCATTTTATATCATAAAGAAACATTGATCAATGGCTACTTAAAGTGTAATGCACTTTAACAAAACGTATTTAAGCTTTACTGATTGAAGAAAAAAGTATTTTTCGGTGGTTGATAACATGGCGAGGAAACTTGCAATTTCTCCAGGTAATTCTTGAGCTCGTGTAGCTTTTTAATCTATATGGGCCGGGCTCACCAGTGGTATATTGGTAGGTTACTTACTAATTACTCAACATAGCCCAAACAGAGTTATCAGATTCACATTTGCCGAAATAGTTAGGCTTCACAAAATAAATAATTATTTTAAGGGTCACTGTATACGTTTCATATATATATAATAAAAACATCTAACAAATATATTGTGACGATTATCAGAAAAAAAGGACACCGGACTGAGTTTGTTGTGGTCTTCTCAGGACGGGATCCGAAGGATCCCTTGTATCTTTAGAATGTAAGTTGTTCTTTAATATCATCATCAAGAGTATATTAGAAATAATATATAGATAAATCTATATTTGACAATACAAAAAAATTCAGGCTTTTAGGCTTTTGCAGGACGTAAAAGCTTACTTGAAGGGAAACAGGTCGAAATTAAAATTAAAAGTGTCGAAAATTAATACAAATACTTTATTGAAATCTCAAATGACGAATTTTTAATAAAAAAGCCACGTTTTTTTGTCTATATTAGAAATTATTAATTAAGTTCTGTTGTTTGAATTTAAAATTTAGATTTTCAGAAAAATAGTATATTAAATTATTAAATGACGAATGACAAATTAAAATGCCTTATGTTATTTGTAAATATTAAAACTACCTAAGCTTCAAACAAATTAGCATGAAAAACGCTGCACAGCTTCGTGACGCCAATCACATGTTTCTTCCGTAAAATTTTTACCCTCATGCGCCTAAAGAAGTTTCACTTCAATGAAGAATTTTTGAGTTTGAATATCTTACCTTCTTTGGGAGTGTTTTCTATAGAACGTGGGGGTTGTGACCATAATATTTCTGCATTGTTGTTGTGGATGGTGGTCAGTGGTGGACTTGGTGATAAGTACAGAGCTGGGTCTAGGACTCCTCCTTCTATAATACTAAAAGATGCCACTAAACACAAAATTCCCTGAAAAAGAATAGAAATTTATGACTTACGGTATCAGCTAAATCAGGCTACTGTTTTGCGATTGTGGTTGAAAGTGGCCATTTACTGTGTTTGTTCTCGCCAATCTCCGTCAAGGCAAAAGTGATTTTACTGGCATATGGCTAAGGATGAACACATGGATTTTCTTTTAGAGAAGATGCGGGTGTGAATCCTGGTCAGGTATTGCTACGTTTATCTTTATCAAAAGAAACTGACGTGCTGTATGGTTCTTTAAAATCCATCAATGCGTTTTTAGGTGAAGGAAAACATCTTGAAACCTGCATATCTCGAAAGTAATTTTGTGGTATGTGTAGGTTACCCAGCTGCAGTTGGGCAGCGTGGTGAACCTATGCTCTTAAAACCCTCTCTCCTGTGAGTAAGTGAGATTATTACTCAACTTTTTGAAGACAACGTTGCAATGAATGATTAGGCTACTTTTTATATCGAATTTTAATACAGTGTGAGAACGGGAAATTCTAAATATGTACTAAATATATTCACAAATTATTATTAGATTAAATTATAGCCAATAAATTAATCAAACGGATTATTGGATTCAACATTACTCGTACATCGATATTACTCCACGCAAAGACGTTTATCAGATTGGTCTGGATAAACAAACACGAGTCAAAACATTTTTTGAGCAATACAAATAAATGTAAACCATAAATCTACGATTATCTCTAAATAAACTTAACAGTAATATTTCACTATTTTAAAGAAGTAATATATAATTATTGTACTTACATTGGCTGTATAGTACATTGTTTTTGTATATTTCTAACTGACAGAATACAAACAGTATGAGGTGTTATTCCAAAGAAATGGGGAATAATACTAACCGAAATCCTATATCATAAGATTTGGGAAGAGGTCCCTTTCTCCTCTCTCCGGTTTTAAATTTTACTACAGAGTTCAAGGGCGTTTAGTCCCTACGATAAATAGTGAAAGTTAAGTATAAAAAACAAAAATTAAGGAGCGGGAATTCATAGGAATTAACATTCTTAAGATTTTTAAAACGCTCTACAGTTGTAGGAATTTATTACTTTAAATAGACGAGTTTTACATCACGTGTAAAGAAGTTGAATGTACGAATAAGTGTTATTTTGAAGTGAAACTTCTATAGGCGCATAATAATTTTTTACGGATGAAACGTGCGATTAGCGTCACGAAGATGTGCAGCGTTATTTATGCTAATTCCTTTGAAGGTTAGGTAGTTTTAATATTTACAAATAACATGTGGCATTTTAATTTGCCACTAGTCATTTATTAAAAATTTAATATAAAATTTTTCTTAAAAAATAAAATATTTCATAAATTCTCTTTTGTAAATTTGAAATTCAAAACAAAATTTAATTAATAATATCTAATATTGACAAAAAACACGTGGCATTTTTATATACAATTCGTCATTTGAGATTTCAATAAAATCCAAATATTCTCTATTGAAGTAGGCTAAAAAGCTCTTTTGAATCGTCAATAGTCTGTCTGTTGGTAACAAATCTACCACCGGTTCGGAAAGTTGAATCCGCTGAGAAGAAACCGGCATGAAACTCAACGGTTACTCTTTTAAAGATAGTTTGTATTATACAATGTGTAATATTTTGCTTCTGTCAGCAACTGGAATCAAGTCCAATTATTTCTATCGCGGTTACTCCTTTAAATATAGTTTTTGTAGGTTACAATGTGTTTAGCGTTCTTTTGCAACTGGATTCAAGTCCAAACATCTTTGTCGCTTAAATAATCTTCAACATTATAATATGCCTTTTGTAATAGGATGTTTTAAACATATTTCTTAAGGCTATGTGGAAGCAAAGCCAAAAGGATTCGGGTATCTTATTAAAAATTCATATGCTCAACCCGAGGAAAGATTTCTGAACAATCTTTACACTAAAATAAGACATTACAAGTTTGTTTTTATTTCTTGTATTTTATTATTGTATATAAAAACGCAAATGTTTTATTGACGCGTTATAACATAATAGGTTTGCTTTTATATTGAACGAATTGCTCTAATTTTAATTAAAATATAGTTAACTAATATGTTATTGTAATGATGATGATAAAAAAATACCCGACTGTGTTTGTTGTGGGTTCTTCTCGGATCAGGGCGCGAAGGAACCCTCGTAACTTTAGATTTTAAGCCGATTTTGAGTACCATCATCAGACGTATATTAGAATCAGAGTGTGGAAAAAATATATAATTTGACGATTCAAAAGTGCTGTAATATGCCTACTTGAATAAAGATATTTTTGATTTGATATGATATTCCTCATTTTTCAGAAGAGGTTTTATGTAAAAATAGAGAAAATCCCAGTCACCCATTTTATCTAGTTTATATTACATTAATATAACAAAACACATTGAACAAAATTAGAAAGTTATCAGTTAACTTTCTTTCAAGCTTTTAATGTTGAAGTAAAAAAAGTTAAACGTACACATGCCAGAAGTAAAACCTCTTTGGTTAATTAATTAAAAAAAAAAGCTAATAGTGCATGCGTATTAAGTACAGATGCCAGAAGTGAAACTTCTTTGGTTAACTAATTTTTAAGTCTTTCCGTTAGATTTCCGTGACTTAAAGACAGGGAAAAAAGGGAGATATGTTAGGAATTTAATGAATTTAATTGTCATTAGAATATTAAAAGTGTCGTAAATGAATAAAAATAATTTAATGACAAATTGTAAAAAAAAATGCCACTTGTTTTTTGCCAATACTAGAAATTATTAATTAAATTTTGTTTTTGAATTTAAAATTTTTAAAAGAAAATTTATGAAATATTTTTATTTTATATTTTTATTAAATGACGGGTGGCAAATTAAAATGCCATATGTTTTTTGTAAATAATAAAACTACCTAACCTTCAAACGAATTAACATAAAAAAACGCTACACGTCTTCGTGACGTTAATCAGTTTTACCCTCATGCGCCTAAAGAAGATTCACATAAAAAAACTAATATTTTTCTAAATGTATATTAAGCAATTTACAAGTTAATGTCATTTTACATAATATGTTTTATCAGATTAAGTGAATTTCACTTTATTTAACCCCACAAGCCAGCAAGGTCTTTCCAGCCATCATCATATGGGTTTAACATATTTCCTTGGATTTTGATTTTTGGGTCAATCGCAATTGAAAGAAGTACATATATCAACAGGACAATGCATTGCACCTAAAACCAAAACACTTATGAGAAATAAATTACATTATATACGCCTAAATGTCCAATGGCACAAAATATAAACATATAGTCGTGGAAAAAAATTAATGAATCGTAAGAAATGAATTTTTTTAATCATATTCATTAAAATCGCGTGATACGTGTTACTCCGGAACAAAAGTTTTGGTAAGATTAGAAACTTTAAGCTTCGAATTGCTTTCTATTTTAGCCCGATATGACCATTTTAAAAAAATACTAGTTGATCCGGCAAACTTCGTACCGCCTCAGAATCTGTAAATAAAAAGCTGAGTGATAATTGTAGAATGTTTCAACTTTCAACGAAATGTGGTCAAATGAATTCGTAATCAAAAAAGACGACCTTTGCTCTCAGATTCTCGCCAAAAGCTGCAAATATTATTGCTGTGATCAGTAATTGTTGGTTGTAAATGTCAAAAACCAATGAAAAAACCAAAGTTTATTTTTAAAATTAATTGACTTCTGGACCACAGGACGAACATCAAACGTTTGATATTCAAAACAAAAATTAAACCGAAAAAACGCTTTGAAATTTAATTTGATTTCTGAACGACTTACAAATTAATTGATTTCTAAACGACGGGGCGAACGTCAAATGTTTGACAGGTAGAAGTAGTTTGTAAGGGAAAGCGAAATTGTTGTTTTTAGTATATTTCAAGCATTTTTTTTTTCATATTTACTCATCTTTTAAACCTATATACCTAAATAATTCAAAATCAATCCAGGCGCTCCCGAGTTTTAGCGAGGTTAACGAACAGTAATTGATTTATATATATATATAAATAATGCTGTATGAAAAACCTGTATGATTTAAAAAATTGATAAAGCAATGACTATATAAATGATTGTACCCTCTCCATCTCGATAAATTAACTAATGATGAAATAAAATGGAAAGCAATATATTTTATACGCGTGTTATCAAACTTTAAACTATATCTATTAATTGATTATTTCATTTACTAAATTGGTTGGTAAATTTGAAAATAATGACGTATTATAACCTCTACAGCAATTTTATATTTTGAAACAGCGACGTTTTTATCGACTTCATAAAAAAATGTACAGTCGAAATATTTGAAGCTTTGACACCATAATAATCGAAATATGTAATAAAAAATGTGTATCCACTATAATTATCGGGTCGTTTAACTCGAACTGAGCGTGAAACAGACTATCCGGTTTCATATTTGATTGTTTATTTGGAGAATTTGTTTTTTTTTATAGAGTACAAAAGTATTCTGAAGGTGTTAGTTTTACAGTCTGGAGTCTTTACTAATATTATAAATGCGATTCTAAGGGGATATTGTCATTCTTGGAGCTAGAAGCAAGCTTAAAACCTATTTTTAGGCTGTTGTTTCGATATAAATTAATATCCTTAATCTACACTAATATTACAAAGAGGAAAGATTTGTATTTTTGTATGTAACGAATAAACTCAAAAAGTACTGCACTGATTTTAATAATTGTTTTTTCATTAGAAAGCTACATTATCACTGACTAACTAGGCTATATTTAGTTCTAGATTACTTTAGAAACCTTTAGAAATTCCTATTAAAACCAGGCGAAGGTGTAAAAAAATTAGTCATAAAGTGTCTTTCATCGCATACGCTGTGAAGAGTATTAATGATAGGACAAAAAAATGTTCGACAATATTATAAAATATATCAATATCTACAAAAAACTTCGGGAGACCAAACGTCTAACTATTGTAGTTACGTCACTATAACTACTTTTTTACATTTAACAAATTGATAGAAATGCCGATCAAAATCAACCGTGTTATCCATACCATTTATACATTTTTATTCAAATAAATAATTTAATATTCAAGACTGTCTCAAAACCTGATGAATACTTTTTGAATTATTGAAATCGGATATTCCATACAAAAGATATTATGAAATTTAAAAAAAAAACTAACTCGACGAGAGAGGGGCAGTGCGGGAGAAGGGGGTGCACCATTAGAAACTAGGTAGCCGGTCGGTTTCTTACGCAAATACGCAGTGGACGCAAGCAACATTGAATATGTGGAGTTTTTTAACACGTTTTTATGCTTCATTAAAAAGATTCTTTTCAGAGCTACTTAGTTTTAGTATTAGGAATCACACTTTTTCATAACATTTGTCAATTCATGGTCATTTTAATTATCATGCTAATAACTTAAATATCTGTACCTATTTATGTCTACCCGTGCGAAGCCGGGACGGGCCACTAGTCATATTATAAATGCGGAAGTAACTCTGTCTGTCGCTCTTTTACTCCATAACTATTGAATCGATAGTCTTGAGCTTTAGAAAGACCAATAAGCTCTTTGCAGTGAAGCACAATGGTCACAACTAGTAAATTATAGAGTCACAGAAGACAGCATTAAGGTAAAATTTAGACTATGCCTTTACTTAGCATCAGGGATTACAATCGAGTTCTAACTGTAAACGATAAAAAACATTTCGATTTTTTATAATTTAAATAGTAAAAATTGAACTCTGTATGAAACAGAATAGTAGTCAATATAAAGCAAGCAAGTCCATTGAAACCACAATGCGTAGAGACTTGAAATTTGGTAGGAATATTCCTTTTGCCGAGTAGAGGTCAGCTAAGAACGGATTTTACGAAATTGATTGAAATTTAGTACAGCGATAATGTAGCTGAAAAAGGATTATAAGCTCTTTGCAGTTATACACAGCAAATAGTTCATTGAAGTATTTATACGTTTGTTTCTTATTTGTAAAATAACTTTCCTTAATTAACGAAAATGCTACCCAAGAAACATTCTACGCAGACGAAGGCGCGGGTTCAGCTAGTACATATATATATAAGAGATATCCAGGTATCTATTGACTCATCACGATATCTCTGGAAGCATAAGGCGTACAGACTTGAAATTTGGTAGGAATATTCCTTTTGCTGAGTCGAGTTCAGCTAAGAGCCGATTTGACGAAATTCCACCCACAAGGGGGGATGCGGGGGTGTTAATTAAAAAAAAAATCAAATTTTCACATAAATAAATTCAAACCTCACATTTACGAACTATGAAACAGATCTTTTATGGTATAACTTGGTCAGAAATTTTTTAAATCAGATAAAACCGAATTGTTTTTTAAATATCAACTTGCACGACTAAGTTATATTTAACTATTATTATACCAGTCAACTACTGAAACTATCTTAATGTCACACAATATGCACTTATAGAGATTTTTTTATAGATAGCAGTTTATTGCTAGACTGTGATCTCACCTGACGGTAAACGAAGATATAGTTTAAGATAGGAACGCACTGATTTGGAAAAATCAAAATATTTTCAAATAATGAGCCTATTTGAATAAAAAGCGCCTTTGTATCGTTATTAGTCTGCCTGTTGATATCACGTCTACTACTGGTTCGGAAAGTTGAATCCTCTCAGAAGAAACCGGTAAGAAACTCAACGGTTACTCCTCTATAAATAGCTTTCATGTGGAATTGGAATCCAGTCCACATATCTTTGCCGCTTAAATAATCTTCAACATTATAATTTGCCTTTTGTAATAACGGTTAAACATATTTCTTAAAAATATGTGGCGGCGAAGCGAAAAGTGATTCGGACATCTTATTAAAAATGCGTATGCTCTACCCGAAAATGGATTTCGGAACCTTCTTCACCCTAAAATTGTGTATTCGCTCGATCAGAGGTTATTATTTCTTATGGGTTCTAATAAGCGTATCTAAACGAATTTTATTGACAGCTCTTATTTACTGGGTAGTGGTGAGAACTAGTGGTAAGAATAAATTGAAGTTGGCGGTGTGTTCCACCCCCATGCCTCGGGGAGCACTTTAAACCATCGGTCCTGCGCCAGATCTCTCCGGCCGCGTCGCATCAGACTATGGGAATGAAGAAATAGAGAGTATACTTGTGTACTATGCCTGCCAATTCGGAGTAGAACAGCGTGTCGGGTAGGCTCTTATAACCCTCTCTCGTAGGAGTGAGGAGGCCTGTGCCCAGCAGTGGGACGCTAATGGGCTGCTACTTATAAGGAATAAAATACCGTTTTAAAATGGAAAATAAGAACTCCCAAACAAAAAGAATCAAAGTGGATTACAAATAATAATTAATATGATAAACTGTTATAAACTTTTATTTTGTTTTTCTCATTAATTTTGCGACACTTGAATTTACAAAATTTATAAGCTTATTCCTATGTTTTCCTTGAGATAAACATTGGATTCTTTTTTTTTTTGGTTAAAATGTTACTACGGTATACGCATAAAGAGAAAGAGCACATATTATACACATATATTTTTTTCAGCTTTAATAAAAAAATGGAATAGCACAATGTTCGGAAATACTGGTGCACTATAAGGATATTTGTCTTTGTTTCCTACACGATTAAAGAAAGATTGAAACAGGCTAATAGTAAAAAAGCTACGGAACCAACTTTACATATCAAACTGAAAAATAATAGCTGTTTCCCGCTTTAAAAGTTACCTTAAATAATGCTTTTACATAAGTTACCTGCTAGTGAAAATCCCGTCAAATTGGGTCCAGCCGTTTCAGATATTACCCGGAACAGACAGACAGAAAACATTAAAAATATACATTTAGAGAAGTCGTAATTGCAAAATCATAAAGAAACGAAAGAATATTTCATTTATTTGAAATAATATAAGCAATTTTAATTAGTTTCTTATTTATAATCATATTCCGAATCCACCTCCAGAACCGCCTCCGAAACCGCCTCCGAAACCGCCTCCAGAACCGCCTCCGAATCCACCTCCAGAACCGCCTCCGAATCCACCTCCAGAACCACCTCCGAAGCCACGTCCAGAACCTCCTCCAAAACCGCCTCCGGAACCACCTCCAAAACCACCTCCGGAACCTCCTCCGAAGCCACCTCCTGAACCACCTCCGAAGCCACCTCCTGAACCACCTCCGAAACCTCCTCCAGAACCCCCTCCGAAGCCCAGTCCACCAAGACCCCAATTAGATGCAGCGGGAATTAGGTCATCAAGAGCCTTTGAAGGATGTGGTGCCGCAGACGTATATGCGATGCACAAGCACGCAATAAATCCTATGTACAATATCTGTAAAAAAAGGAATATTCTTCAAATAGTCATTTAAACTAATTAAAAGTTTTGGAGGTATACCTTAATCAACATTATTTTTCTATGAATAATGTTAACTTTCTCACTCTTATTTAATTATCCATATATATATATATATATATATATATATATATAGGTATCTATTGACTGATCACGATGTCTCTGGGACCATTTGGATCTTGAAATTTGGTAGGAATACTCCTTTTGCCGAAAAGAGGTCAGCTAAGAACGAATTTTGCGAAATACCAACCGCAAAAGGGTTTGCGGGGATGTTAATTAAAAAAATTCAAATTTTGACATTAAAAAAAAATTCAAAATTCATATTTACAAACTATATCTTTTTATTTTGACATAGTGGAATATATCAAAAGTAAATTTTAGGAAATTCCACCCTCAAAGGGCTGTGCGGGTATGCTTCTTATTTGTAAAATAATTTGCCCAAATTAATTACAATGCTACCAAAAAACATTCCACGCAGACGAAGTCGCGGGTTCAGCTAGTAAATATATGAGACCTATACAGATATCCATTGACTGATCACGATATCTCTGGAATCATAAGGCGTAGACTTGAAATTTGGTAGGAATATTCCTTTTGCCGAGTAGAGGTCAGCTGAGAACGGATTTTACGAAATTCCACCCGCAAGGTGGGGTTGCGAGGGTGTTTTTATATGTGTTTCTTATATGTAAAACAATTTGCCTAAATTAATGAAAAAGGTACCCAAAAATCTTTCCACGCAGACGAAGTCGCAGGTTCAGCTAGCTATTAATACAAGACATCAGCTGCGTGGAATGATATTTGGGTAGCTTTTTCATTAATTGAGGCAAATTGTTTTACCTATATGACTCATAACGAAGTGCAGTAATACACAGCAAATAGCTCATTGAAGTATTTATGAGTATGTTTCTACGTATGTAAAATTCTACCAAAAACACATTCCACGCAGACAAGGTCGCGGGTTCAGCTAGTAAGTTATAAACAGAGAGATTGTGAATCCATAGGAATTATTAAAAATCGAATTAAGAGGTTAGGAGTATGACCATAAAAGACATGATCTAAGTGTTGTGATTTTAAAAATGTATAAGTAAAAACACTTTAAAAGGATATTCATTTTATACTTTTTTTAGCTACGTCCCCTATACTCTGTTTATGGATTCAGCCACTTTTATTATTAAAATTTATATATTATTTTTAAAGAATTAAGAATTACTTGAAAATATACAGTATCTATAAATTTTCGAACTTTAAATTAAAAAAAAAGTGATAACTTACGGTAGCCATAGTGAATCTCCGAATTTCTTACGCACTGTTGAATTATTTTAAACGGTCCTTTATTTATACTGATGTACTCACATATCTATTATTAATTAGGTAAAACCAAATCACTTTTTAAATTAAATATCAGTTAATTTGATTGACAAAAGAATTATGCTTAACTATTAGTAGACTAGACAACAAATGAAAAAATCTTAATGAGACAATTTGCTTTACTTTTTCCTAATGATCTTCTTAGGAGTATAAAACTATTTATTCGATAAAATCAGTAAATAAACACTTTTATTCAAATGAATATGCATTATTTAAAATAGCTATTGTCATACTTTCCAATCCAGTAGACATGTTGGAACATCAATTATAACATCGCATCAATATGAACCATTCTTGAATAAAATCGCTCCAGCCTTTTAAGAGGAGATTAGCGAGGTATCTACAGAAGAAAGGAAGAAGGAAACAAAAGAAGAGAACGATTACTAACCTTCTTTAAAATATCACCACTAAAAGTCTAGAAGAAATCCCTCAATAAATTGGGCCGTATTGTTTATTGTATGCAATAGGTATAATCAATTTAAGGTCTATATTCTAAAAAACCTTCTCTCCTGTAGAATGAGAAGGCTTGTGCCCAGTAGAGGGACGTCGATAGGTTAATACTTACCTTAACTGTATGCTATAAACCTTTATTTTGGTATCCTGAAAGTTATCTCAAACGTATCATAAAACATCGTTTTCGCGTCAAAAGATATTCAGTGTCAATAATATTTCTTCCGCTTTGTTTGTTGGAAAACTTTTAGAAAATTTAGTTATTTACTTTTTTTTATTCCACCCACTTCTCATATATTAAACAGTTTTTGAGATAGAGAGGTAAGGTTAAACGTAAATCTTATTAAATAGGCCTTATAATTCATTGTTACTGTAAATTATGTGCATTGTTCAAGAAACGAAAATAACGAATTTGCTGGCGAATATTAGGATATCGTATTGTCTAATTTGTCTAAATTAGTACTGGTGGTTTCGATCGTGGCTAATTATCGTTCTCCCAGCAGAGAGGTGTCGTCAAGCAAAAAATTGAGTCCCATTACGATGCTTTCTAGAAACAAGTAAGAGATATTAAATGTTTCATCACTTACCATCAGGTGAAGTCTTAGACAAGCGCTGATCTGGCAGCAATAAAAACATATTGTTTATTATCTGTCAATACAATATTCGTCCGATATCCCTCAGGGCCTGAAGACCAAAGTCTTCGAACAGTGAGTGTTGCCAGTGATGACCTACGGTTCTGAGACTTGGTCGCTGACTATGGGCCTCATGCGGAAGCTCAGAGTCACTCAGCGCGCGATGGAGAGGGCTATGCTCGGAGTGTCTCTACATGATTGAATTAGAAATGAAGAGATTCGTAGTAGAACCAGAGGCACCGACATATTCCTGCGAATCGCGAACCTGAAGTGGCAATGGGCGGGGCACGTAGTCCGAAGGACCGATGGACGTTGGGGGCCGAAAGTGCTGGAGTGGCGACCCCGCACCGGACGGAACAGTGTAGGTAGGCCCCCCCCACAAGGTGGACCGATGATACAGAGTGGGTTGCCGGTAGCCGCTGGAGCCAGGCGGCGCAAGATCGGGCCTTGTGAACGTTATTACGTGAGACCTATGTCCAGCAGTGGACTATTGGTTGAAGCGACGACGACGACGACAATATTTAGTATATTTTTTGCCTTATTGGACTGAATTAGTATGCCGTAGTGGTTCAAACAAAACCTGTTCTTTATCGTAAAGAGCTCTTCGTCAAGCAGTGGGATGTTCATAGTTTCTGACCTTAAAGTATTTCCTCAGTATGTCGTATAGTAATAACACAATTTACGCGGTAAATTTATTTCTATTTAAACCCTATCCTGAGAAATCTCTATATGCACGTTGTAATGTATGAAAACTTATAAGTATGCGCATATTATTAATTTAATGATGTATAATTAACTTATATTTTGCCCACAGCCAATTTTATTAATATTATATTTTTATATTATAATTCAATGTTCATTTAGAAAATGAAAATGATTATAATAAATAGCACTTTGTGTAAAAAGTTATCATTCTCTAATAAACAGATCTAAATAAAAAAACAGGGGAATACCCAAACCAAGTGGGTTATAAATGATAATTTAGTTGGAGAATCAAATTATAAACGTTTCCTTTTTTTTGCGAGCGTTGGTATTCAATTAATAAATGGTGTATCAAATTTGCTTCTTAATATAATCCCAAGCTTCTAGAAATATGTTATAAGTTTAACAGAAATCGCTTTTGCTTATTAAGCTGTTTTTGCTGTCAGGTTACCGCTTGACTGTAATCTCAACTGAATTTGAGTGCTGATGAAACCTAACATGGTACCTCTTATGGTTTTAAACAGCATCGAATCTGAACGCAATTTTTCACTTGATATTCGTGCTAATAGAGCTAGTAGAACTAGCAACGGCCGAAACCTCGCTCCAGTCCTTCTTCTTAGTCGCATCACTCTTGTCAGAGTGGTTGTGATTATCATGTTCCAGCGTGTTAGTAGACAGTACCCGCCGCTCGACTTCCCGCCACCTTTGCTTGCTGGTCGTTAATCGGGCACATTCATGTACTGGAGCGCCCACCGCAGGCTTTACTTGATCCGTCCATCGCTTTGGGGACCTCCCTCGCGGTCTTGTGCCTTCTACTTTCCCCTGTGCAACATGCCCAAAGAATTTCAGTATCCGACTGCGCACTTAGGTGGATAGGCACTCTTTGATGCCAAGTTCATCACGAATGGAGGCGTTTGTTCGGAACTCGGTCCATGAGATTCCGAGCATCTTCGTCCAACACCACATCTCCAGAGCGTCAATCTTATCGGTTTCAGTTTTTCAGAGGCTCCATGTTTCAGCGGCGTACTGGAATATGGGAAATATCAACGACTTTACGAGCTTAATCTTTATAGCTTTTGTGATATTTCTGTTTCTCCATATTCTTTTAGGCTTGTCCATTGCACACCTGCTCATCGCCATATGTCTCTTCACTTCATCCACTCGCACCAGTCCAGTCACAGATAAATTAGAAAAACTTCCTTTTTCCAGAGGGAAATGCTTTTACGCATCTCTATCACGAAGTAGGGATGTACAGGACTCTTCGGCTGGGCCAGAATATCCCCTTAAACCCAGTGACGACCTTATCAACGTGAATTGGGGGTGTCAGAAGCTCCCTTACGCATTTGTCCTGACTATCCCGGATACAATCGACAAAGGGGGTTCAAGGAGAAGACAAGAGGCGTTTAAATAGATACCTCTCGCCACTCGGTCTTCTCCTTTGAAAAAGAAGGACATCTGCAGCACCTTTCCTTTCTCTTTCAATTGCCTCCTCCTACGAAATGATAGCCTTTGCATTCCATCTTACCTCACTGACAAGCATTGCGACTAATATATTTGGTTCTGAGATCCTTTCTGATAAACAACACCAGAGGATGTCGCTGTGGTTCCCAAGTTGGACATTCTGTCACAGTGTCAACAGGCATCACATTTATGGCAGATAAGAGACTCTTTACGCCGCGCTATCTGATGCAAGTAGAATTTTCTGTCGGTAATGGAACCCAAAACCTGTGCTAGCGAAGCGAATTCTCGCGCCATCTCGCCAGCTTTGAACTCTGGATCTTATCTATTTTAATGTATTTTACTGGTTGTTTGCTTTTTCAGTCTAATAGCTGGAACGGTTTTGACTGGAGTTTCACAGGCAGGTAGGTGATAAAGAGTAAGTTCTTAGGCTACATTTATTTTAGAAATAACAAACGAATTAGAAATTACGCGAGTACCATCGCAGGGAACATATTAGACGTTGGATTCGGAAACTAATCAACAGATTTTGATTTAGGCATAGGTTAGATTTTATTTTAAACGAAATTGATTTTTTTAAATAAAATCAATGGCGCCGCACTTTAAATCTCGTATTATGTGCATGCAGACAAAGTTGCGCGAGTCATCTCATAGATGATATATATACTAATACTTAATACACCTTTTTGCCGGTCATTCTGATTGATGATTCATAAAATCCTTTTATAAATAAATGACACAATTTCAAGTACTTAGACGACCTCATTGTTGTCAGTAACATGATTTTATAGATTCTTGACTTGCTTTAATAATTGTTACATGATAATAACAATGAAAAAAAGGACATCCTACTTTTGCGCGATTTCCTCACCTTAGATTGCGGAAGAATCATCTTATCTTATTTTAAGTTGTTTTTTAATATGCATCGCATTTAAACTAGCATTTAAAATTTTATTCAACATTTCAAATTTGAATTACCTTTTGCCACTTTATTTTCTTTATATGAACTCTAGAAGGCAACGTTGCGGGTTTCAAAGTAACTTAATATATATTTTCTTTTTGCTTTGACAAACTTCTAGCACTGGACTATAATCTCTGATAGTCTTCGAGGGACGCCCTCGTCATTCTAGACTCAAACGAATTTCCTTAATTTGCTCGTCGCTGAAAAAATCCAGGACATCAGCTAGTGAAGCTAGTACTCGAACCATTACACCAGCAAAGCCATCAAGTATGTTTTTGAAGATTATCTTATTTCTCTGATAAAAATGGAACCCGGACCCTCTGTTTTCACTGTGTGGAGTCTTTTTCTAAATATCTCTTAACAAAATAGCAATGACTAATAAACTTTTAATATAGAAATGTAAACAGAATGCTGTGTGTATAATGACTAAATTTATAGGGTCTGTGAATAAGGAATCATATCTTGACCTTGTGTTTAAGTGCCATTGTGAGTATCATCGTTAAATGCTATTAACTTTTTTTGCTTGTCTCGTGGGAACGTTATGTTATAGAGCGAAACAAATGTAAATTATTCTGTGGTAAAAGTGTACCTGTGCTTTTAAGCAGCCTTTTAAATCGTTGTTAGTTCTACTAAAGATTCTTACTTAACATTAGATGGACGATGATATCATTTACCAGATTATTTGAATAAAAAAATTCTGCATTAGCCTTTATTTAACTTTAGACAACAACATAAGTGACAAATACGAATTTCCCATGATTTTAGATGTACATACATTGTGAGTAAGAGTAGAAGCAATAAGTTGTTAAAGATTTGAATGTATTTATCGGTAAGTATACGTACTAAAGTGTTAAAGACGTACGTACTAAACCTCTGGGTACCTATCCGATTGTTCTTATTCTGGATTTAGTTTTAAGACATCTAAGTTATTTCATTTCTTGTTATCACTGTTACTAGCCTTTTTTGTAACGAACAGTTATATGTACTGTTTGTTTCCGTAATAAAGCTACTTCCATAATAACTAAATACTACTGTGTTAGTAAAAAAAGATATTAAAAAAAGGATTTATGCCACGTATAATTTCGCAAAAACAGAGTTGGACCATGGACACCTGCAGCAATAGGGGAGCTGCCGATGCTTTGCGGGCCGAGGAGGTGGAAGTTCAATTGCCTCCTAAACATTTGCATGTGGAAGTCTTGGGGGAACACTGCTGCTGGAAGTTGGTTCCACATTTTGCAGGTACGCGGAAAAAAGATCGTCCAAACCGAGTTGTTGACGAGTGCCATTCGTCCAGGGTGAGTGGGTGGAATTTCTACGACGAAATGGTCAGTCATAAAATTGTGACGGCGGTAATAACTTAAACAGTTCCTCTGAACACTTCCCATTGTAGACTCTATAGAAGACACAGAGGGAACTAATGGCTCGTGTGCTAATGCTAATATAGTCTAGTGTCTTTTCAGTTGTTGGTCAGTTTGTTGGTCAGTTGGGGGTTGCCGACAATTCGATTGCCCGACTTTGAATGCGGACAAATGGAAGGAGTTAATACCGGGGTGCACCAGCCTAAAGGTGGCAGCACTATTCTAAGTGGCTTGGGCTTTATGCAAGAGCAAACTATTTTTGGCTGTGAAGAATCATTTAGCTCTGTTAAGCACCCAAAGTTTTTTGGAAGCGAGTTTCGTTTTACCTCCCAAGTGATGACGGAATTGGACTTCATTCGAAATGTCGACTCCAAGAATGCTAATGCTAATGTAGACAGTGTGAGGAAAGTGTTCTGGAAGTGGAGTGAGAGGTCAAAGGTGGTTTTTTTCGCAGTGAATGCAAACCTGGATCTTTGATTGCTTTTTATTATAGATATGTTACCGGAAGGTAAATATTTTGTTTGTGGGCACTTCTTTGTTGGTAGGGAGGTAATTAGCTACGTCTGAAGCTTCTCACCAGTTCAAACTCGAAGTAGGAAATGCAGTTCTCTTAAATTGCGCTACTGGGAGTAGAGTTTGAATTCAGGAACTGCTAAAGAAATGCAAACAAGCAAAGAATTTGCGTACCGGTGCTATGATTTGTAGAAATCACAAGATGTAAATAACTTCTTGCCAGGTGACCGTTGTTGTACCTTAGATTGTATCAATACTTACCATCAGAAATCACAATAAAGTGCTAAACTGTCAACTACAAAGAAATAAAAGACACAGGAACAAAACGTTGAAAGTTTTAAAGACTTCGGCCATGACCTATCGCCTTGTTGTCATTCCGGAACTATTTTCACTGTGGTAGTGTCGCTTTGATACCAATCGAGGTCAATATACAATAGCGTTCCCATAATACCATAACGGATTCCCATCTCGTGATCATGATCATGTCAAATGAATTGTATTGTACGACCATGCAGAAACACATCGGGAAACGTGTTTTTTTTACATTAATGACTATATCTAGAGCAACTTCCTATATATCATCCTTACTAATATTTTAAATGCGAAAGTAACTGTTGGGTTTCCACTTCAAAACTACTTATCCGATTGAAATGAAATTTGGTACACAGATAATCTAGAGATTGAGGAAAGACTTTTTAATGGGAAAATGTACGAGATGGAATTGTCATCATTTTTATAGCTAAAAACTTATTTTTTAGACTGTTGATTCGATGTGATGGTGATGGGAAACACCGCTCAAGATTATCTGTGTACTAAACTTCAATTCAATAAAATAACAATAATTACTAATATTATAAATACAAAAGTAAGTCTGTCTGTCTGTCGCACTTTCACGACAAATCTACTGAACCGTTTTAAATGAAGTTTGGTACACAGTCTTGAGCGGTGTTTCCCATCGTGGGGCCCATGCCCCAAAGGGGGCATTTAAACGGATGCAAGGATAGCACTAAATTAATATAGAAAATAATATTAAAATTATTTTGAATTTGAATATCACTCTCTCATTACATGTATTGAATATTTACTTATGATGTTTTCATAACAATTTTTTAGTGATTTATTCCTGAAATTTATTATTTTTATTTATTAAAAGAACGAAGCCATTTTTAAAGGTCATTAATGCGTGGCTTAAAATTTTTAGTTTATTTTAGTGGCGTTTAATATCGTATACAATAATTTATTCCCGGGACCCGTCGACAACGTAACTTTCGAAGATTGCTAACGCTTAATTTTTGGGAATGACGTTTTATTTTTCAATATGTTTCGATATGAAACGTCATTCCCATATATTTTTTAAGCGTTAGCTAATTTCGAAAGTTACGTTGACTAAGAGCCCGGTTCGGAAAGTTAATTTTACGGAGAAATCACCTTAAAGAGACTCAGTGCCTTTATTCTTAAGTTTACATTGTGTGACATTGAACATGTATGTGCAAGTATTATCAATCACATTTTACTATTCAAAAAATATTGGGAGATTCGTTTGTTCCTCCCAAACAATTAGATAATTTACTGGAACAGTGA
The DNA here is from genome assembly GCA_015832385.1 of Elymnias hypermnestra. Taxonomy (NCBI): domain Eukaryota; kingdom Metazoa; phylum Arthropoda; class Insecta; order Lepidoptera; family Nymphalidae; genus Elymnias; species Elymnias hypermnestra. Next base: position 1,791,269 of record JACTOM010000922.1, on the reverse strand, counting down.
ATTTCAGGCGTATATTTTTACGTCAGAATAAGTTGTAGCGAAGCAAAGTCAAGTTTATTTATGAAATATAGATATTTTAAATACCTTTGTATTAAATCTGCGCTTTTTCCTTATCCGTTCTGTATTTGCAAAATTAATTTACTAATAAATTGAAGATTATTGTCAGCTTTATATAAGTCAAGTTAGCTATTTATATAATCATCAACTTTTATTTCAAAAAGATTACAAAAGTACTTGAAACTGAATCTTTATTAGGGTATTCAAGGATATGGGTTTTGCTTTAAACTAAAAACAAGCACATTTTAAATATTAATATAATGCAAAAGATGAAACGCGCAGTATAAATTAGATTGTTTTATATTTGTCTTGGCAAACTTTTTTATTATTACATTTACTATATTCCTGTAATGAAGTTGTGCTTTAGGTTGTAAGTAATTCGAAATGATAAAAAATTAAAAAACGATACTATATTAATTGGTTGTTAGATAAAGAAACCTGCAAAGAAAAGAAAAAATACGGATTTTTTCAAATTTACTCTTTAGGGTGTAAAGCAAAGACACAAAAATTTCTATTATACAAATAGATAACTATTAGATAAAGGCAAATATATAACAAAATTTCTAAAGATACATGATAATTCAAGTTTATATCAAATTAAAGCAACTCATTAACATCCTACTTTTTCATTTATTGCTGACAGTTTACCGTTTGGCTGTGATCTCAGCCGATGGTAAGTGATGATACAGTCTAAGATGGAAGCGTGCTAATCTGGTAAGAGGCAATATACCTCAAATGGTTTCTACACAGCATCATACCGGAACACAAATCTCTTTGTTTCGCGTTACGTCTTTGCTCGTATGGTGGTAACTAGCCATGGTCGAAGCCTCCCGTCCAGTCCAGACTTAGACAAATTACAAATTACGATTTTCTAAATTCGCCCTACCAGTGATCGAACCCGCGGCCTCTGCTAGCAAATACTCGCATCACTGCGCCAGACAGGCCGTCTAGCGAAGCCCACTGCTAGGCACAGGCTTCCTCATTCACATGAGAGAGGCTTTTTAGAGTATAGAACCCACCACGCTACTCCACTGCGAATCAGCAGGCAGAGTACACAAGTGCACTTTCTATTTTTTCACTCTCATAGTCAGATGTGACGGGAATCCGACACGACCGGAAAGAGATCTGGCACAGGACGACGGCTTAACTTGCTCTCCGAGGCATGGGGGTGTTGTACACTGCCAACTTCCACCAACTTGGGATATTACGAAAATCTTAATAGAAAATTCAATATCGATTTTTGAATTCTCCCGACCCGGGACTCGAACCCAATACCTCATATCTGCAGTAGAACATGCTAACAAACTAGGCATCAATGAGGCAGTCAGATATATATTAAGCCAAATCGTGGGAAATATAGAAAAGTTGGAGATGGTAAAGGAAAAAGATACAAAGTTGTTAAACTAGACATTTATTAAAAAAAAATATTCATCACAGAAAGTTAGTATTAGGAATTTAAAATAGCTTGTTCAATTGTTTATCGTCCCCAGCCACCGCCATATCCGCCTCCGTATCCATAACCGCCTCCGTAACCGCCGCCCCAGCCACCTCCCCACCCTCTACCACCACCCCAGCCTCTGCCTCCACCCCAGCCTCTGCCGCCACCCCAGCCGCCTCCCCAACCACCACGCCTATAGTGAGATTCAGAAGCAACTAGGCTTTCTTCTGGAGCTTTAACGTTAGCTGCCTCATCAAGTTTTGGAACTGCCTCTGATGGATTGGGCAGTGCAGATGCGTACGCCATGCATACGCATCCGGCTAAGACGCCAAGTAATAGCTGGAAACAAAAGATTACAAATTTGAATAACACATCATAAGTTTTCAAAAACAGTCAATTTAAATTAGTTTTCTCTGGCAATCTCAAATTAGTAAAGAGACTTTTCGTATAGGTGAAATTACAGGGATTATGTCTTGTTTGGGATACTTTTTATTAATTATAATAATATGTACAACCATAAAATTTGTCTTTTGGCGAAACTATTTATTATATACAATAGATATACTCGTATATGAACATACTTTCTACATCTCTGCAAAGGTCGGCCACATTTTAAAAAGTTAATTCAATACCAATTTTACTATTATTGCTTACAAAATTTTCTTATACGTAGATATGAATAAAAATCAAAATATTCTTTATTGAAGTAGGCTGTTTTGAATCGTCAGTAGTCTGTCAGTGTCAGGTTATTCTAGGAATGAATATATATTTTCGTTTATAGGTTCCCCAATACAATATTATTGAGTCATACAATCTATTAACTAATACCCTTTTTTTAAATCTATGCAAATGATTCTAAGGAATTCACAATCACACAATAATACCTAACTATTTAGCCAGTGGCCAATTATATAAGTGTAAGCTTCTATTCTCTACAATTATTTTCGCTTTTCTTTGCGACTCTACGATACTTTATTAAAATGCTCTACGAGAGATTCTGTTGCATTTATGCTAGCCCATCTTAACATTTAAGATAAAAATTAATACAGATTTATTTATAAATATATATATTTACAAATACAACATATTAAATTTCGAAATAAATGTGATATTACTTTGACTCTATGGACTCTGTGAAAGGTTTAACTCGATTTGATGGCATTCATTCCCAAAAGAAAACCCCCTAATAATTTTTTCTCTAATAGGTTCTAATGTATTGACTATTTGAACGGGTACATATCACGATGGCGATTTTTAATTTTTAATTTTGCCGAAGGTTCTAATGTCCCCATATTAGACGATATTATCACTTGTTGTTAACAAGGATTATAGCCTGTATATAAATAATACCATGTTGTTAAAGACGCCCACGTACTACGTCTCTCTTGTATGCAGACAATCAATAAATGCATTATAGAATGTAAACAAATCAATCTCAAAGTGTGCATACACAATTCAATAATATATATTTTCAAACGAGTAAGCTTATTAATGTCTGACTGCTATATAAAAAAAGGTTTTTAAGGCTACACATATCTCAGAATTTCTGTAACGGACACACAAATTACACCAGTAGTTCCTAAAGTTTTTTAGACTATGCTCCCCATACATCATTTTAAACCTTCAAAAACTGGGTTCTATTAAGAATTATAAAGGTTTAGGAATAAATCACTATTTCATTGTCATTAAAACATCGTAAGTAAAAACCTGTCATTCAAATTCTAGATAATTTTGAAATTGATTTTCTTATATTACTTTACTGCGATCTTTACCCCCCCCCCACTCTCTTTAAGTATCACTTATCCACTATGTGGAGCGTGGGTCCCATGTTGGGAAGCACTGAATTAGACAGTACTTTTACAAAGAAAACTTATATGTTCCTGCTCAGGATTTAATCCCGGGGCTCTTAATAAAAATTCAAACATCTATCCATTGGGCTATAACATATCCCGAAAGATGAAAATAACTTTTAATTTAAATGATTTAGCATTAATAAAATAAAATATTGCAGGGAATATCACATTGCCTATTAGACGAATTGAATGCAACTTTAACACATTAGACTTTATTTTTTCATATTAAAATTAGTTATTTCTTTATTTTTTTTTAATCTATGAATTATTTTATTTAAAATGTTTATTTAAAATATCATTAAGCTACTTACAGTGTTCATGGTGACGGACGAAACAATGTTGTAGCGTTCGGAATATCCGACCTATTTATACGGGTCTACGAATACAGCTCTTTGCTTGTGGATTGTGACTAATCGGAGGCAGGTAAATAACCTGGGACAAACTCATCTTAAGTTAATGATTTGCACACACATGTACATGTACATGCAAAACAGTTTCATTACAATAATTGTGCTACAAATCCTTAGATGCTTATTTGCGGTTTTCTTACTTCTAGGTACTTTGTATTCATTAAGATGCCTTCAGCAAAATTAATATTGCCTACACTCACATTAATAGATGAAGTCTGTGTAATATAAACGTGTTTTTTAATTACGTTCAATGTTAATTGTGAGCATTCACGTTTTTACTGATCCTTAACAAGTTTTATATAAATTTAAGGAAAATATGAAACTATTTTTTTTTTGCATAATTCAAGAAGAATAAGTTGGCATATATTCAAGTGAAGAGGAGAACTAATTTTTAAACACTTAATACAACTTTTAATGGTTCCAGCATAATACAAGAAGCAAATCTTTATAATTTGCAATACAATCTGAAAGAATGGCTAACTAAAACTCTCTTATTACTACAAATTATAAATAAACTAGCTATGCCTGCACTGCGTCCGTGTGGAATAATGTTTTTGGAAAGCATTTTTAACAATTAAGACTCACTATTATACCAATACGATAAATACTATAATAAGCTATTTGCATAAACACTGCAAAGAGCTTATTGTCCTTTCTGAGGCTTTAATATATATGTTTTACATATTTCATTCAAATCTGTTCAGTTGTTTTGGCGCGACAGGCAGTCAGAGTTACCTTAGCGTTTATAATATTAGTCAGAATTCATATTTTCCACCCTTGAGGGTATACATTTTACACACTTTGGATGTTATATTTATATAAATCGAATCAATAGAAAAAAAAATAAGTATTAAGTTTCTAGCTATAAAAATGACGGTATTTCTATCCTTTTTTGCATTAAAAAATAGCTTTCTCCAATGTCAGGCTTTAGGCTATCTGTGTTATAAATTTCATTTAAATCGGTTCAGTCAGTAGTTTTGGAGTGAAAGAGCGACGGACAGAGTTACTTTCGCATTCATAATATTAGTATAGGGATTACAAAGACGAGTGGTATCGTAAGAACCACGGAATGAGAGGATGTTAATGTAGCTTTGCAGTTTTCAAAAATAATGTAATAGCAATTTCGGTGGCGAATACAATCGTCGCTCATCGTCGCTTCATCCGATGGGCGTCCACTGCTGGACATAAGTCTCACGTAATGATGTCCACAAGGTCCGATCTTGCGCCTGGCTCCAGGGGCTACCGGCGACCCTCTTGATGTCGTCGGTCCACCTTGTGGGGGGTCTCCCTACACTGCGCCGCCCGCCTTCTGGTTCCAACGTCCATCGGTCCGTCGGACTATGTGACCCGCCCATTGCAACTTCAGGTTCGCGATTAGGGCTATATCGGTGACTTTGGTTCTGCTACGGATCACCACATTTTTGATTTGATCATGCAGAGAAACTCTGAGCATAGCCTTTTACATTGCACGCTGAGCGACTCTGAGCTTTCGTATGAGGCCCATAGTCAGCGACCACGTTTCGGAGCCATAGGTCAACACGCACTGTGCGAAGAGCTTTGTCTTCAGGCACTGAGGGGTATCGGAATCGCCGAATACAATATTACCATGCAATTCGGTGGTGAGCCGCTAGCTTGTTTATCTGCCATAATTATAAAAAAGAAATAAATTCTATAGCATACTACAGTTTGCTCGTGTTAAGAGCGCAGTGAGTCATCATTCTAGCTCCGCCGATTAACCAACCAAATCTTTCAAATCAAGATCTTTAACTGGTCACTGTGAACTCAAATTTGTAATTTGAAAAGATATTATGGGTTTTGATTGGTTAGGGGACGGGCTAGAATGATGACTCACTACATTCTTAACGCGAATAAACTTTATTAATACAATTTCCCGGAAATTAGGAATAGAACTCGATTTCACTGTTAGCGAAATGTTTTTATTGTTCTATACCTTTTCTAAGTTCATATATTTTATACATTGTTTACATTAGAAAAACATTATAGCTTTCTCAGCTCTTATAAATAAAGATTCATATGTTCATCAAGAAAAAAATTGTTTCTGTTGAATCCACGTGTAAAGCGTACACGTGCTTTAAACAGTTTTGGGACCGTATACATTTAACCTTTAATCCCCTTTTCAAATAACAGAACGTTAGATTTAAATATAGATATAGATTAAGTTATTGAAGTGAAACTACCTTAGGCGTATGAGGGTAAAATTTTTACGGGTGTAACGCGTGATAACCGTCACTAAGATGTGCAGCGTTTTTTATACTAATTCTTTTGAAGGTTAGGTACCTTTAATATTTACCAATAACATGTGGCATTTCAATTTACAATTCGTCATTTGAGATTTCAATAAATTATATGTCTTAATTTTCGACACTTTTAATATTTTAATGACAATTAAATTCCTAATATATCTTCCTTTTTCCCTTCCTGTAAGTCAGGGAAATATGCATGTTCGACATGATGTCTTGGGTTCGAGTCCCGGGTCGGGCCAATTCAAAAATCAATATTGAGTTATCTATTAAGATTTTCTCAATATTTGCCCGAAGTTGGGAAGTTGGCGGTGTGATCCCTCGAGCCTCCGAGAGCACGTTAAGCCGTCAGTCCTGCGCCTGATCTCTCTCCGATCGTGTTGGATTACCGGCACATTGGACTATGAGAGGTAAGGAATAGAGAGTGCACTTGTGTACTATGCCTGCCAATCCGTAGTGGAGCACCGTGGTGGGTCTATGCTCTAATAACCCTCTCTCATATTAATGAGGAGGCCTGTGCCCAGCAGATGTTAATGGGCTGCCACTTACCTAAATAAGTCTTGAAAATTAGTTTGCCATAGATGTTTCACTTCTGACGCATCTTTTGTTGTAAATGTATTATAACTTTATCAGCTCTCATAAATAAAGATTCATATGTGCAATATGTAAAGCAAAAATTGATAATTTTGAAAATCACCTTTTTTTTTACAAAGTGTACACGTGATGTTAACCCCTCTTGAAATAACAGAACATAAGATTTAAATATAAATATAGACTAAATAAGTTTAAAGTTATTAAGTTACTTTAGAATACCTAGTTTTTAAGAGCCTTAAAAGTGCTTATGGTTGTTTGATTTGGAAATACAAACTATGAATGCTTTCCAACTTATTATTTTATTTGATTCAATTATATCATTATGTATTTATGTAGAAGTAGCCTAATAATTGCCAAATATTCTGTATGTAATTTTAATCATAACAAGATATCAAATATCCTGCTACAATCTAAAATACTAATCCTCACGATCGTTTCTAAATGGCACGTGACGATCGTGGTTATAAAAAAACCTTCACAAAACATTTAAAAAACTCGATTTTTACTGGGGTCCATTTTGAAAATTTTACAAATTATTTAAATCGACCAATAGTAAGAGGACTTTTTGTTGCCACAACGTCATTTTTGTCATATAGACTATTCTGGATATACAGGCACTGAAACGGTCTTCAATAAAATATGTATTAGGATAAGGATTAATACAGAAGTATGAATAATATTAAAAGAGCCCACAACAAACGCGGGTTCGGGTATTTTTTTTTTTTTTTGTTACCATCATCATTACAATATCATATTAGTTTAATATATTTCAATTCAAATTGGAGCAGTTCCTTCAGTCCCACGCGTTTCTATCGTCTAAGTAATCTTGCAACTTATAATACGATTTTTCTATCAACTTTCTTTTAACAAAGCCTTTGAATTTTTTAATTAACATCTCTAGAACGTCTTGTGGGAGTTTATTATAGAAACGTATACAGTTACCCTTAAATGAGTTGTTAATTTTATGCAGCCTATTAGAATTTATAACAACTTTGTTTTTGTTTCTTAAGTTATATGACTCACTCTTTTTATTAAAAGAGTCAATGTTTTTATGTACGTACAACAAGTTTTCTAATATGTATACGCAGTGAACTGTCATTATGTTAACTGCAATCAATCACTTTACTAATTAACTCAGACTATAATGTCCAATCACGTAATGTTCCCGATAACAATTTACAAAAAAATATTAACAATATTAGCTAGGAACGTGATAGTTTCAACAGTCGACCGCTCTGGCGGACCGTCACTGGAGAACTGCTGAGAGACGCGCGCCGGATTGTCACTATTGACTCTGCCCCATGTCGATAGACAGAGAGCGCCAGCGTTCTGCAGACTATTATATATATTATTTAATTTGTATATAAAGGTCTTAATGACTCAAATCTCGTATTAAAAGAGACATAATTGGAAAATCGTACTATAATTTGAACGATTACGTGTACTATAAAAAAGCGTGGGAGCGAATGAATTATTCTAATGGAAATAAAATAAATTAACTTATTAATTTGATGGTTCAAACATGCTGGCGTAAAAGCCTACTTGAATAATGAATCTTTAAATTTAAATATATTGTATACTTAACTGAAATTCAGTTTTTTTTCATTGAATAACTAATTATTGCGTACAGGATAATGCTTGAGTGTGGTCTCACTTGGTGGTAAGTGATGATATAAATCTACACTATTTACTTATAATAGCCACAGTCGAAGCCTTCTACTATTACCTAGAGCGATTAGGAAATACAATTTTAGCCCTGTCGCGAATCGTACCTCGGATATTTACTAGTGAAGTATTCTTAACGCGAACAAACTGAAATAAGAAAATGTTTTTGTTAATGGCGGAAAATTTGACAGAGATATACAATACATGCCTGCCAACCCCTAGTGGAGTAGCTTCGTGGGTCTATGCTGTGAAACTCTCTCTCCTATGAGTGATGAGGCCTGTGCCCAGAAGTGGGACGTTTATAGGTTTCTACTAACTTTTTACAATAACATGTTGCTATGACCATTATTTCAATCATATATAATTATGTTTGTTAAACGATAAACTATTGAAAGATTAATAATCATTGAGTAATTGTTATTGCAATCTTACACCGAAATATATATCGAATCCCGAACCTTTAGCAAAGTTTCTACTCACACCGTTGTGCCAACGAGGTCTTCATTTCTTTGAACGCATATCTTATATACTATTTTTCTTATTTCTTGTTTGTATTTTTTTACTTTTTAAAGTACAAGGTCACAATAAGGAGGTTGTGTTTTCTTTAAACTGGTTCAATAATGTCAGCATGCTCTATGTGGACTAAAATAAAACGCAATATTTCTCACGCGGATCAAGAAAAAATGTGGTATAAGATTATAGAACTTTGAGATATAGTCACTTTTATTATTTTGAACTTGTAAACTATCTTTTCCTAACGTAATGTTACCCGCGTAATCCCGTATGCCTTTTTCTTTTAAAATAACAATAGCCTTATTTTACACCTTATAACATCAGCTATCTGGCAGTGAAAGTCCCATAGAAATCGGCTCAGCCCTTTTATATAGTGAAAAGGTGTAGAAGAGTTGAGATAGCCCAATTTTTGGTTTTGTTATTGCTGACAGGTAAGCGTTTCACTTTAATCATACTTGATGGAAAAATTTACATAGCATAACGCATCATTTCCATAGGGGTAAGCAGAGAATGTGTCCTTCCACTATCGTTATCTTATCGCACTATTTCTTACTTTGTCACTCAGTTTCAATCCACTTATACTTCTCAACGCTCTCATCTCTACCTATTTTATTTTATTTTTATGCTTCTTCTGCTATATCTAACTTTCACTACCATACATAAGTGTTGGCACCAACACTCCTCCATGCACAGCCAGTCTGGCCCTTTGAAACACCATCTGGCTATCCATGAAGTCGTGCAGAGCACCATTTACCATATTCCCTGCATTCACTCTCCTGTCAATATCACTTTCACATGCTCCATCTTTTGTAAATATAAATATACAAATTCATTTAGATCTTCCACTTGTTTATGGTAAGGGGCAAGTTCATCAATGGAAAGGTCATGGTCCGAATCCGGGGTAAGCACCTCTAAGTTCTCTTTGTAAAATTGAAGTGTCTAATGGTTGTTTCAAATCCTTGTGCTTGTCGGTTCAGGAAAACATCGTGTAAAAACCTGAATATATCTGGAGCTATTCAGGGATACGTACAGCCTGCCCAATTAGAGTAACAAATCCCCTTCCTATGAGTAAGGCTTCTACCAAGAAGTGAAACGTTAAACGGTTACTGACCTTTTTACAAAAAGCAGTATTGTTAGTATTGCAGGAAATATGATAAAATATAAATATAGGCCATCTAGAAACCCCGATTAAGATTCGACAAAGTTCAATATTACTTTTGGGTTAGGTTTATCACACTCTTGGGGAATTTTGGAATGGGAAACACTATTTTAATCTTCTTTTATATAATTTTTATACCATTAGTTAACTGCCTCATTGGTCTAATGGTTAGTAGGTACGCCAACAGAATGAAGTCCTTAGTTTGAGTCTGGGGCCAGGCCAAATCAAAAATTAAAACTGTGTTTTCTGTTAAGATTTTCTCGATATTTGCCCGAAGTTGACATGTTGGCGATGTGCTCCAACCCCGCGCCTCGGAGAGCACGTTAAGCCGTCGGTTCTGCGCCTGATCTTTATCCGGTCTTGTCGGATTGCTGTCACATCCAACTATGAGAGTGAAGAAATCGAGAGGGCACTTGTGACTATACCTGTTAACCCACTGTGGAGCAGCGTTGGTGGGTCTATACTTTAAAAACCCTTTCTCCTATGAGTGAAGAGGCCTGTGCCCAGTAGTGAGACGTTAATGGACTGCTGCTTAGTGTTTACCACTAGCTATATACCAGAAAAAGTTCTTTAAATCCAGATGATTTGTAGGTTGGCCGGACTATACAGACGAAAATATCGTGTAATATACATTGCTACTTATTATCGTATATAACTATAGAGTACATCCTTTTGTGAAACCCATTGCATTAAATTATTACTGCACTGCCCTTTTTGTTTAGTTATTTCGATTAACAAATTGTCCACTCGTGACAGAACGGAAGAAATAAAAAGAAATTAAATATCTCCTTGCTAGATGAGGTGAGCAAGCTTTTTAATGTTTACGATGTCAACTAAAAATGTCAATATAAACTTGTTTAAAACAAATAACCGTAAAAAGTTCCGCTTAAAACGTATTTGTCAAGATCATATATAAATATTGTGAGTCATAAAATATGTGGAAAGTTTACCCGACGATATTTCGTAATATCATAGAATGCTATTACAGATCTTATTTATTCATTGTAATATAATTATGTATTTATACAAGGAACTGTTACGCACAATATAATAACAAAGAGTATAAAAAACGATACATTTAAACATTTTACTTGAGCTTTCTATATATATCGATTTGAAAAATAAACAAAGGCGAAATGATTTTTCAAAAAAAGCTGTTGAAACATTACAAGCATACTACCTTTTTGCTGAAAAATCTATACATTTATCAAACTAAGCAGTTTTTGGTTTGTTTGATTGAACACGCAAATTTATTGGTTTAATTTCAATTAAATCTGTAAAAGTTAGTTAGCATATTTATCGAGAAAGGTTATACGAGTATAACATCACGTTAAGATCGAAGCATCAGTGAAAAATATTGCTGAAATGGTTAGAATTTGTTTCTTTTCAAAGGTAAGACTTTTATTATTTTATGGGTTAAGAATGAATGAATTACTCATCAAATGTTTACTCTACGCTGATGATCAAGTAATACTTTCCGCTAATGAGCTACAGGAGATGCTAAATATTATGAATGAAGCTTTGAAAGGGAAAGGAATGAAAGTGAATGTAAACAAAACGAAAGTTATGCTTTTTGAACGAGATGAATCTATGATGAATGGCAATATTTTGATAGATGGGGAACAAGTGGAAGAGGTGAAAGAATTTGTATACTTGGGATCTAAATTTACAAAAGATGGAACATGTGAAAGTGATATCGAAAGGAGAGTGAATGCAGGGAATATGGTAAATGGTGCTCTGCATGCTTTTATGAATAGCCAGATGGTGTCTCAAAGGGCTAGACTGGCAGTGCATGCTGGAGTGTTGGTGCCAACACTTATGTATGGTAGTGAAAGTTGGGTATGGCAGAAGAATCACAAAAGTAAAATAAATGCGGTAGAGATGAGAGCGTTGAGAAGCATGAGTGGATTAAAACTGAGTGACAGAGTAAGAAATAGTGTGATAAGAGAACGTTGTGGTATAAAAGAAGACGTAGTGACTAAAATTGAGAAAGGTATGCTTAGATGGTTTGGGCATGTAGAGAGAATGAATGAAAGGAGACTGACAAAAAGGATTTATGAGTCAAGAGTGAATGCGAAAGTTGGAAGGGGAAGACCAAGGCGAACGTTCCTGGACCAAATCCAGGACATTTTAAATAACGGCCAGGTCAAGAGTACTCTAAACCGACGAACTTGTATGAAAGGTTTAATGAGATTGAAAGAAGCGAAGGAGATATGCAAGGATCGTGGCAAGTGAAAGGATGTTGTCTCTGCCTACCCCTATGGGAATGAGGCGTGATGCTATGTATGTATGTTCCTCTTGTATCACTCTATCTATTGCTGAAAACTGCATTTAAATCTGCTGAATAGTATAAAATATTCGCTTTATACTTTGCAAAGAAATGGACAATAAACTATTTTCATTGAAATTATCACTATCAAGATAAGATTTCGTTGCTCCTATGTGGTACCATAATAATTTAGTTACTGTTATATTTACCATTTTTAATAGTATAATTTATTTAATTTATAAAATTCGCAATTGTAAAATAGTAGCATGAAATTAAATTTTACGAGCATTATCAAGTATTGTGTGATTTTTTGTTATACAGTTTTATTGGGTTCATATTTTTTACAGATGAAAAAATGAAGAGGGACCGGTCTCTACTTGAGTCATTACGTCTGTTTAGTATTATAAATTTGAATAAATGATGATGTTTGTGTTATGAGTTTGCTATACCTAGCATTTTAATCGAGAGACATAACACGTCATATTGATATACACAGTGTGTACCTTGACAAGTGGATTAAAGGCGGCAGAGCGACTATATCCATTAAATTTTATGATACTATAACCAAAATCTAATTTTAAGAAAAAAATACCATGCATAGCCGAATTATTACGATCACAATTTATTTATACAGTTGTCTCCTAAAACTCGTTCAAAGAGCAAGTGGAGCAGCGTGGTGGGTCTGTATTCTAAAAACTCCCTCTCTCTCCTATTGTGAGTAGGGACAGTAGTGGCACATTAAAGGGCTTTTGTCTCTCTATCTCTCTCTCTCTCTGTAGATATTTATATATATAATAATATATAATAAAATTTTATGCCCTTACTGTAAAAGATAAAATAAAAACTTTCATTTCAAATGTAAAAGTAACAACATTTATATATATCTAAAATAACGTATATCTAAAATATTAGAAGTAGTAGTGGTAGTAAGATTATATAAAGGTAATATATGGTTGACAGAAGTTCTTGAAATAATTATAGGAAACCGCACATACACACATTCTGTAAATGTCTTTGGACGTAGGTAATAATTTAACAAGTGAAACGTTTATTATATTGTTTAACAAAGAACGTGATAATATGTGATTTTGTTTATGTTTTTAATATATGTATATATAAAAGAAAAAATTGTAGGGCCGCCCGATACAAACTTTAAAAACCATTCAACCAAAGTAACTGAAATCGGAAGCATTAGATCTATATGATTTTAGACACCAACTTACTCATTCACTCATAATGGGATCTTAAAGTCTTGGCAATATACACGAATACCAATTACGGATTTCCTCATACTCCCACAGGATCAGAATCTATATTGGCAACATTGTGAAAAATAGTCTAATATATAGTTGAGCTGCCTCATTGGAGAGTGAAGGAATAGGGAATGCACTTGTGCCAACCCGCAGTGGAGCAGCCTGGTGGTTTTATACTCTAAAGCCCTCTCTCCAACGAGTGAGGAGGCATGTGCTCAGCAGTGGGAAGTTAATGGGCTGCTACATACCTTGTAGTTGAAGCATTCTTAATTTTTTTTTTAAGTTACGGCTATTTATTATCCATAGTATATTTTACTTACTAAAAATATTATAGAATATACACGTATTATTAAAGAATCTTTAAATAATTTAAATGTTATTAATTTAGTAAATGTTAAAGCGTTCATACGTAGATTGGAATTTCCAGTGTTTTGCAAGTAAGTTTATGTTGGGTTTTTTTGATGAGCCTGATAAAGCTATAAGGTTTTACCCTTCATATTGTAAGACTCAATTTTTTTATTTATTGTCCCAATAAACAATTATATGAAATAAAAGTGTTCTAAGTGTGTGTGCACATTAATTTGTGGGAGAAACCGCGGAACTACGAGTGCTATTTGTCGGGTTGAGCATACATATTTTTAAAAAGATAGCGCAATCAGTTATAGATTTGCCTCCACATAATTTTAAGAAATATGTGAAAAACATCCTTTTGCAAAAAGTATATTATAATGTTGAAGATAGAAGCGATAGAAATGTTTGGATTTGACTACAGTTGCTCACAAAAGCAATATATTACACTTTGTAACATACAAAACTATCTTTAAAAGAGTAACTGTTGAGTTTCTTGCCGGTTTCTTCTTAGCGGATTCCACTTTCCTAACTGGTGGTAGACTTGTTACCAATGTACAGACTACTGACGGCTGGTGATTAGGCTGATTTTGGTTTTGAATTATTTGTGGAAGTCCAGAGAAGATTTAAAAGGTGAATAAATGTAAAAAAAGGCTTGGATTACAGTAGAAACAGTAAATTCGCTTTCTCTACGAAATTATTCTTACCTGTCAAACATTTGATGTTCGTCCCGTCGCTTAGAAATTAATCAAACGTAAAAGTCGTTCAGAAATCAAATTATATTTAAAAGCGAACTTTTGTTTTCGCATATCTTGGCTTTCAATTTCAAACGTTTGATATTCGTCTCGTGATTCAGCAATCAAATTAAATTTATAAGAAAACTTCTGTTATTTTCATTTGACATTGACAACCAACAATTTCTGATTGAAACCATAATATTTTAAAAATGTGACACTAGCGAAATTGTGTGTGCCTTGTCACACCTGAAAGCCAAATATTAAAAGAAGAAGAAGAATATTTTAAACAGTACGACGGGAATCTGGGAGTAAAGGTCGCGTTCTTTTGATTACAAATTATTCTTGTTCTGATTAAGTTTACACTATATATTTTTTTTTAAATTGAAACATTCTTCAATTATCGTTTTATTTATTGATTCTGAGGCGGTCGGAAGTTTAATGAGCTGTTTAGTAGATAATATATTTTTAGGGTACATAGCCAAAAGCCACAGGAAAAATACAGACAAAGTTTGAAGCACCAATTCGTATGACTTAAACCTAAACATTATCTATTAATATAAAAGAGATATCCAGGTATCTCTGGAATCATAAGGCGTAGAGACTTGAAATTTTGTAGGAACATTTCTTTTGCCGAGTAGAGGTCAGCTAAGAACGGATTTTGAGAAATTCCCCCCGCAAGGGGGGTTGCGGGGGTGTTCACTAAAATATCAAATTTTCACATTAAAAATCAATTTAAGCTTCGCATTACAAACTATATCTTTCATGTTATATAAACCTTGGTCAGAATATTTTTTTTGACATAAAGGAACCTATCAAAAGTAAATTTTAGGAAATTCCACCTTCAAATGGCAGTGCGGGTATGTTTCTTATTTATAAAACAATTTGCCTTAATTAATGAAAATTCTACCAAAAAATCATTCCACGCAGACGAAGTCGCGGTTTCAACTAGTTATAAGATAGCTATAAGTTCAGAGTTTTTTTGCATCATAATAGAAACCCGGGTTATTTGCAAGCATTTAAGTAAGCAGGTAATTCGTTATAAGGAAGAATCGTAAAATGTTGAAGATGTTCTTTAATTTGCATTCTTGTTTCAAGGTAAACGGGAGTGGGTTTTAGGATAAAATATTGTTTGTTAGTTTGCCATATTTCAACCGTATTAGTATGACTACGCTTACGCAAGTTAAGTGATGACTGAAGATGCGTGTTGTAATTTGTCATAAATTTGTATATACACAACAGCATATTTAGCGGAACATAAAAACATAATAATATCAATAAAATAATATATGTGTACTGATGACCAATTTACCTTTTTCTTCGTTTCAGGCGACTAGATATCTAAGAATTCTGATAAGCTGGATACGATAGTTTTTTTTTTATTCATCTTTTAAAATAATGATACAAAAGTGGTGTTCAAAATTTGACTGTTTTTATTTTATTGACTGTAAAACTAGTCTACAATCACCTCCTAAGCAAATCAGAGTAAAATAGCATATGAGTGGCATTTTTGATGTAACACAAACGATGACACTTATTAGCTTTTCGGTTAATGGCTTTGTTATTGATATTAAAATCGATAACACAGTCTTATTAAGGACCTTGAAAAACCCAGGCACTCAAGTGTCGTCTCAAATCTAAAGTATGATTTGTAAACAACATTTATTATTATGCAATAACCTTTGTAGTGAGCTTCCAGAAAAAGAAACGGTCTGACACGTGAATGTTATTTTTGGCTTATTATAATGTTTTCTTTTTCAGTTATAGTCATTGGAATACGTAAATAACTAATGCGGTACGAAATGAGTATCTGAATGACACTAAAGTAATATTGCCTGATAAAATACCACTAAAATCTACAAACTTTTAGTTTGACTTATTGTTAGGCAGTATGCAGTCTAAATTTCGAGCACTTAAAATAAACTTGTAACAAATTCTACTAGGCTGCATATTGACAATTGACAATCCATTCAACGGCATTACGTTTCTATAAGAAACTTCCAGAAGAGTTTATAAAGATGTCACGCAACAAATATAAATCTTTTAGTAACAGGAAACTAACTGAGAAATTGTTCTATAATTTGAATGATTACTTAGAAGATAAAAAAGAGTGTATGAATTGCCATAATAGCAATAGAATAAATTAAAGATATTGTAATGGAAAAAATTAAAGGATCAAATAAATATCTATATATTTATTAAGTTTGTAAGATATGTGTTATTCGGAATTATTTTTTTTGTAAATAATGTATCCTAAAACTAGAAACTTCAAGCTTCAAATTGATTTTTGTTTTACCCTGATGCGACCATTTTTATAAAAGACACAGCCATTTCAAAAATAGTTAAAACTTTAGTTATTTTTTTTGATCCTTTCGCTGGCGTTTGTTGTAAAGGGAGAATAAACAAAAATTTTAACAAAAAAAGTACTGCCTTCAAAACAAACTCTTACAAATATATGAATATGCTATAAAAAGTAAAAAATAATTGCGTATTCTTTTTTAGAGTTCTTCGTATTCTCATATTAGGAGTCGGCGTCAGCGAAGCTATCACCAGTCTTTTATATGGTAATCACAACAGCAACATAAAAAAAATCAATCACTTGACTATACCGTAGTTACGGTAGGTGACTGAAATATCCGGAGATCTTATAAAAGATTCTGCCGAGTATCGTTAATTTGCTCCTAAGAATTGAAGAGTTCCGTTACTTCGTCATGGGTCCCATGATCAAAACCGTACCAAACTGTCAACAAACAACCCATCAAACAATCCTTTCCAATAAAAAAAAGAATCATTGAAATCGGTTGGAGTGAACTTGAGTTATTCGTCCATTTGTCGAGCACATGCTTTATGCAAATTTAAGACTTATCAGGTTTTTTCATGGATGCCAACATCAGAACTGGCTTTAAAATTTAAAAAGGGACCCTACAACAAGCTCCACCTTTCATATAAAAAAAATCAATCGGTTCACCCAGTCGAAAGTAATGAGGTAACAAACATAAAAAAAAATATAGACGAATTGATAACCTCGTCCTTTTTTTTTTTGGTTAAAAAAGAGACTCTTCTCAGAACAGGGCGCGAAGGAACCCTAGTAATTTCAGATCTAAGTCGATCTTTAATATCACCATCAGTCGTACATTGAAATGTTATATGGGAAAAATGTAGTTGAAGATTCAAAAGTGCTAACCCTAGATTCAAAACCTACTTGAATAAAGTATTTCTGATTTTAGACTAAATTGGTTATATAGAATTTATTTACAGAGCCTCGGATCTTGTATAACATTGCTCTATAACAAATAAAGTAGATAACAAGATATTTGTGTCTTAAACAATATATATTTCAAGCAGTACATGAAACTCAAAATAGTAGAATTACATATAATAAACTGCTTTTTTAAAATCAAACTTAATAAAATTAATTTTCATTCTAACATCGCAATTGGTTGTAAATCTTATAAAATCATGTAAAATATTCTGCAGTATACTAATAAATGTTAAGTTTGATATAAGCCTTAATTCGTGTACATTTGATGTGATTATTGCATAATGAGAAGAATATAAAACTGAAATAAGTTATTAATCTTGTTTTATATTATAACAAAAAATGTGATCATTTTTCTCAACACAGTATTTCTTCTGCTTTACTTTAGGTTTTATTGACGACGCTAATGTTGATAATATTGAAGATGTTGTTGATGGAATCAATGTTTTGTGTGGCAAAGAAGAAAATATTTTATTAGTTTTAGCAGACGAAGCTGTCGTCAAAACTTTAAAAATTGGAGATACAGAGCTTATATTCTTGGCATTTTCTGATGTACTTGTCGAAAGTTTCAAAAGAGCTTCTAATTTATTATTTTTGTCGTGTGTATCTATATGATGTGTGCTTGATCTTGTGTAGTAAAGCTTTTTTATACTTTCATCATTACTATCGGAATCACCATCTCGAGCAGGAGGTCGTCTTGAGTTGGTAAAGGGTCCAAGCAAATAGCCGCATTCTAGTCTGTCTCTATAAATCCTGCAGCCATTACCAAAATCAATGACTTTATCCGTTATATTTCCTAAATTTTTATTATAACCACAAATCACTCTATCTTCTAAAGTTTTGCATATAGTTTCGTCAAAATCATAGCCTTGGCATAGCTTTTCCTTGATCGTTCTAGATTCACTCTTTACCCGTAGATAAATTTTAGGCATAATACTATTTTTGATAGTAGGACTTTCAATGTTTATTGCATTTGTAACATTTTTAGTAAGATTAGCTTCGTATAATAATGGATCAAATAACAAAGGGCCTAGTTTCGGTGCACATTTAACATTTAAAGTATTAAATAATAAGTAAAACACTACCTGAAATAAAATTTTATAAAATTATCTTCTGTTGAAAAGGTGGGTTTAGTTGTTGTGAGTCTATAAATATAGTTGAACCAAACCCAAGTCTCCTTAATTTTACTATCTCATACGATATTGAATTCTTAATATTGACTAATTTTCAAAAAGGCAATTAGAACTACTATGGACTTACTGATAATAATATTGTTGACATTATACGTTCACTTGTAAAATATGTTAGCATTAATTTATTTGATTTTCTGTTGCGTCATGTATACTGGAAAGGAAATAAAGCTAGAAAAATCTGTGCCTGATGATGACTGCAGCATATAGTTTAGCTGGCAGTACCATTCTAAACCTTGGAAAATACTGTGCAATCTGAAGGAACACATTCGTTTTAACTAATACTTTTACAATGAGGTTTTGTTATAAAGACGTTAGGTTGGTTGGTTTGGTTGAAAAGAGATTACTCTAAACCGGTAATAAAACTTGTTCCTTAGCATCAAACAACAGTGACTTTTTACAAAGCGTTGAGATTGAGCGACAATGACAGATATTGAGACACATTGAATTGTGGAAGTTCTAGGGGATTTTAAAATTTATTATATCAGGAAATTTGGTATATTAAATCTACATTCAACTATATCATTACGTACTACCAGATGAGATTCCATACTCTAAAATGTACCCTAGAAAAAATAGATTATCATATTTTTATATCCAATTAAGTTAAGTGGAAATCAAGAAAAACATATGCGTAGATTTTGACGCATAAATAGTATCTCTACTTAGTCTATGTTGCTATGTAAAAGCCTTGACTGAAATTTCATCATAGTTACAAAAAATTTCCAATACTAATATATGAGATAGAATGAAATATATTTATTGTACAGATAAAGATGAAAGAGAAAATCAATATAAGTGTACGTCTATGTAAACATATATTGATTTTCTCTAGGAAACGAGATATTAATAAAACGTTACTTCCTACAGATAATGTACAAAGTGATATGCGTTATACTGTAAATTATAGGTAAGTATAATTAATGCTACTTTATTTCAATATTATCTTATGCATTTAATGTGGCCTATCATCTAGTATTCAACCACAGAGGACGATATAGGATATTGTGCGGTTAAAATTATAATTGTCATAGAGTACATTACCTAACTGTCATTGACATAATGAAAAATGAACTTTAGATCCAAAATAATAATAATGTTTTAAGATATATAATTGAAACCTATAATAACAATCATTACCATGTCTGATTGTGGACATGGATAAGACACGAGAAGTTTGATTAGTTTTACAATATACTTTTTATTAATTCAAATAATGATCCCAAGCATTACCGATGTTGAACGCCTCAAATGTGTAAACGCAATAAAAGAAGTATGTATATTAAATAAATAGTAACAATTGTACAATAATAATATACAATTTTTATTATTTTATTAATTTTTAATAGGAAAAGCGAAAGGTAAAATATCAAAGAGAAGCAAAAGTAAACCAAAGAAGAAATTAACTTGTTGTCAACGATGTAGACGAAGAATTCGCATTTGGCTATGTAGAAGACTTAAAAGATGTGTAAAACGAATCATATTTGGAGACCCTAACCCACATTTACAAGAATTTGAAGTCGCAGGCGTTAATTTGGATGATGTTAGGGACACTTTTAGAAGAGGTAGCAAAAGCAGCAAACATTCGGTAGAAAAAAGTAAGAAAATAACAGAGAAGAAACCTACTGTTGTTACTCTTTTCAGAAATACCAATAATAAATCATCAAAAAGTATTCCAATAAAGGATGCTCTTGCCAAGGAATGGGATACTTTTTCTCTTTCAAAATCCCTAGGAAAAAAAGTTAAATCATTTGTTCAGGATTTTCGAGAAAATAATTTATTCCTCGGGTTGTCACAAGATTCTAAAATAAAATTAAATCCAGCCGAAGAAGAAAAGTACAGACAACTTGCCGAAGAATATGAAAGAAAAAATAAAGTGTTTTCTCAAAAAAACTTGGAATTTTTGAAGAGTCTTGACAAGATTAAAAGAAAATATTCATTGACACCATCAAAAGGTTTGATGTTGAAAAATATGATGGAAGATTATAAAGCGAAAAAATTTTCGTTTTCTAAACTACCTGATGCATCAAAATTAGACATTAATACATTTGATAAAAACGACCTCAATAAAGTTTTAGCACACTATGAGTCTGAAAAAAATAAGAAAAATACATTTGCTCGCTTTAGCAAAGAGAAATTAAAAGATGTTGTCGAGAAGGCTATATCTAAAAACAAGAAGATTACGACTAAAGACTTGGAAGTTATAAAAAATATGGATAATGATGATTTGAAAAAAAAATTTTCTCTTACCTATTCCAAGCAGAAAGTATTTCGGCAAATGATGGATGACTATAAAAAAGGAACATTTTCGTTATCTGCGTTACCGAACAAGTATAAAATAGGTGACAAAGAACTTGATAAAAACGATGTCAACAAAATATTAGATCATTACAATGATGAAAAGCATAAGAAACGAATTTCATTCGTAAGACAGTCAAAGTTGAAACAATGGAAGTCAGATATTAGAGCTAAAATAGGCGTTTAGAACAAAAACAAGTAAGTAAACTATGACAGATTTATTTAACTCTTACTGTACAGGGTATGCTTAAAAGTTAATTGAAATATTTTATATTACTTCATTTGTGATAAGACATGCTTATATTTTGTGCTGTAAGCAGTATGGTTGGTATTTTTATGATAGTATCATGGTATTTTATAGTAAAATTTCTTGAAATTACTTGATTTAGAGA
This sequence comes from Elymnias hypermnestra, assembly GCA_015832385.1. NCBI lineage: Eukaryota > Metazoa > Arthropoda > Insecta > Lepidoptera > Nymphalidae > Elymnias > Elymnias hypermnestra. The sequence continues at coordinate 1,769,576 of JACTOM010000922.1, read as the reverse complement.
AAAACATATTTACATTATTATTTAGCCTTATGAGTTAATATATTACTTGCAGATTTATTTCTTAGGTTTGCCTTCTTTTGTCGGTTCTATGCCGAGAGCATGCACTTGCCCAGGGAATCATAATGATTTCCAAACACCACGAATGCCTGAACAAATGCTTGGTGTCACATCAGAACAAGTAACAGAACGACATCGGAAGCGTTGTTGTCCTTACAATTTTGATGGCAAATTTTGTCGCGCTGTAGGTAATAGAATCTTATGTGGATATAACAGGAACATAGGAGACCCGTATGTTGATGATGGGGACATAGACTTGGAAAATGGTTGTAGAATAAAAAATGGGAGGTTAGAATGTGGATATCATCAGCCACCTTATTTGAACTCTCGGAGACCTCCTGTTTGGGATAATATCGGAGCTGAAGTTGATGATGCGCACAAGAAAAATAAAGAAACTGAAGAAATAAATAAAGTGAAGGAACAAAAGGCCCTAATGCTATTATACCAAAGTTCAACTTTATCAAAACCACACTCACGATGCGTTGAGATAAGTGAACGTATTGTGTGTAAAAATTTTTAAACAAATTAATAGTTAAGACACAATCGTGAATATACAGTGTTCTTAAAAATGTATGTGTGTTTAATTATCTTCTCTGCAAAGGCAAATAAGTTGTACAATATATTTTATTACCACGTGAAATAGTTTACAAGACTTACTACTATGTTTGTAAGCCTGAAGTTACTGTTTAACCTGGAAAAGGAGCATGATAAATTGTCGGATCTGTGCCTGATCTCTCACCGGTCGCACTATGAGAGTGTACTGTACTATACCCGTCATAACACAGTGGAGTATCGTGGTGGGTTAATGTTCCAAAAGTCCTGTCTCCATGTAGTGTTGAAACCTGTGCCCAGAACTGGGATGTTAATGGACTGTTGCTTACTTAATGTATCTTTTCTTGCTTTCTACACAGCACCGTATAGGACATAAATTGTCTTGATGAATGAGTGAACCATATCAGATATAGGTAGTATAAAAAATATCTTAGAATTAATACTTAATTTGATTAGTGCAGGTATAGCCTATTAGTATCTATATTACAGCAAATTCGTGTATCTTTTTACATTTGTACGTTGAAACATGGACCTGATAATGTAATCGAACGGCGTCGCTGGCGAAGTAGTTATTTTTTGTCGCGTGGAGAAGCATTTACGCTATGGGACTCCGCGAGGGTAGGACCTCCGTTGAGGCATTCCTCTCAGGCCCCTCGGTTGCAGCCGGCTTACAGATATTCTACAGGGGGGGAGTTTTATGAACCTCCGCCTCCTGGTTCCGGCAGCCCTTCGTCGGGGCTGGAGTGTTTCGGCGGTATTCACTCTCTCTCTCCTTGCCGTGCCTCCTTAAGAGAGATGACAGTCTCGCAAAATGAGGCAACCGCTCTCCAGGCCTGCTTACTGATAAGTATTGCTCCTATAATACTTGCCAGTGAGAGGTCTGTGCCGATCAGCGCCGTCATAAGGAGTCGCTGACATCCCCAGACGGGACGGCCGACTGGCCGACGGCTCACAACCAATAGTTTGGTACAGGTATTTGCCGAAGCAACTATGACTGGTAAGCACCTGTACCTACCTCTCTGCACAGCCATTTGTCTAGATGAGGGCAGATCGCCTCTATGATGGCCCCGCCCGCTACTGGGGACCCGAGATCCTCCTTCCGTCTTTGGGTCAAGGCTCTGTTAGCTAGAACCCTGACTCTCCTTATCTCGCCTGGTGATTCCCCTCTAGATCTCGCGGCTTCTTTGCATTGGTAAGCAGCCGTGAGAACTTCCGCCCTGAGCTCCCACGGGGGATCGATCCATACAGTGCCGTACTGGCTCGGTAGTGCGATTAATCGCTTTTATAGCGGAGGTCTCGGGTTCGATCGGTAGGGCGATTTTAATAAATTACATTTTTAAATTTGCCGAGTTTGCTTCCAACCAAAGTTATTTGAGTTCCGGTATGATGCTTTGTAGATAAAATAAATTCCCTCCCTAAAAAGTAAATTCCCTCCAAGCAGATTAGCGCGTTCCATCTTAGACTGTATGATCACTCACTGTCAGGTGTGATCACAGTCATGCGCTAAACTGTCACAAATTAAAAAAAATGGAACGAGTTGACCACTAAATCAATAAGCCTGTTTATTTTTTAAACATAAGTAATACCATAAGAAATTTAGTAAAAAATCCTTCTGGAATCATTATAGCAATGTTGGTTTATTAGATATTTGCTTAAATTTAAAACAAGGACATCAATTTTTGTTTATTATTCAATATTGCGAAAGCAAAATCATTTCACTAACTTACAATACAGACAAAGAGCTGTTCCAGTTTTGAAGTATTGAAAATCAATTTTGTTATAATTATAATGTAAGTCACAATTAAAATTTAAAAAGGAGTAATTAATTTTCTATCCAATTTTGCTAAAAATGGGTTTCCTTATTATTTGCACTTGTACAATAACAACGAATGGTATTCACTTCACAAATTATATGATAGAGAACAATGCTATTATTCATTTGTATTGTTATTATTTACTCAATGACATTTAAATAATAACAATAATAATCATTTTTTTACACCTTAAAAGAAACAATTACAAATTATGATTAGAAGGTTTATATAGGAAAATGTACAAAAAGGCAGTCTTATCGCTAATTAGTATCGCTTTCCGAGACCTAGAAGTACGGAAAAGGTAAGATATGTTAGGAATTTAATTGTATTTAAAATATTAAGTGTCAAAAATAAGTACAAATAATTAATTGAAGTCTCAAATGCCGAATTGTAAATTAAAATGTTACGAGTTTTTGTCAGTATTCGTCGTCGTCGTCGAAAATTAAGATGCCACATGTTATTTGTAAATATTAAAACCACCTAACCTTCAAACGAATTAATATAAAAATCGCTGCACATCTTCGTGACGCTAATCACTCGTTTTATCCATAAAAATTGTACCCTCATGGTCCCAAAGATGTTTTACTTCAATAAATAGAGTACATATCTACACTAATATTATAAAGAGGAAAGATTTGTATTTTGGTTTGTAACGAATGAACTCAAAAAGTACTGCATCGACTTATTAATTCTTTTCATTAGAAAGCTACATTATCACTGAGTAACATAGGCTATATTTAGTACTGGATTGCTATAGAAATCTTTAGAAATTCCTATTAAAACCAACCGAAGGTGTAAAAAAATTAGCCATAATACGAGTATGTCTCTCATCGCATACGCTGTGAAGAGTATTAATGATAGAACAAAAAAATGTACGACAATATTATAGAATATATCAATATTTACAAAAAGCTTCGCGAGACCATATGCCTAACTATTGTAGTTACGTCATTATAACTACTCTTTTACATTTAACAAATTGATAGAAATGTCGATCAAAATCAGACCGTGTTGTCCATACCATTTATAAATTTTTATCCAAATAAATAATTTAATATTCAAGGCTGTCTCAATACCTGATGATTACTTTTTGAATTTTTGAAATCGGACATTCAATTCAAAAAATACTATCTCGACGAGAGAGGGACAGTGCGGGAGAAGGGGGTGCACCATTATGGACTAGGTAGCCGGTCGGCTCCTTACGCAGTGGACGCAAGCGACATTGAATATTTCGAGTTTTTTTAACAGCTACTCAGTTATTCAGTTTTTTAACAGTAACAGCTACTTTTCAGAGCTACTCAGTTTTAGTATTAGGAATCACACTTTTTCATAACATTTGTCAATTCATGGTCGTTTTAATTATCATGCTTATAACTTAAATATCTGTACCTATTTATGTCTACTCGTGCGAAGCCGGGACGAGCCGCTAGTATAGCCTACGGAGATATCAGTAAATTTTAATTGTTTAATAACACTTGAAACTAAATAAATTAAGACTAGTGGTCAATATAGTAAAACTTAAATTATCTACTATATTATAACTTAATTTTAAAGTGTATTGATAATATACATATGTAGCAATCTTAAAACATAACATATTAACTTAATTGTATTTTAGTTCAGAATAAATAATCACACAATTCAAAATTGTCAAAATATTTGTTAAGGACACAGCAGAATTCAATAGTCTTACTCGTATATCTCTTTCCATGTGACTTTTTAACGCAAGAAAATATATACGGCATAAATGACGAAGTCATTTTGTCATTTTTTAATGGAAATTAAATAAAACGCTTCGTTTTATTTGATTTTCAAATGGCTCTGTAAAATTTGCTATTTTTAACCGATTTCAAAAAAAGGAGAAGGTTATCAATTCGTCTATATTTTTTTTATGTTTGTCACCTTATTACTTCCGACTGGGTGGATCGATCNCGACAATATTATAGAATATATCAATATTTACAAAAAGCTTCGCGAGACCATATGCCTAATTATTGTAGTTACGTCATTATAACTACTCTTTTACATTTAACAAATTGATAGAAATGTCGATCAAAATCAGACCGTGTTGTCCATACCATTTATAAATTTTTATCCAAATAAATAATTTAATATTCAAGGCTGTCTCAATACCTGATGATTACTTTTTGAATTTTTGAAATCGGACATTCAATTCAAAAAATACTATCTCGACGAGAGAGGGACAGTGCGGGAGAAGGGGGTGCACCATTATGGACTAGATAGCCGGTCGGCTCCTTACGCAGTGGACGCAAGCGACATTGAATATTTCGAGTTTTTTTAACAGCTACTCAGTTACTCAGTTTTTTACAGTAACAGCTACTTTTCAGAGCTACTCAGTTTTAGTATTAGGAATCACACTTTTTCATAACATTTGTCAATTCATGGTAGTTTTAATTATCATGCTTATAACTTAAATATCTGACCTATTTATGTCTACTCGTGCGAAGCCGGGACGGGCCGCTAGTATAATATAAAAGAAATCCTACGGAGATATCCGTAAATTTTAATTGTTTAATAACACTTAAAACTAAATAAATTAAGACTAGTGGTCAATATAGTGAAATTAAAATTATTTATTATATTATAAATTATTTTTAAAGTGTATTGATAATATACATATGTAACAATCATAAAACGTAACATATTAACTTAATCATATTTTAGTTCTGAATAAAGAATCACACAATCCAAAATCTTCAAAATATTTGTTAAGGACACAGCAGAATTCAATAGTCTTATATCTCTTTGCATGTGACTTTTTAACGCAAGAAAATATATACGGCATAAATGACGACGTCATTTTGTCATTTGTTAATGGAAATTCGATGATTTAATTTTCAAATGGCTCTGTAAAATTTGCTATTTTTAACAGATTTCACAAAAAGGAAAAGGTTATCAATTCGTCTGTATTTTTTTTGTTTGTTACCTCATATTTTCCGACTGGGTGGACCGATCTTGATGATTTTTTTTTAAACGAAAGGTGATGCTCGTCATAGGGTCCCATTTTTTTAAAATCCAGTTCTGATGAGGGCGTTAATTTGCATTAAGCACGCGACAAATAGACGAATAACTCAAGATCACGCCAACCGTCTTCAATGATTGTTTTTTTATTGGAAAGCATATATTTCAAGGATTGTTTTATGTTAGTTTGGTTAGGTTCTGATGATGGATTCCATGAGTGACGGAACTCTTCAATTCTTAGGAACAAATTAACGATACTCAGCAGAATCTTTTGTAGGCTATTCGGATGTAAGGAATTGTCGTAGTTAAATATGAAGATCAATGGAACTCCTCAACGGCTTACAGTAAGGGTGCTATTTATGGCAAAATATATAACTAACTGTAATCAAATGGCAATGACCTTACGTTTGTTGCTGCATTGCAATATTATGAGGTGTATTACGTGCGAAGCGGTGGTGGCAGAGTTGGGGGGGGGGGGGGGGGGGGNAGTTACTTTTAGAAATAAACAATGTTAAGGATAGCGAAGTGCGCAAAGGCGGCCTTATCGCTATAGCGATCTCTTACAGGCATCCTTTATTTTTTTACTTTTTAGAGCATATTAATATTTGTAACAGTTTGTTTTGAAGGCGTTCTTTTTTTGTTGAAATATTTATTTATTAATTGTGCGCCTTATCTCTCACAGAAGCTACAGTGAACGGTTTTCTTTATAAAAACTTGCAAATATGAAGCAGTGGCACTACAAAATGTAATTTAAACGTTTTCTTTTTCAATATTAAAAATAGCTTTCCTTGAGTTCTATAACTATTCATAAAACACAATGTTATAGTATATCGATACCCAGTAACAATAAACAAGGCGATAAAAAAAATGAAAACAATTGATTAAAGTAATAAATAAATTAATTATAAACAACAATAAGTTAATATTCAATCAGTCTATAAATTAAGGCCGTGTGTTATAAATACTCACAATAGACGTAATACTAGACCTGCTATAACATTACAACGTTTTCTTTTAGAAAATCGCACTTCATTAATAATAGTTAACATGAAACAGTAACAGCATGACAGAGATAATAAGCGGCTAAGTGCGTGTCAGATTGTGCACTGTAGGGTTCCGTAGTTGCCTGTTAATACAATTATTAATTACAATTAATAACTAACAGTTAACTAATAATGTTGTAAAGTTCTTTATTGATAAGATGATTAAAAGTTTAAGAAATCTAGTTTACTACAATATTTCTACGAATTTTTCGTCTGAGTACATTTAAGATGGTAAATTATCTGGTAACTAGTAAAATCTACTTAGATGTGACAATTTTGTCGAAATGTCTAACAATTAATGACTTAGTGGTTAGAAATTTGGATTTTCGTTCAGAGGATCACAGGATCGAATTCTGGGCAGGCTAAATTTGTCTTTGCAGAAATTTAAATTGTTTAAAAATTTTCGAATTTTTCCCTGCAGTAAAACAACTACAGAGGAATCTTGTCTGGCCTGGGAGCATACTGTGATATATTTAGCTTACTATCGCGCAATAGATTGATAGTATAGTGCGTCTAAGCTCCATAATTCTTATTCAAATCACTTATGAGCCAGGAAACTTGTACCTAACAGCAGGACGTCAATAGACTTAGTTTAATTACGTTCTACTATAACTTTTTTAAGATTTCCAAATGAAACAATTTTGCTGGCAAAAGAGACATTTGACTGAGCATTTTAAATATTTAATTATATTTTATATAACCTTTAAAATATCACTTTACAGATAAATATTTCGCTTATGATAAAATAAGGTATTTCACAACTTAATTCATATAATAAATAAGTTATTTGAGATAATTACTTAAATTAAATAAAGCCATTAAAAAAATAACTAAATATAGACGGTATTCTAATGTCAGTCAGTTGTGTTGTCTTAAATATGTTCTTCAATTAAGTAAATATTCTAACGCATCCATTGATCCCTCTAATCCTGGATGTACATCGTCAGCAAAGAAAGCAAATATCTCCTTCATAAGCCTGCTTTCCTGGTCATCTTTTGGAAATAAATAGTCCAAGTAATTTGTGATAGCATCGGATAAACTTCGACCGGTTTCATGACTGTAAAATCCTTTCATAACATTTTGTATGATATTGGCGTTGCAAATGGCGACTAAGATTGTAAGAATGAGTGCCCTTAGTAGTGTTCTCCCAAGAAACATGGCTCTGAAACAAATTTAAATCTAGTTTAAATCAAGTGTTATAAATATAGTTAATCAAAAGGACCAGTGAAACATATAAACATGTCTTAAGAAGGCCACTAGAAACTGCTATGCACTAATATTATAGAAAAAAACACCGATTCACTATTTGAATTAAACTGCATCATTGGTCTAGTAGTTAGTTCGTTCGACTACAGACATGAGGTCCTGGGTTCGAGTCCCGTATCGGGCCAATTCTAAACCGATATTGAGTTTTCTATTAAGATTTGCTCAATATTTGCTCGAAGTTGGGAAGTTGGCGGTGTGATCCACCCCCATGCCTCGGAGCGCACGTTTGCTGTCGGTCCTGTGCCTGATCTTTTTCCGATCGTATGGGATTCCCGTCACATCGGACTGTGAGAGTGAAGGAATAGAGAGTGCACTTTCTGTAATATGCCTTCCAACTCGTAGTGGAGCACCGTGGTGGGTCTATGCTCTAAAAACCCTCTCTCTTATGAGTGAGGAGGCCTGTACGTAGCAGTGGGACGTTAATGGGCTGCTACTTTACCTTACCTTTTACTATTTGAATTTATACAATTTAGCACTACTTCTCTTAAAACCACTACTTCACGAAACACAGCTCGAAAGATTAACTCATACATTTATTCCGCTTGTTAAGATTACCTCGCATTGCATAACACTTCGTAATATTGCACCACGAGTTTTGGTATTTATGTGTATTGCCTTTATATTTCTCAATAACTCCCAACATTTCAGAGCTATCAGTGTTGTCACCCAACTATCTATAGTCTAACACTAAGGGCACATTGATGTATCTTATTGCATCATAAAGTTCAGCTTTTATTATGTACAGAGTTACCTTTTTAGGGTACTGGAATGGAATTCATTTATTTGGCGGCACGTCTTTGTTTGAAGAGTAAAAAGTAGCCACGGCTGAAGGCAACAGTTCACACAAAGACGACAAGGAAATACAACCTCTTAAACTAAAATTTCTATTAATAAAGCGAGCAGTCTTACCAAAACCTCGTCAATCTGTTATTTTATTAGGCGAATCGTTTTATTGTGTTATATACACTCATCAATTTCGTACCAGTCGTTTCCATCTCTACAAGTATCCACTAGACAAAAGGTGTAGCTTATTATAGATTTTAATCTAAGTCCAAGTTATCGTTTGCAATGCTACTTTCATACTAGCACTTCAAAAGCGTAGTTTACATGGCGCAAGGTAATAATAGTATTTTGTCGCATATTNTATAAGCTATTAAATGGCGAAGTGGACAATCTGCAGGCCCTCGCGCGGGTAGGCCTCGTGGTACCGAGACGATACATGTGCGGCGCGAACGCGGCCGATGGCCCGCGACGGCGGCCGCGGCTGCTGTCGTCGGGTGAGCAGCCGCGGACTCGTCGCGGGTCGGCAGCACCTACCCATCGCGTAGTGGACCATCTGAATAAAATGCTGGCCCAAATCCACGATACTGATGTGTTCGGACAAAAGAAAACGTCATTTATAAAGAACGTTTTTTTATATCTGAATAAATAATTAAGGTATTTTATTATGAAGAAATATAAAAATAATCGTTATATAAGCATATTTCAGCATAAAATTGTAACAAAGCTAACTTGTATACGATTTGGCGCAAGCCGTTAGTGTATTTTGTATTGTTTTTAAATAAATAAATAAATTTTACTTAATACACCTCTCTCGATACACCGTTTCAAAATATATATTGAAAGTCCGTGCGTGCAAAATACACATGTCAGAAGTAAAACTTCTTTGGCAAACTATTTTTAGGTCTTGTTTATATATCTCGCAAAAGAAGGCCACTGCCGCCCGCCCTCTCTCGCTGGAGAGCATCGCGCCTACAAGGCTTCCCAACGAGAGGTCGCCGCCGATCAACGCCACCAGAAGGTGACGCTGAGGTCCCCAGGCCGCACAATCTGCCACAGTGTGATGCGCCGAATCACCAACCAATTTGGTGCAGGAACTTTCCAAAGCACCTATGTCCGGTCAGAACCTGCACCAATCTGTAGGAAAGCGTCCCGTGCTCCCTGGAAAGCCATTGCTCCAGGTGAGGACGGATCGCCACCACAATGGCCATGCCTGCTACTGGGAAATATTAAAACTACCTAACCTTCAAACGGATTAGCATAAAAACGCTGCACATGTTCGTAACGCTAGTCACGCGTTTCTTCCGTAAAAATTTTACTCATGCGCCTAAAGAAGTTTCACTTCAAAATATACAAAAGTCGGCCTTATCCCTAAGTAACGTTTTCTACCCGGCAACTTTTGGGTTAGAGATGTTTCTTATATGTAAGCTCATATTATATGCGATTAAAAATCTAAAAAATCTTCTAAATTCATGTCTAGTTTACTTCAAGATTTTATACATATTTATATTTATTTAACCCTTGTTTTTGTTAATATCTTACCAAATTGTAACAATCGTAGGTATAGCTATTATAAACGCAGGTTGCGTGGAATGCCGTCACTTTTTAAAAGATTGGAAAGCCAATGCGCAGTTATTTACGTAATTTGTGGGTGAAAACTGATTTCCGTCTTAAGAACGGCCAGTTGTTCTTTTTGGCGCTAACGTAATGTTAATTTTACGATGAGCATTTCTTATATTTCATTTTATAATCAATTCTGTTTCTGGTCACCATTAATCACCAACTTATTGCATTAATATACTCTGTGCCGATTCAGCAGCGTCTGTTTTGGTCGTTATTTAATTTTACGATGGACCTTTCTGTTCCTTTAGTACTTTCATTATGTTGGTTACCAGTTTTGCAGGATTTAACGTTTAGTTCAATGTATCTGCGATATCAAGTAATAATAAACTGTAACCGGTATAAAAGATCCAAGCATTTGTTTGTATATTTCATAATTTTGCCATGTTTTGGAACAAGCATACCGTGCTTGATTTACTAAGTTTAATTTTATTTGATTGACTGTCTCTGCCTTTGTTTGACTGTGTGTATGTCGTTTTACATCAAAAAAGACACGTTATGATTCTAAATTGATGAAAATGTCATATAATTTTCTTTTTACACCTTCATGTCTTTTATCCGTTGTTTATGTGTTAGTTTTATCCAAGTATTAAAATGATTAGATCCTATTGAACGAGTCCTTCACAAACACTTAGTATTTTGTAGAAATATAGTATAGCTACCTTTTATTTCAAGATTTATTCAGGAAAGGGAAATTTCAATCTTATAATTAGCAGGCCATAAAACCAAGAGGTGTCTCTGTTAGTTATTTAATTTTATTTCTCTAATATACTTCCTAATTTGTTAGTGTTTAATAACAAATACTGAAACAAGAGCAAAAGGATTATAGATAGATAGAACTTTTTATTGGATTCTACATTGAACAATACTTTACATTGTAATCTAAATAAAACTAAACATACACTAAAAAAACGTAACAAAAAACGAAACGAAATTAGAGTTTACATACATACATACATACAAGGCATTCTTATCGTTGCGTATTAATTTTAATGTATCCCATTAAATTGATTGTTATATGTATAACAAGTGTTAGAAAGAAATGTATAGTTGTTTCTAGATATGTATATATTGATATACTGGAAAATATTTATGGTTTAAATAATCCTCAGAGAATAAATTTAGAAAACACTACCTACTACTCAAGTTCATTTAACTGACCCGGATCTAAGTTCACCAGACCAGAACTATAATCTATCATTCGACTGTCGAAGTCTTCGGTGCAGTAGACTATACAAGTTATTCTTCAATGAAGGTCTTTTAAATCCCAATAGTCTGTGCGTGTATAAGGAATATCTATTCTTCCGAGATATTCTCAATAAAAACTTTATAGCTACTTTACGTCCAATAACTGATATTTTATCAGGTTATTTGTTACTGAACAGTTATTTTTCCATAGATTTTATACTGAGTACAAGACATTTATATTACTGATTTAGTATAAACAGATACGAAATGTATGATAGATATTGACTATGAAGAAGATGGTATTAAGTTAATAAATTAAAATTTCAAAATGAAGACGAGGCTGTTTGGCCTTTTAATAATATTTTATAATCTGTTGTAAAATATTGAAAGTAATCCTCCTTTTTGGGTGTAAGTTATTTTCGTTACGTGTTATTTTATCAGTCAATTAGCAAATAAGGGATATTTTAGTTTGTTATCCCATGCTTAGAATATGCCATCGTTTGGGAATGTTACCCCCACCGAAAAGATACCTTAATTGGACTCAGTCGATGATCTTTAATCAACAATTTATTCAAACCATTGTTAAAATCTTTATTCTAAGGTTGTGGTACGAATTTGATGACGCTGCATTATACAACTGAATTCTTATTCAAGCATTTCCGTCAATGATTGTTTTTTATATCTCAGTAATAAATGTTTTAAATATAGTCTATCTTTGCCTATATTATTACATACACTTAAATTATAGTCTGTTAAATATATGGAGCTTTGACGCATAAGTCAGTCACGATATGGATTTATTTGGTTTGTTTACTAAGTAATTTTAACGGTCACACCTGATGGTAAGTGATGATACAATCTAAGAAAGAAGGGCGCTAATCTGGTAAGAGGCAATTTGCTTTTTGTGGTTATATACTCTTATAGCGTAAAACATTACGAATATTTTGCTTATATTAGAAGTTACTAGTTATGTTATAGTGCTTTCATTATAAGAACAATTCGTGCTCTACGTTAAAGCAACTTTGTTAGATACGTTCACGATAGTTTCAAAATCGACTGTATAACTTTTATCATATTAATTATGATTAATATGCAAATGAGACAGCCATCATCTAGGATAATAAAATACAATTAATTGTGATATCATTCAAATGAATGTCTTTCAATATTACCTCATAGATTTATATGAAGTGTGTTACGTAAATATATAATGCTAGTGGATACTCGGTACGTTCCATAACGGTACAAAATATACTGTATTTTGTGTATTTGTTGGGAGTTTTGTTTCAAAAATGAAATTTGTAAATTTACTTACTGTTTTAATTTAAACTTAAACACATAACGGTGTGATTAAAAATGTTTTTTTATTTCTATAAGAAATTTTTCAAATTTTGATTATTCAGATTATATTTATATGAAGTTAAAAAATTTACTTAATTATAGCTTTGATTACCCCTCACAACTACCGAATGACAAGGCCGATTGGAAATTTGCCCGTTTCAAATACTAGTTGACATGATACGTGAGTTCTGTCTCAACTCTTGCAATCAGAAATATAAGCATCTCTTTCTTTTTATGTCATAATGTATTTCGCTTCTCGGTCACTGTCGTTACAAAATATGCATAGACATATACCAGACAATAGAAAAAACAAAAAATAATCAGTTACGAAGTGACCGTTACTAACGATGCGTGTGTCGCGTTGAAGGTCGTTTGTGGTATTGTGGTATACGGGGGCCCATTAAACTCGGCCGTTTATAGGTCAAATGTGTCCAATGTATTCATTGTATTGGTGATTGAAATCATCTAAAAAGATGATTAATTTCTTTTTAATATCCCGGGTTTGGGCCACATCGGATGTTTACAAAGTCCTTAACGATGGTAAGTAAGTAAATAGTCAGTAGCAACCCATTAACGTCCCATTGCTGGGCAAAGGCCTCCTCACTCCGAGGAGCGAGGGTTTTTAGAGCTTAGATCCACCACGCGGCTCCACTGCGGATTGGCAGGCATAGTACACACGTGCACTCTGTATTCCTTCACTCTCATAGACCGTTGTGACGGGAATCCGACACGACCGGAGAGAGATCAGGCGCAGGACCGATGGCTTAACGTGCTCCCCGAGGCACGGTGGTGGATCACACCGCCAACTTCCCAACTTCGGGCAAATATTGAGGAAATCCTAATAGAAAACTCAATATTGATTTCTGAATTGGCCCGACCCGGGACTGGAACCCATGACCTCATGTCTGTAGTCGAACATGCTAACCACTAGACCAATGAGGCAGTTTTACGTAGGTAGAAACTGGTAACGTTATAAGCTAATATATGGTTCACCCGACCATTCGGTCACGGCGGTCAAGCCCATTGCTTACGAGATATTATATTGCATAAGTGTACACGTAAACACAACAAAAGTGCACTGTCTGTCTATCACACCGTGAACTTGACAACAACGGGAAAGACAATGTAAAATTTGAATTCGCCTGAATCGGTACTCGAATCAAGGAGCTCATATCTGTGTATTTATTATGCGAGTAAAACTGGTTCTCTAAGTATTTTGCATTACTAAAATACCACTAAAGTGCTTCGGGATTATCTATTATTATATTATAATATCCTTTGCGTTGACTTCAGTATTGGATCTAGTGAAAAATTGTAGATATTAAAATTAATAATCGGGTAATATATACAGCGTCATCTGATCAGACAAATCTTTTCAATAGTTTTTGAGTGATAAAGTAAAATATATCCATTAAAATAAATAGGTTCAAATATGTGAGTTTACTGGCAAATAAGGCCTTACTTATTACGCCATGCTTGACAGTGCAATAGGATGGAACGGAGTTGCAGATTTCTGCGAGGCCGTCATTTCTTTGAAGGAGGCAATGAAGCGAGAACGGAAAGCTGCAGCAGATACCCCTCCCCTTCGAAGGAGTCTTGTCTCCTCCTTGAACATCCTCAGTCGGTTTCATCCGGGAGTATCAGAGTGAATGTGTAAGGGAGCCTCTGACACTCCCAATTCAGGGTGAGGAGGGTGTCGTTGAGTTTTAGTGGGTGTTCTGGCTTTGCCGGCGAGTCCCACACGCCCTGCCTTGTGGCAGGGGTGCGTAAAACCATTTCCCAATGGAAAAAAGGCCTTACTTAATATATCAAAGCTAACAACATACACGTTTGAAGATTCGTATCTTCGTAAAAGTTTTGCAAAAAACAATTTAACCTATGTTGATTCTTATAACATTAAAGATATTCCTCAATGCATACATACAAAATAAATATAAGTATTTAACAAACATTGACACGACTTTTGTGAAACATTAATATTTTTACAGTACAAAATTTTAATGCGTCTTTTAACCAATACGAGTATAACTAATATACACTGTAAAACAGAAAAAAATGGCTTACCAGAGTTTCAAATAGATTTTAACGTATGTCTATAGTTTCTTTTATAATAAGATCCCAAAAAATAACACATTAACTGCTCATTTCTTTTGCACTTTTATGTAATTAAATAAAACTCAGTGTGGCAAGCTATAATGTGTCCGATAGAGGTTATAATTCGCGACTGTCGCTTGTAGGCCTACCACTCACTCGCCACTCGGGAGTGGTGGTCAAAAGTATTTGCATACGTTATGAAATACAACGTAATACTATTATGTATTTATTTTATTTCTCTTGAAACATCTACAGCACAGAAATTGATCAATTAAAATTAAGTTACTAACAATAACATCTCATGTATATATCAATCAATCAAGGAAAAACAAATTAAAAATGCGCGCATAAAAGTACTCATGTTAGAAGTGAAACTTCCTTGGCAAACTAATTTTTAAGTCTTGTTTATATTTATACAAATCTAAAACTTTAGATTTCCGAGACTTAGTGGAAGGGAAAAAGGAAGATATGCTAGGAATTTAATGAATTTAATAGTCATTAAAATATTAGAAGAACATTAATACAAATAATTTATTGAAATCTCAGTTTCAGAGTTGTAAATAAAAATGTCACGTGTTTTTTGTCAATATTAGACGTTGTTAATTAAATTTTGGTTTTGAATTTAAAATTTATAAAAGATAATTTATAAAATATTTTTATATCATACTTTATGAAAAATGGTAGGTTATGAAGCGTCGAGTGGCAAAATAATGATATTTGTAAATATTAAAACTACCTAACCTTCAAAACAAAAAACGCTACACATCTTCATGACGCTAATCATGCGTTTCATTCGTAAAGTTTTACCCTCATACGCTTAAAGAAGTTTCACTTCAATAATGTAACGTTCTAAAATACGAAATATAAGAGAAAATTTCATGATTCAACGTCGAATTTTTCGTCTTGTGAATGGGATTATGTTTATTTTTTTTACAAGTAATTTAGTTATTTAAAACGTTAAATCGTAAATCGCTATTTTATATAATAATCTGTCCAACATTGGAAAATATAAAAGAATGACAGTATTTGGGGATTAAAAATGTTTTGATTCGATTCAATTTAAATTGCGCTGGCACTTGATCTGTTGCAATCGGGATACGTTCCACTAGATCTAGTAATTTGGACGAAAATGATTAAAAAAAATCTATTTGTAAGTATGTGCGCGAATGTTGCAAAATCATACTATCACGGAATGCGTTTCCTGTTCACGACGGAGAATGCAACTCGTTAACTGGTTTTAATGTGTGTCAGAAAAACTCA
Source organism: Elymnias hypermnestra (assembly GCA_015832385.1). Lineage (NCBI taxonomy): Eukaryota > Metazoa > Arthropoda > Insecta > Lepidoptera > Nymphalidae > Elymnias > Elymnias hypermnestra. The sequence continues at coordinate 1,753,579 of JACTOM010000922.1, read as the reverse complement.
GTTTTATCGTAAGAGTAAAAATAGGTCAATATCTTCATCTATTAAGTATGATTATATAAAACAAGATCACATCAATTAAAATCTTTTAACGATGTGATACATTTATAAATGCGAAATATTGTCGAATTTTGACTATTACAGTAGCCCTCTTATTTATATAAAAACATATCTAAAATACATAGTTCCGTTTTGAAAATAACGTTGTGGTATAAAAGAAGATGTAGTGACTAAAATTGAGAAAGGTATGCTTTGATGGTTTGAGCATGTATAGAGAATAATTGAAAGGACAAAAAGGATTTATGAATCAAAAGTGAATCGGAAAGATGGAAAGGGAAGACCAAGGCGAACATTCCTGGATCAAATCCAGGACATTTCAAATAAGGGCCAGGTCAAGAGTACTCTAAATTGACGAACTTGTATGAAAGATTTAATGAGAATGAAAGAAGCGAAGGAGATATGCAAGGATCGTGGCAAGTGGAAGGACGTGGTCTCTGTAGTTTCAAGAATAGTTTCAATTGACAAATCGGTTCGATAAATAAGAAATGGACTTATATTTCTACGTGAACGGAAACTGCTGGTAGGTATAAATATATAGGGGATGCGAGAGATGTTCACACAAGTAACTGCCTATAAATGACCCACTGGGCTGGCTGGGCACAGTCATGGGAGATAGGGTTTTAAGGCATTAAGTCACCACGCTGCTCCACTGCATAATGGCTTTATACAATTCATTAAAAATTGCAAAGCCAATTAATTAATTACCTGATGCAGTGAAACCTGGATGAGTGGTATTTGAAAAGACCAATGTTATTAACACTTCAGTTTTCCAAATGGGTAAGTTGACATGACAGTAGTTTTGTTTACTTGTAGAGGGTCCTATTGTGAGAGCATAAAAGTGAAGTTGGGTGGAGGACGGTTGCCTTCTTTTGCGAGACCGTCATCTCGCTGAAGGAGGCAAATGAGAGACTAAGGGAGCAAGAGGCTGAAGCTCTATCTAGCCGTCGGAGAAGACTTGGTGGCAGACGTCGCACGTATGCGCTTCATGTTTCTCCCTATTGAGTGATAGGTCCTCGTGGTCGGTGTCATCCGGGTCACTAGAGTGGAATGCAGCTAGGGCAGCAATCTAGTGATCTCACTCATGGATGAGGAGGGATCCGCTGGGTTTTAGTGTGTATTCTGTAATCTGTGAGTCCCATACGCCCGATTAGAAAATCTTTCATCGGGGTGCGTAAAGGCATTTCCCAGCGCAAAAAAAGAGGGTCCTATTGTGAAAGTTCCAAATCGAAAGAATTCTTTCCATTAACATTAGATAACACTGACAAGCAAAGCAAATATGGAAGGAATTAGAATTGTTTTTTAAACTTTTTTTTATTGCTGACCTGTAAGCGCTTGACTGTGATTACACCTGATGGTAAGTGTTAACACAAACAAAATAGCATGCTAATCTGGTAAGAAACAATTTACTTCTTATGGTTTCTACACAGCATCGTATCGAAACACAAACCATCTGACTTCGGGCAACAATATCCTAAGTGTAGGGATAAAAATCCATTCCCATGGACAAAGGCTTGAAAACTCTCAGTAGCGGAAGTATTTCAATGCAAAAGCATCGTTATCTCATTGTAATTATCAAAAAACAGATGTTTCACACATATCCAGGGCCCACGTATCCAGGTTTCACTAAGTTGAATTCTTGCTTGCTTGAAGTTTTATCTTAAATCTAGATTGTAGATCGTAATTTGACTTACATTTTTCAATGACTTAGTTTTAGATAAATCGCTATATTGTCCTTTAAACAATGAGCTCTGACTTTGACCTCAAAAACGATAAAGTTTTTTTGATTAGTACAAGTTCAATGAGGTTTGAGGAAAACAGAAATAATTACACATTGCGATATCGTTAGTATTTACACACATTTGTTAGTTTACTTCAGGTTTACTAAAAATAAAAGAATAAATAAAAAGTTTAACAAAAAAAACCGCCTCCAAAACAAACTATTCCAAATGAAATAATAATGCTTTAAAAAGTAAAAAAATATTGCGTTTTATTATTATTTAGAATTCTTCGTATTCCTATATTTGAAGTCGGTGTCAGCAACGAAGAGCTCTAAAAAGAATTCGCGATTCTTTTTAACTTTTTATAGCATATTACTTTGCTTGGAATAGTGTTCTTTGAAGGCGGTTCTTTTTTTGTTATTTTTTTTATATTTCATATATTACTTGTTGATATGCAATTTACGTTCGCTTTAAAACTTGATGCATTTTAAACAAGTTTCCCTGTCCATGTCATTCTTATTTTATAATTCTGATCATGCTTTCGAAACCAGTCATATTACTTTCCAACAATTTAATTGTTTACTCTTCTTCGGCATACATATTCCCGTACGTGTATTGATTCATTCATTAGCCGGTGCCTCAAAATGTATGCCATTTGTAACTGACAATTTTGTTTAGCCTCGTAGATATATTATATCTATATATATGTCAACGAGAATGTATGTAATCCGTCATTGAATACAATTCCAAGGAAATGTATGTAATTCTTAAAATCGTACGGAAATGTGTGAAATAAATTATATTATGCTTACACATTACACATTTCTTAGGAAATCTACTTTTTTTCTATTGCTGACAGATTAGCGCTTGATTGTGATCCCACCTGATTGTAAGTGATGATACAGTCTAAGATGGAAGCGCGCTAATCTGTTAAGAGGCGATATACCCCTTACGGTTTCTACACAGCATCGTACCGGAAAATCTCTTTGTTTGGCGGCACGTTTTTGCTGGTAGGGTGGTAACCTGCCACGGCCGAATCCTCGCACCAGTCCTGACTCAGACAAATTAGAAAATACAATTTCCTAAATTCATCCTACCGGGGATCGAACCCGGGGCCTCCGCTAGCAAAGCGAATACTCACACCATCACGCCAGCGAGGCCATCGAAACTTTCTTTGTGAGTTACATTGATAGCACGTCCTTCCACTTGCCACGATCATTGCATATCCCCTTCTCTTCTTCGATCATTATTATTTTACGGTATGATTGTTACCCGATTGTCTCAATAAGTGTTATAATAAAAAAATATTATTAACAACGTGCTTTATAACATATAATTACTTTATACATTTCTTAATACGATATTGGAATTATTTAAACAATATTTTATTCATTTCCTAAATAGTATCGGAATTGTACACATTTCGTAGGGTTTGTATACAATTCCTTGATTGCTTCGACATCAGTGCAGGCTCAGTGGTGCGAGCCCTCGCTTTGCTAGCAATCCTCGGTTGGCCGAATTTAGGAAATTACATTTTCCTTATCAGAAAAGACGTGAGTAGCACTCCGTTAATGTCCCACTGTTAAGCATAAGCCTCCTAACTCATATGATAAAGGGTTTTTAGAGCATGGACCCACCACGCTGCTACACTGCGGATTGGCAGGCATAGTACCTAAGTGCTCTCTCTATTCCTTCACTCTCATTTCGATATGACGAAAATCCGACACGACCAGAGGGAGATCAGGCGCAGGACTGGTGGCTGATCGTGAAAACCGAGGAACGGGTGTGAAGCACACCGCCAACTTTAGGCAAATATTTAGAAAATCTTTATAGAAAACTTAATATCGATTTCGAATCGGCCTGACCCGTGCGTCGAAGCCAGGATCTTATACCTGTATTCGAACATGCTAACCACTAGACCAATGAGGTAGTTTCAAGAAAAGACGTACTGGCAGGTAAATAGAGCTCTGTAGAAATCATAAAAGGAAAATTGATTTTTACCAGACCAACCCGCTGTCATCTTATATTGTATGATCAGGTGTGATCACAGTGAAACGCCAAATCTGTCAGTAATTTAAAAAAAAACATACCATATTCCAACGAGCTCCAGAACTACGAAGGTGACACCGCGAAAAATTTAAAATAAAATAAGAATTGAGCATAATACGTTAAGTATATTATAGTATATTAAGTGAAAATTAATTTAGCAGACATTAGTTAATTTAAGGAAACATTGCAGTTTATAAAATTCTAGTCGTTCCTGGCGGTGTCACTCGCGTAGTGCATAATCCCGTTGAGGTATGGATAAATGAATTATTTATCGAATCTAAAAAATCGGTTTAGCCGTTTAGGACGAGTTCAGTATATACGCACACAAGAATTATATTTATAAAGATTTTAAACCCTTTTATACATGATAAAAAAATGCCTAACCGAGTTTGTTGTGGTTTCTTCTCAAGACATAGCTCGAATAAACACTCTTCTTATTCTATATAACAATCTTAATATTTTAAATCAATGTCATATTCACTTGTATATTGGAAATAGTATAAAAAATAACTTTGACTACATTATATTTTAAAACTTGTTGTAAATGCCTGAATATTTCATTTTGTTTTATATATTGAGAACTGGAACTGAATGAACCGATTTAGTATAATTTTTTTCCTTGTCCCACTTTTAATCTCAAAGAAATCGTAGCGTGTTGTATTGTTAATGATCTTTTTTCATTTAAAGTCATTTTAATATTGAATCACATTATGAATAGTTTATTTAAACCATCTGCGAGGTTTTACAATTCAGTTCGATTTTTTATTTTACAAGTGAGTGATCAAAATGAATAATCTCATTCAGGTATTTGTGCTATCGTAGATATTGCTACTAAATCCGGAAACTTTATATTGTTAAATGTGATATTTAATTTAATAGCTGTGCCTGGCTGTGTTACCCACGTTGTCCCGATTAAGTGGAAAATACGTTAATTATTAAATCGAACTGTTAATTTGAACCACCCTTGAATACACCAAAATATAAACACAAAAATCATCTTAATTAGTTCTTCCATTTACGAGGTGTTTAGTCACAACCAAAAGATTTATATATATTCTATATCTTTAGTACTTACTCCGAAAGTTCCCTTTCACAATGACTAGTTTAGTTACAAGCAGTATTAGTAACAATATAGTAGTAACATTAACAGAAAATTGTAATTACTAGTAAAGATCCAAATTACGAATAGTATTTTTATAATAATTTTGGTTTTTTTAGATACTTCTACTCGCCATCGCCTTTTATCTATGTTGTGAAGTGGAATCCAAACCTCATTCAAGAAGAAGATATATATATAAAACAATCGGGTTTGGAATAGGCCCTGAACAGAAAAAACATGTTTCTTTCTTATTTAAGAAAGTAACACCGTTTGGCACGTATCATTTTACTAAACATATTATAAAGAAAAGACAAACAATTGAACCACCACCGCAAACATTTAATGAAATTCAAGCAGGAGAGGGCAATCCCTTAAAAGTTCCTCTGATAAGCCCAGAGAAGACTGAAGGAAGTAACTTGCCAGCTGAAGTTGTAATAACTACTGTCGTAGAGCCTATAGAACCTGGTCAAAAGATATCTTTTCTATTGCCAGTGGATTCTGAAGTTGTAATCACTCCGGCGGCTAAAGAAGAAACAGCTCAAGGCATAGTACCACTGGCCAGTGGTCCACTTGCAGCAGAATCTGGATTAAAGCAAGAAGAAGTGGCCTCTAATGCTGTTGTAGAAATAACTCCAAAACCTTTAAAAGTAGTTCCACTTATTCCAGAAATTCCCCCAAAATTTCCAGTAGATGATCAAGTTTCTCCAGCATCTGTAGAAATTGCTTCTGTAGTTGCACCAGAAGCTCCATTACCTGTACAAGTCCCGCCAGGGTCTGTTGAAATATCTCCAGTAGGCTTAGCTACCTCTCCAGTTCCGGGAGTAGTTCCTTCAGTAGTTGCCCCAATGAGTTTAGTACCGGTAGAGGTTCCTCCGGAAATAGCACCGGTTTTACCTATAGAAGACGTCACACCAAAACCTTTAAAAGGTTCTCCAGCAGTTGCAGCGGCTTCTTCAGAACTAGTACAAGTTGCTCCAGTAGGTGCAGCAGTCTCTCCAATACAAGCCAATGTGCCGCCGCCAGAGTTTCCATTAGTAAATCCGAATGTAGTTTTGCCACCTCCAACAGAAGGTGTAGTACCTTCATTTATCCAGCCACAAATGTTTCCAAATATAAACAATCCTGTAATAAGTCCCGTAATAAGTAGTATTACACCATTCTTATATCCGAATAATAACAGGGTGCCGTTTTACAGTCCTGTTAACTTCGTGCCATTTCTAACACCGGGAAATTATCCCTTCCCGGGAGCAGCAGTTCCAGTTCCTAATCCCGTTGATAAAATTCCACCCGTAGTAAAAGAGGAACCTCCAAATTTCTTAGTCAAAAGCTCACGTTTTGTTTTGTATGTGGGCTCTATGATGCTTCGAATGTTAACACAATTCGTCAATGGACAAACGAATAGTAATCCAATACCATTACCAAATTTACCAACATTTCCGGGATTGCAATAAAAACCAGTAAACAAAAAATAAAAATACTTTATTTAAAATACAATTAAATTAACAGTCAGTTACACATAATCGACATTTCAATATGGGTGGCTTGTTTGTAGTTTATTAGAAACGTCTGTATGGACCGAAACCGCCACCAAATCCTCCAAAACCACCGTAGCCTGGACCGAAACCAGGTCCAAAACCTCCCCCATGGCCAAAACCTCCGCCAAATCCAGGGCCGAAGCGACCACCCCCGAAACCAGGACCAAATCCACCGCCGAAGCCACCACCGAACCCACCAAAGGGTAGTGCAGATACTGTATATAGTATGGCAGCGAAAATTGTTAACAGCACAGTTACCTAAAACAATATTAGATACTTTTATAATTTTACATGTAGCTGAAGATATTTAGTGACCATGTGTACATAATAAATCTCCTTTATTACAAAATCACAGATAGATATTTCAATTTTCATTAATTTGAATAAAAGTGTAACATAAATGGAATTATAGTACTTTTTATAACATTTACCGTGTAGCTTGTTATACTCTTAAGAAGGAAATGAAAAAAAACATTATTAGTAGGAAAACGTGAATCAAAAATTTGGAGAATTTTTATCGATTTTCTTTTATTAAGTAAACTTTAATCAATAATTTGACTTGACTCTACAAAAAAACTACATTCAATGTAATTTATTATAGTTTTAAGGATTTTTTGAAATAAGCATTTTTTATGTAACTATATTCTTTTATATAATAAATAAAACATTGTGTTTATTTCGTATTTTACTGTGTTCTCGTGGTAAATATTATATTATTCTTGTAATTCAACTTTGAGTGCATGAAAAAGTGAAATTAAGTGTATTGACAGATTTATTGGCGAAGAGAAAATGGGCCATTTTTAAATTATCGATGTTAATAATAAAGTAGAAATGAACCCAGTCAGTAGCTGATTAAATCTATGAATAATTAATTGATTTTTATAATGATATTCGAGAGTAGAAATGATTAGAGCAATTGTTTTTACGTAATATTTGCCACATAAAATTTACAAGGCGATTGCATTAACGAATTTTCCTAGAGTAATAAAATATTCTTCTTTGGCGGATTTCATAACAATTTATTGTTAGATAAATAAATATTGTTATCGTTTACTGCAGTCTTTGTAAATGTAGATCTTTGTTTGATATTATTCGACATAAATTATTAGAGTCCTTTATCACATATGTACCTTATTGTTGTTTAAAATCTATCGTGATTTTCACTAGATAAAAAACATAGGAAACGTTTATACTTGGGCTCTGGAGTTAAATTCTAAACACTCCTTGAAAAAGTGTGTCTGTAATAGACACAAATATTTGTGCGATGATACTTAAAAATTGCAAGTATCTTTACTAATATGTGAAGTAAAAACTTATTACTCTTTTTTAACGAAAATTGTTCGAACGGAGAAGTATAAAATTACCCACACTCGTAGTTTATATCAAATCAAATCAAAATATTCTTTATTGAAGTAGGCTCAAAAAGCACTTTTGACTCGTTAGTAATCTGTCCGTTGGTAATAAATCTACCTCCTGTTCGGAAAGTTGATTCCGCTGAGAAGAAACCGTTAAGAAACTCATCGGTTACTCCATTAAACATAATTTTTGTACGTTACCATGCGTTTAGCTTTTATGTGCAACAGTAATCAACTCCAAACATCTCTGTCGCTTAAATATTCCTCAACATTATAATATGCCTTTTGTAATGTGGAGGCAAACCCAGAAGTGATTCGGGTATCTTAATAAAAATGCGTATGCTCAACCCGACAAATGATTTTTGAACCTTTCTTCACTCTAAAATATGGCATTACAAGTTTGTTTTTATTTTGTGTGTTTCGCTCCTTTTGGTGAATAAATTAATATTATCAGTTATATATCAAATGTTATTCAATATATATTGTGACGGCACTGTGAGAATTCATATTTCTTTGAATTTTTCTCTCAAGGACCCGCGAAATGCAGTAAGACATTTTTGCCTGCCAGAGTCGTAATATGGGCACCCTAGTGAAGTTCAGACTCTTAAGGTTATTCCTAAGAAGACTGTAGACATAACTTTCTTTAATGGATCGTCACCTATATGGATACTTTTTGCATTTGTCAAAGTGAATTCAACAGGCTTAGTTTTTCTGAGTGTTATTTTAAATTATTAACAGAAAACCAATATATCGAGAAGGATTGCAGATTGCAACTTTTTTTAAATTATGCACATAAAATACATTAAAACAATAAAAAACCATTAAACACACTACAAAGTATTTGACACACACGAATATATAATCTTCTATCAATGGCTTACAATTATGTCAAATGCCATAAGGTTTTACTAAAAAGGTTATGTTGTCAAGAGCACTAAGGAGGTTACATTACAAATTTACTATGGTGTTTAAGTTTACTTAAAATATCTGACCAAGTAATTTTGTTATATATTTCTTTTTTTTTAAATTTAATTAATCACTGAAACAAATCAATGGGGTGTTATTTACTTACTTTGACCGACATGTCTGAATTATTTAATTATATCACTTTCAATCCTATTGTATTGACAACTCTTGCGAAACTGATCTGGACAATAAACAGCAATACTTTATATATACAGTGGAATTTTAGTTTAATATTTTTGGAAATTACACCTGTTATGGATATTCAACGTGAATATAACATTAATACAAAGGTGTGACTCGTAGTTCATAATTAACATAGTCATGTCGCACCTATTATTTGCGGTTGTGAAATAAAACAATGACGGATTTCCATGGCATATCTGTGAAAACTGGCTTTTGTCCGTGTCTTCGTTTGCGTAAACTTCAGGATTAGGTCCTAAATCTATTGTTTGTAAGTTAGGAACATTTGTATGGTACAACGAATTGATTGTTCTATTTTCTTTGCAATTTTCCTAAACTTTTTTAACTGTTTCACTTTCCTTAGTATTTACTACTATTTCATACAAAATTTAGTAATCTCAGTTCATCCATTCTCAAGTTTCAACGGTTTTCTTTCTTTATGTATAGGTTATGTGGGAAAATAAGTGGAAACAATAACCATTTTCACTTTTCGTTATCCATTGTTCTTTTCATTATAAAACTTGCTTCTTTTTATCGGTGTTATATAATTGTATATTAGAATGAACTGTTTCTTGTTATTGTCTTCAGTGGCATAATGTAATTATATTTATAAAGTAGTAGCTCATTAACGTCCCATGACTGGGCACAGGGCACTAATAGGGGTGTGGGTTTTTAGAGCACAGACCCACCACGTTGCTCATACTATTTCTTCGCTCTCATAGTCCGATGTGACACGAATCCTACACGACTGGAGAGAGATAAGACGCAGGAACAATGGCTTAACGTACCCTCCGAGGCACGGGTATGGAGCACACTGACAACTTCCCAATTTGAGGAAATATTGAGAAAATTTTAATAGAAAACTTAATATTGATTTTATAATTGGCCCGACCCGGGACTCGAACCCAGGACCTCATGTCTATAGATGAACATGCTAACCACTAGACCATTGGTGCAGTTATATCTATGCAATCAAATAAAATTGAAAGATCATGTCATAAACCAGTCGTTACTAAACTTCGACTGTACCTACTGAAGAATGATTATTATTATTAAATTTTTTTTGCGAAGAATTTCTTTGTAGTTATTATAAGGAGGAAAGGCAGCCCTCATTTTGCACATACAATACGTTTCACACGAAAGTTAAATACATTGTAACCAACAAAAAATGTATTTAATGGAGTAACCGTTGAGTTTCTTGCCGGTTTTTTCTCAACGGAATTTACTTTCCGAATCGGTGGTAGATTTATTACCAAAGGACAGACTAATAACATTTCAAAAGTGCTTTTTAGCCTACTCTAATAAAGAATATTTGGATTAATACTAGTAGGTATTTTGAAATTTAGTGCGCAAAATATATTAAATACTAAAATTAATGTTGAATATCCTTTTTATTTAATGTCAAAATCATGATAAAATCGAGTTAATAATTAGCTACTTCATATATATCGTATGATATAGTTAACTTTTTAACGAACGTGGTAAAATGTAAATGAAAGTTAATTTTCTTATTAATAATGTAATATTACAATGAAATGATTAAATTTAACACGTTAAAGAAATGATTTAACAGATTCATTAAAAAAAAACATTAAGTAATTTTTTTATATTGATTTAAATTAATTTCATTAATATGCACAGGTGTTCTTAACTCTAATGTCCCACAGATTTGGGATGACTGCCTTTGTGTTCATTAGAGCCATGTGAAATACTATGTTGTCCATTTGTACCACTTTGTTTATTTCTGGAGGCTTGACTGCCACCAGAGATTCCAAAACTTCTAGATATATCTGAGCTATCAAAACGATTATTAGATCCATCTTTATCGTTATCAGACTCTTGAATGTTTCTGGAACCATTTTTACTTCCACTAGGTCCTATTGAGCTACTCAAACTGTCTTTTAAGCCGCTCTGGTTGCTTCTAGAGTTGTAGTTGTCTACAGAATCACTGTTGCCACTTCCAGATTCCCCGCGCTTATTTCCAGATACTTGACTACTTCCAGAATTTTCATGATTACCAATAGAAGCACCATGACTATTCACAGAAGTCTGAATATATTCTGAACTTTCCTCTATTGACTCACTGGAACCACTATAGGTATCAACTGTTCTACCTTGGTTACTATTAGGGACATAGCTTTTAAGACCTAGGTTTTCAGATGTACTAGAACTATCATATCTACTTTTAGAGCTATCAGCTCTGTTACCATCCCTTTGATTATTTCCAGTCTTTCCCAGACTACTACTTGGACGGTCATTTGATACAGTTTGACTCCTTGTACCATCGGGGTCTTGTGCACTGACACTGCCAGCACTAATTTTACTTTCACCGACAGGATTTCCTTGAGTGCCACCAGATACATGAGTATTTTGAGACTCTTCTATAACTGCTAAGTTTCCACTCGATGATGATCCTCTGTTATCAGAGCTTTGTCTACTAACGCTTTTACCATTGTAGCTTTTTCCAAGTGTTATCGTTATAAGCGTAACTGCTATTCCTGTTACAAGTAGTGTCTGAAATTAAGATGCAATCTTTATTAAACATAAAAAAATGTTTTTGTTATTGCAGAAAAATAAACTGATTATTATATTTGTTAGAAATATTTCATTATATTGTCTAAATGAGTTTTATAGATAAAAATAAATACGAACATATTATATATGTATATAAAGATAAATATAAATATTAATATTTTAAGAGTGCATACGCTTTAGTAACACATTCTACAACTTAGTGTCTTAGTTTGAGAACTTTTTTATTTATTGAATGGTATTAAAAAGCTGATATTGTACGTAAGACCACTGATAATCTTTCTTTCCTAATGTCATTGGTTATTAGAACATTTATTGCTGTGTTGGTCATCGATTTATCTTCTACCATTTCATAGCTACGACCTCAGACCATATTATCATTTACCATTTAACGTCACAGTGAAGAAAATTTTAAGCAAAAACAAACTAAAACTAAAGCAGTCTTATATAAAAATCAACGTTTTGGATTACATTACCTTACACAGCGTCATTGTGTTTGTTGTGCTCTCTTGAATTATGGATTTATATGTCTCCACCGTTATATATAGAAGGATTAATGTATTCCATTGGTTTCCTTTAATTGGTGCCTTGAGGTGTTATAAATCACAGGCCCTATTAGTTTTTTCTACATAGCTAGCGTCTTGTCTACAACTTCTCTTGAGTAATATAAGAAAAATAAAAATCAAATCCAACGCCATTTTTCACAAACTTTTTAAACTCAATATACAAAACGATAACTTAACATTTTACGGGAGATTTCAATAGATTGAATGATGTACATTTTCTCACAGAATAAATCTTATATAAAAAGATTTGGAGTAGACGAATACAAAGTATTTTATTGAAGATTGAAAAGTGAATGATTTACGAATGGTAACGAATATAATTCTAAAATAATACTACAAAATGTCGAACAATACGAAAGAAGAAAAAGAGATAAATAACTTAATACCTACTAAGGTAATGAAAAAGCTTTTCCTAACTTTGTGAAAAGTAGCTGTGTTAGAAACTGGATAGATTGAATATGCCTGTAATTTGGTAGGTGACCACCATCTTACTGTATACACCTACCATCGGGAAAAGTCAAGGTCAAGCTCAAACTAGTACGTAATAACAAAAACCTTAAGTAATTATCATGCGTGGGATGTCAACGATCGTTTGCGGACTTCCCCTGTATAATATTTGCAAAACATATAATAAAATTGAAAGAATGACCTTGCAGGCGGTCATTCGCTTAAATAATCTTCTATGTACATACGTACTTATTTATTATAACCATTGCAACCAGCAAGTTATTTATCATATAGGTATATCTGGTTGTTATTGATTATGAGTACTAAGTTTTCCTGGATTGTACCAATGTTATTTTCTCATATGCTTTTTTAATGCTGACAGATGAGTGCTTAATTGCGAACTGCTAAGTGATGATACAGTCTAAGTGGTATACACCTTCGCATCTGAAATCGCTGTTTTTTTAACACATCTTTGTCAGTAGAGTGGTAGCAAATCTCGGCCGAAGCTTTTCTTCAATCTAGCTTGATCTTAACCTAGTTAATATTGTAAAAGTTTGTTGTCCTTGATTGAAATAAAGTAAAGATAAGAAGCAGCCAATTACTCAGTCATTTGTGAGAGGGTTTTTAAATCAAAAACCCATCACGTTGCTCTACTGTGGGTTAGCAGGTATAGTACATAAGTGCAAACTCTCATAGACCGATGGCTTAATGTGCTCTTGGAAGTACGAGGGTGAAGCACACCGTCAACTTCCCAAATTCGGGCAAATATTGAGCAAATTTTAATAGAAAATTAAATATCCGCTTTTGAATTGGCCTAACCCAGGGCTCGAACCCAGGACCTCGTGTCTATAGCCGAACATGCTAACCGATAGACTAACGATGCAGTTATTCCGTGAAATTCTTTGTAAGAATTTTCTAGTTAATACGGTTTTACAGAAACTATATCATTTGTATGGTCTCGTTGCATATTTATAAAGCAATGTAGCAGCAAGCCATTGATTATCGATAAATGCTATAATAACATAATTATAAATGTCGTTTGTAAGTAAGTTTATAAATAACATTTATGAATTAAGTTTGCGGCTTTATAAACTTCTTGAATACCTACCCATTAGTTTAGTTCACGGTATGATAAAATAATATTATATTTTTGAATAAAATTTCAAATTCTCTACCTCTATTCAAGTAGGACTTTACAGCACTTTCAATTGTCAAATAAGATTTCAAGGTTCAGCCTTGAGAAGAGCCTACAACAAATAAAATTATATACATTTATTAGAGGAAATTCACTTACTTCCACCATTTTTATAAAACTGATAGTTGTTCAATAATATATACATTTAATGTTTCATTGTGACAAACGTATATCGTACTTAATAGAAATATCAGTATTTTAGTGATCAAAAAGCTTTCGTTCTCTTAATTTTCTCTATGTAGAATCTGTTAGATCGAAAAGTCATAACAAAAGATCTTTATTTCTTCAGGAGCAATATCACATTGAGTCACAGGTAAGCGTCAGCGACATTGAGTGAAAAAAAAGATACCGAAAATTATATCAATTTGGAATAAGTATTGTGTTATATTCAATAATATAAATCGATGAATATTTTGTATGATTTATCTCATAAGGAACTAGCAATCAGAAACAAAAACGAATGATATATAAAAAAAAACATTTATTTTATTTTATGATACACTTTCCATTCAGTGACGTGTTGATAAAATTACACTTTATAGTAATTAATTTAAGTACATTACGCTTTGAAACTTGGCTTATCTTTTATTTCCTTTTTGATAAAGTAATTCACTTCGGGATATGCAAACGGCGGACGATAATACGGATTCCAAAAGTAATAAGGATAAGTATAAATTCCTGGATAAAACGGTCTTTTGTCGTCTTGAAAGAAGAATTTCTCATCTTTCTCCTTGTTTTTTATGGGCTTCTTACGATCGTGTTCAGTTATAGGATGCCATTCTTCGCGATCTTTATTTTCGTATTTGTCGCGTTCTTTTTCAAGTCTGTCATGTTCTTTTTCTATTCTTTCACGCTCTTTTTCTATTCTTTCACGTTCTGTTTCACAGCGTTCCCGTTCAGATTCATACGGATTTCGTTCTTCATATGGGTTCCCATGTACAACAATGAACAAGTAGAGTATTAATAAAAAATGTGCGTGCATTTTTGTTAGGTATTCGTTAAAGATCTCCTGTTTAACTAAGCTGTTGTTCTTTGAATGGCTATTTATGTATTTTTACAGAGTATTATCAGTGATGGGGCTTACCATGATTGAAAACGTTTTCTTATCTATGGCTTTAGCAATGAAAAATAATTGTTTTAAATATTGAAATGGTTTTTCCTGATTACGTTGCAGTTGTGAGGTTTACTTTGTATCCAATATTGAGGTACAACCTGGGTCATATTTCATGCTAGTGTCCCCATATACCTTAAATTCTGTATAAAACTGTGAAAGGTCTAGGGAAGTGTTTCCTAACAAGGGGGAGGGAGGCGTTTGCTAGTTAAGGGGAACAATTCCAAATCGGGGACAAGGATGGCACTAAATAAATATAGAAAAATTAAATTTGAGTTTTTCATTATATGTTTTGAATTTTAACATAGGTTTTGATAACAACTTCACAGTTATTTCAACCTTATCTTTTATGTTTCTTAAAAGAACAAATAAATTTTTAAAAGTTATAAAAATAATATATGGGGGCCATAAAAGTTTTACATATGTGGGGCTTAAAAAAGTCATAATTATATACGTATATTGGAAATTACATTTTTTCAAACGAAGACTGAATAATGCTGAGCCGTCACGCTCGACTATGTAAAACGCTTTCGTTTCGGTTATCGTTCGTTTCGTTCGTCCAAGTTAAGGCTTTCGTCAAGAAAAGGGCCGAGAGAAATAAAAGTTTAAGACATATTTTAAATTAATATTGAACATAACATTACCGTCCATAGACTATTATTGATTCAATAATTTATGCACTAACTATGTATTATAAGTATAATGACAATTGACTGAATATATATACGAAAACCTGTTGTACGTCGATAAAAATATTGACTCTTTTACAAAGAAAGTTGAATGCACCTCATATAAATTAAGAAACAAAAGTAAAATTGTTATAAATTCTATATAAAATTAACAATTCATTCAAGGACGTAAACGTTTCTATAATAAACTCCCAGAAAACGTTACAACGATGTCACTTAATAAGTTTCAAATCAAATCAAATCTTTTATTAAAAGGAATCTAATTCAGAAATCGTTCTATAATTTAAATGAGTGCCTTAAGGATAAAAAAGCATGGAAATGAATGAATTGTTCTAATTTAAATAGAATAAAATAAACATAAATATGTTGTAATGATGATGGGGAAAAAAGTGAAAAAAATCTCTTTTCAGAAAAGGGCGTGAAGGAACTCTCATAACTTTAGTTAGTAAGTCGTCCTTTAGTATCATCATTAGTCGCACATTGATAATAATGTATGGAAATAATTATTTGAGGATTCAAAAGTGTTTAAATAGTCTACTTGAATAAAACTTATTAATCTCTATAAGCAGTCAATTATTTTCTAGGGGCAGGATTTGGGTAACAATAACAAAATCGGTTTCCACTCTTAAGAAATTTATTTATTAAGAGCCATCTGAATCGTCTGTTACAGGTACAACTGTTACTTCGTTAACTATTTGACCGATGTTGTTAACACCGGAACCATTGTCAGCTACAATAGCATTTGCAGCGTTATTGGAAGAGCCACTTCCATCAGGGGAGACAGGAGTTATTATGATCACAACACCCTGTACAGGTGCTGAATATGCTGTTCCAATCAGGCATGCGAAAACGAACACCAATAAAATCTATAAAACAAAATTTATGATGTTAATATACTTTATTCAGGCCAGGATTTGACAGTGAGATCACATGATGGCAAATGATGATACAGTCTAAAATGGAAGCGATGGAGTCGAACACTGTTTTGTATACTAAAGCCGGTGACTAATAGTATACGTTTCTACAATAGACTCCCAAAAAAGACGTCACGGATTTTTTTCACTGGGACTGGGCTTTCATGCACTGGCTCCGACTATATGTCAGGAGTGTGGAACTCGGCGAACAAGAAGGGTATTCATCCCTGGTGTCCCGGATGAATCGGATTGCGAATTCTCAATGATGGAAGCACTAACGCTAATAGGCGTTGCCTTGTACCCCGCCTCCTTCGATGTCACTTAATAAATTTAAATCTTTTATTAAAGGAAAGCTAATTGTGAAATCGTGCTATAATTTGAAAGGATTAGAGGGTAAAGAAAAGTGGGAGTGAATGAATTGCTCCAATCCAAATATAATAAATTAATCATAAATGTTTTGTATTGATAGTGAGAAAAAAAGTGACACCTTACTAAGTTTATTGTTGACTCTTCTCAGAAAAGGAACCTTTGAAGGAACCCTCGTTACGTTTACGATGCCAAAGTACCGACTCGAGTAAAGAATAATTGAATTTGAATATATTAATAGTTAGTTCTGCCTCATTGTATTAGTGGTTAGCATGTTCGACTACAGACATGTAGTCCTAGGTTCGAGTCCCGGGTCGAGCCGTTCCATTGCTTGGCACAGGCCTCCACACTCATAAGAGAGAAAGTTGTTAGAGCATAGATCCACTACGCTGCTTGGCAGGCATAGTACGGGCTACGGGTTGGTAGGCATAGTACACAAGTGCACTATCTATTTCTTCACTCTCATAGTCCAATGTGACGGGAATCCGACACAAGCAGAGAGAGATCAGGCTCAGGACCGATGGCTTAACGTACTCTCCGAGGCACAGGGTTGGAGCACACCGCCAACTTCCCAACTTCGGGAAAATATTGAGAACATCTTAATTGAAATCTCAATATCGATTTTTGAATTGGTTCACTCCAGAGCGCGAATCCAGTACCTCGCATCTGGCAGCGGAACATGCTAACCATTAGACCAACGAGGCAGTTATTACGTGAAATACTTTGTAAAGAATTATATCACTTTTTTAGTTCATACGGTTTTGCAGAAACTTTATAATTTGTTTATTCTTTCACTCCTATAGTCCGATGTGACGGAAATCTGACATAAACAGGCGCAGGACTAATGGCTTAACGTGCTTTCCGAGGCACGGAGGCGTAGCACATCGCTAACTTCCCAAGTTCGGGCAAATAGTAAGAAATCTTAATAGAAAAATCAATATCGATTTTTGAATTGACCCGACCTGGGACTCGAACCCAGGACCTCATGTCTTTAGTCGAACATGCAAAACACTAAACCAATGAGGTATTTCTATGAAAGTGTACTAAATTTTATTTTTAAACGCTTACCCTTTTATCCATGTTGTATAAGTATTGCACCGTTGTACAAATATAAAGTGAAATTGAAAATGTTGCCTTTTATTGCAACTAAATAGAAGAAAAAGTAGGTGCTGATAACATATAGAACTCGTCAACTTCATTACATGCATTATCTTTGCTAATTATCCTATAACAGAGACATACTAACTAAACAAGTTTTACTATAATTTTTTATTGTAACAGGTTATTATTTGTGTTGAGGTGAAATTTATAATAAATAACATGGAGTTTACGTCGTTTTCTATGGTTAAAAGAATAAGGTAATAATGAGAACCCTTAATAATAGTGGATACCAGGAAATCTTAGTAAGATACCGATATATCCTACGTATAAACGGTCAGCTCTTAAGGTTGTTGTAATTTTGACGATTATATCACAACATTTATCAAACGAAGTTTTTGTTTTTTTATTAGCTGTAGTTTAACTGTCTAACATTATTACAATTTTGTATCTGACCCTTTATACGCAGGGTTCGTCGTTATATTGTCAACATGTCTAGGTCTTCAGATAAGAATCCTGGAGAATATAAATTGCTTTAATATTTTAGTGCCTACCTGCTAATCTGCCTATATATATTATTTATTTCCTCAAGTAATAAATGATTTCTGCTAGTGAAAACCTCTCAAAAATAAATAAGTTTGAAAACACATACAGTTAAGATATCTAGCTGTATACAATATATACTTAGGATAATCGACGAGGTAAAGAAGTAATGCAAAGGTATCATAAGAAGAAGATCAAGAAAGATATTAGAAATCAACATGCTTCTTTAACTTCTCGAAATAGCTTCTGAAACTAACTTCAAACTGGAAACCCAATAATGCAGAGGCTTTTCGACTTCTAAACTTCAAACATTAAACAAGTAAAATTGCATCAAGGAACGTATCTATATATTTATAATACTAGGGATTTTGAACGCCAACAGAATTTGGCAAAAGATATATTATTTCTTACAGAGTACCGGTTCCCTTTTCTCACTTGTCACTCTCACATACTTGCATCATCTGTTAATGAGCTACAGGAGATGGTAAATATTATGAATGAAGCTTTGAAAAGAAAAGAAATGAAATTGAAGGTAAACAAAAGGAAAGTTATGCTTTTTGAAAGATATGAATCTATGATGAATGGCATTATTTTGATAGATGGGGAAAAAGTGGACGAGGTGAAAGAATTTGTATACTTGGGAACTAAATTAATAAAAGATAGAACGTGTGAAAGTGATATTGAAAGGGGAGTGAATGCAGGGAATATGTTAAATGGTGCTCTGCACACCTCTATGAATGGCCAGATGGCTGTGAATGGAGGAATGTTGGTGCCAACTCTTATGTATGGTAGTGAAAGTTGGGTATGGCAGTAGAATCACAAAAGTAAACTAATGCGATAGAGATGAGTGCGTTGAGAAGTATGAGTGGATGGAACTGAGTGACAAAGTAAGAAATAGTGTGATGAGAGAACAATGTGGTACAAAAGAAGAAGTAGTGACGAAGAGTAGTGAAGTTTGGGCACGAAAAGAGAATGAATGAAAAGAGACTGACAAAAGGATTTATGGAGCAAGAGTGAATGGGAAAGTTGGAAGGGGCAGACCAAGGCGTAGTTCCTATGTATATATGTATTTTTTAAAGACTATGTTAACCACCAGGCTTTCATGCGTTTTTAACCGACTTCAAAAAAAGGAAGAGGTTATCAATTCGTCTGTATTTTTTTTTGTTTGTTACCTTATATCTTCCGACTGGGTGGACCGATCTAGATGATTTTGTTTATATGAAAGGTGGTGCCTGTCAAAGGGTCCCATTTTTTTTTAAATCTGGTTCTGCTAATGACATCCATGAGGAAACTGGATAAGTCTTAAATTTGCATTAAGCATGTGCGCGAAAAATAGAATAACACAAGATCATACCAACCGATTTCGATGATTCTTTTTTTATTGGAAAGGATATACTTCAAGGGTTGTTTTGTGATAGTTTGGTTAGGTATTGATGATGGAATCCATGACAAAGTGACGGAACTCTTCAATTTCTAGGAGCAAATTAACGATATTCGGCAGAATATTCTATAGGCTATCCAGATATTTTGAGTTGCCTACCGTAACTTCGGTATGGTCAAGTGCTAGTCGTAGTGAAATATGAAGACCAAGGGATCTCCTTAGCGGCTTACAGTAAGGGTGCGGTTTATGGCAGAAAATATAACTGTCTGTAACCAAATAGCAATGAGCTTGCCATATTTATAAGGTGTATTATGTATAAAGCGGTGATAGCCGGGGCAACACGTTTTTAGGTGTATACATATTGAGAAAAATTTGTTAGTTAACTTCAGATTCACTAAAAATCAAAAAATAAATAAAAAATTTAACAAAAAAAAGAACCGCCTTCGAAAAAAACTTACAATTATATTAATATGCTCTGAAAAGTAAGAAATAGTTGCGTATTGTTTTATAGTGTTTTTCGTATTCTTATATTCAGAGTTATTTCTTACTTTTTAGAGCATATTAATATATTTGCAAGTTTGATTTGAAGGCGGTTCTTTTTTTGTTAAAATTTTTAATCTTGTGTATTGTGTATCAATGGATACCCTATTATGGTCAAGCCCTAAAAAACGTAAGCCTAAAAACGTATTATGGCTTGACCATAATACGTTTTTTTTAATAATCTTTGTTAACCACTAGACCCACATGCCTTTTATTTAGTGTAACGGGTGCCCATTAGCAGCACCTGGCCATTTTACGAGTTTTTTTTAAAGAATCTATGTTAATAACCAAACCCTCATGCATTTTATATTGTGTAATGGGTACTCATTGGTATGACCTAACCATTATACGATGTTTTTTAAAGAGTCTGTGTTAACCATTGGTTTAGTGCCGTTTATCTAGTGTATTGAATATCCATTGATAGATCATAACCATTTAAGGACTTTTTTTTAAATATCGACGTTTACCACCAGACCCCAATGCCTTTTATCTTGTGTAATGGTTATCCATTAATAGAGCCTCACTATTATATGTCGTTTTTTAAGGAGTTGTTGTTAGGCTTTTTTACGATAAGCCTTTCATGCCCTTTATAGTAAACTATAATTACTTTACTAAATGATGTTGTAGAAGAAAATAAAAGATGTTTCATGGACTCAAGACATTTTATTAATTTTGTTCAGAGTTGTCTGTAGACTTCTTCTCAATAGTTACATCGTTAACAACTTGACCGATATTGTTAACAGCAGAGCCGTTGTCAGCTACTATGGAGTTGGCAGCATTGTTGGATGAGCCGCTCGTGTCGGAGCTATCGGAGGTGATGACTATTATAACAGTTCCTGCTGGAGCCGAAACTGTTGTGCCAATGAGGCACACCACAAATAACACCAATAAGATCTAAAAAGCCATAGTAATGTTAGTTTTTATCAACAGTCAACAGAAATATAAATTACATATCATATCGATGCTAAAAAGCATAATTGTGTTAACCCGCAGAATATTGTTTAAATATGAGGTTTAGGATAATGTCCCTTAAGTGAATCTTTTTAGCTGGGTAGTGCACGACCGTCGTCTTCCCTCCTGGGGGTAGCCTTTGGGCAATGGGCGCGGGCCCCTTTGGAGAACAGGTGACGTGCCATCCGAATGGGAAGAATTCGGAAAGAGGAGCCATGTGGGCATATCGTGGACAGGAGTCCGGATCTTGATGCCATGTTTCCGACAAAGAACGTAGGAAGGAGTACCATCGGATTTTAGCCGGTAAAAGTCCGACATAATCAGCAATGCTTTTCCCCCCTTGGCGTTGCGGGTATCCATTAGGAATCTGTTTAGTTACCATTTTAAGACACTATATTTAGGTTTTAGACGGTAACGTTAGATCGATAACTACGATAGTTATAACTTTTTAAAGTTAATCTGTTCTGGAGAACAAAGAGAGAGAGATATAAGATGTTGTTAGATGGTTGAATTTATTTTAATTTTCGCTTTAATTAATGCACTTTTGAATCGACATTAACCTGTCCGTTAGTAAAAAATCTACCACCGGTTTGGAAAGTCGATTCCGCTAAGAAGAAACTGGCAAGAAACTCAACGGTTACTCCTTTAAATATAGTTTTTGTAGATTACAATGTATTGAGATTTCATGTGCAACTGGACGATTATATTGTTTTAAATGAGAATGTAAGCTTTGTTTTAGATATAAAAGTTTCATTCTATAGGAAATAGTAATTGCGTCATGGTAACCATTAAAAGGTATATTTATTACCTTATTACCAGGTTATCATCTTGTCAGTATCGACCACTTGGCGGTAGTGTTAGAATGAATTATTTATCAATCAAACCAAGTTCTATTCTTCGTGGGATTTAGCGATTTAGTTTCTAAAATTTATCTCAGTCAGACTCATCCGAGAAACCAAGTAGGAATGCGCAAGCTAATCCTCTTGTGTCTCACTCACGGATGAAGAGGGTTCCGCTGGGTTTTAGTGGGTATTGCGAGTCTCCTCCCTTGCAGAGTCTCACATTCTCGAGCTACAGGTCTGGGTTAGTGCGTAAATGGATTTCCCAGCGAGAAAAAAAAGGTTACCATCTTAGATTGTATCAACACTTATCATTAGCATATATCATAGTAATTGTTTTAAATAACTATACCATTCAATTACTGTTTTAATAACTTCCTTACCTGCGACTTCATGTTGTTTAAGTATAAAGTAAAATTAAAATTGTCTTCTATATATACCAATAGCTACAGGCAAAACTAGGTAATGATAAAGACATGAAATATAATATTTATTACTCGACATTGTTACATATCATTATTTACTATCCTATAGCGTCATATAAATTAATTTATCTTTTGAAATGTAGACGCGTTTCTTTAGGCGCGTGGAGCATTTATTTTTACGGGTATTGAATGAGGCTGAGGCGTCACATTCGTTTATCTGATACTTTTACAAGTAAAATTGGTTCTCGTCGACTAAAGGACTAACAGAGCTATAGTTTATGCGTCCCTAGTGCTTTTCAATCCATTTTTGAAGAGAAACTTCTGTACCCGCGTGACGGTAATTTTTATACGGATCAGCAAGATTGGCGTCAAGAAGATGTGCAGCGTTTTTTATGCTAATTCGTTTGAAAGTTAGGTAATTTTAATATTTATTAACAACGTGAATGATTTTTACTAATAACAACAATACCCTTTTCTATATTATAAGTTCAAAAACAAAAATTAATTTCTAATATTGGCAAACTACACGTGGCAATTTTATTTACAATTCGTCATTTGAGATTTAAATTAATTATTTGTATTAATTTTTGACGCTTTTAATATTTTAAGGCAACTAGGAACAAAGAAACTGGCTAAGCTTGATTATAATACCTTTCCCCCTTTTCGATTAGATAACTCTGATTTGGCAATAACTTCAACTGTCAAAAACCAAGGGCTAAATATTGATAGCTCCCAATCATATCGTAAATCGTAAAATTTATACCTCTAATATTTCCTCCCTATTAAGACAAAAATTGTGTTGGCTCATTGATTCCTATTGCCTATAATTGATTATGCGGACTCATGTTATCCTGACTTATCGAAACAACAACTAGATAAACTTAAACGCTTACAAAATTTATACATTGTATTTATTTTTGGTAGACGTAAATTTGACTATGTGTCAGAATTTCGCACGTGATTTAAGTGACTTCCTATTAGGGAACGGCGGAATCTACACTGTCTGCCACTTCTTTATTCCATTCTCTTTAACCCTCTCGCTCCTTCGTATCTAAGAGAATGTTTTAGTTATAGTAGCTCTAACTGTGACCTTTACATAAATCTCCGTTGCTCCAGTGACAATCGCTTCCTATTCCTTTCTGTAATTCTAACTTTTACTCAAACTCTTTTACAGTAAACTCAATTATTATGTGGAAGAATCTACCTTAAGAAATCTGTCACTCTGAATCACTTCCCAATTTTAAACGTCGTCTATTCAATAAGTTCTTAAATCTATATACATATTTCTTTTACTTTAAGTGTGTATCCTATTTTAAAAGTAAGTTAGTAGCAGCCTATTAATGCGCCACTGCTGGCACATGCCTCCTCACTCATAGGAGAGAAGGTTTTTAGAGCATATACCCACCACGCTGCCATTTCGATTTGGCAGGCATAGTAAACAAGTGCACTCTCTATTCCTTCACTCTCATAGTCCGATATGACGGGAATCCGACACGACCGGGGAGAGATCAGGCACAGGACTGACGGCTTAACGTGCTTCTTCGAGGCACAGGGGTGGATCACACCGCCAACTTCCTAAGTTCGGTCAAAAATCGAGAAGATCTTAATAGAAAACTCAATATTGATTTTTGAATTGGCCCGACCCGGGACTCGAAACCAAGACCTCATGGCTGTAGTCTAATATGCTAACCACTAGACCAATGAAGCAGTTCGTATACTATTTATATATTGAATTATATGTATTTGTGTTTAACATAGTCGTTGTCGTCGTCATTTAATATCAATTTTGCGCAATTCCCCGCGCTCCGTTTAATAAATTCCCTCCATCAAGGGATGCTTGTAAGAGATTGTTTAATAAGGCCTCCTTTGCACACTTTCATGATAAATTGTAAATCTGTATAATGTCATTTTTGTAAACTTGTATTTTTTAAGAATGTGTGCAATAAAGATATGTAAATAAATAAAAATAAATTGTGCGGTTTAATGAAACCAGGATATAGGCGTTTCACTTGCATATTGTTAGCCTTGCGCAGTCATCTTGGTCATGGCAGCTCTGCCGGACGCCGAACTCCAACCCCAACCCAAACTAACGTGAGATCCGATAGATGGGCAACAATTGAAACGATGGAAAAACAGTATTATTTTATTCAGGACTGAACCTATTATGGAGCCGGAATAAAGCATATTGTTTTGCAAAGATTTGTATTATAAACTAGCTTTTACTCAGAATTTCGTAAGAAATAAAAGAATAAGTAATTAAGTAAGTAGCAGCCCATTAATGTCCCACTGCTGGGCACAGGCTTTCTCCCTCATATGAGAGAGGGTTTTTAGAGCTTAGACCCACCACGCTGCTCCACTGCGGATTGGCAGGCATAGTACACAAGTGCTCTCTCTATTCCTTCACTCTCATAGTCCAGTGTGACGGGAATCCGACACGACTGGAGAGATATCAGGCGCAGGACCGACGACTTAACGTGTTCTCCGAGGCACGGGGGTGGATCACACCGCCAACTTCCCATAATAAAAAAATAATTTTTATATATTCTTGTAGGCTACATAAAATTACCAACTCATTTAATGGTAACTGTATAAGTTTTTATAAAAAAACACCAAGAAGAATTTTTTTGTAAAGAAATGTAACTGAAAAGTAATGTTGTAATTTGAGTGAGAGTGAAGTATGAGAGAAACTAACTGCGGAGTGAATGAGTTGTTCTAAACCGAGTGAAAGAAATTCATATCATAATGGCGATGGTAATAAAAAAGAGTTCTTTTCAGATCTTTAAATTTTAAGTCGTTCTCTAATATACCCATGTACAACCTTGTTGATTCAAAAGTGTTGTAAAGACCTACTTGACTAAAGAATATTCGAATGTGTGTTGACTCTTCTCAAAATTCACCTTCGCCGTTTATTCTTCTATTTACTTGGAGATTCAGAACTGTTGTAGACACTAGATGCTCTGTTTCTATGGGACACCTTTTATAGAATCCAACAGTCGTATTTCTTAAAATTTATTACAAATAAGCTTGCTTATCTTTAGAGAAGAGAACGTTATAGTGATATCATTTTTGTAAACACTAAACGCTAGCCCGTGACGGTTCAGTGGTGAGAGGTATGGATTAGTTTAGATAAGTCGCAGGTTAGAATCATAAATAAAAACAAAGAATCTTACGTGCCCAATTGTTCATTTCAATTTATCCTTATGCTTTTCGGTGAAGAAAAACATCATGAAGACATTTTTACAGCCCGGAAGTAATTCTGGCATATGTGTAGGCAGCTATGGAGCTGCATAGCTTAAAATCCTTTCCCTTATTAGCGATAGGGAACCATGCCCAATAGTGGGCCGTCAAAAGGCTGCTCCTTCACTTACATTTACTTTATCGTATCACTTTTAACTGAGTCTTAATTAACGATAACCCCAAAAGCAGCTTTTAACATAAGTTTGTCAAATCTTTAATACTTATTGTCAAAACTGAGATTTCTAGTAACTAATATGTAAATTTTTATTTTCGTTTAGTTGGTTTCAATTTAACAATTTGCATGCGGAAGAAAACGTCTATTGTTATAGTGAATTTATTCTTGCCTAAATGACATCACTTGATGATAAGTCATGAAACAGTGTAAGACGGTCTGATATGAGGTAATTTGCTCCGTATTGGTTTCTAACCAGCATCGAAATAGAACGCAATTCTTTTGCTCAGTGATACTTTTGTGGTAGGGTGGTAAGTAGTCATGGTCGGAGACATCCACCACTCCATACTGAGACAAATACAATTGATCAAATTTTACTTCAAGTCCAGAACGTTTGCTAATCTCAACATAATGTCAGCGACGTCGTCAATGACACAGTATTTAATTAAGAGATTCGTTGAGATTATATTCATCATTCTTCCAGAGCGAAAATTTTGAAAGAACAATGACCCAATTCAAAAATCTAATTTTCGAGGAGAGTTTATCGATAGGATTTCAATACAAATTTTGTGCTGCTGATTTGAATATGACTTTTCAAAAAACTATATTAAATTCTGCTGTCTTTAAGTAAAATATTGAATATTTTGCATTATTATTGGAACCAATTGCTACTGTAACTGGTTGGGATAATGTAAATTTTTGAACATACTAATATTATAAAGAGGAAAAATTTGTGTTTTTGTATGTTTGTTACGTTTTCACACAAAAATTACTTGAGCGATATTGAAATTTTTTTCAACATTAGAAAGCTATATTTTCTCTGAGCGACATAGGCTATGTTACTTTTTCAAAAAAAAAAAAAAAATAGGGATTCCTAATAAAAAAATGCGTTAATGTAACCTAAGGTGCAAAGCAAAAAACTATTGAAGATAGAACAACAAAATGTTCTACAATATTATAGAACGTATTAATATCTACAATAAAGTCCACGATACCTTATATCTAATACTGTAGTTATGCCACTACAACCACTTTTCTTTTATTTAATATTGTAGAAAAGTGTTGCATTTTGAATGTTTGTACAGAAGCCAAAGTAGCTTGGCTGGATTCATGTCCAGGTGAATCCCTTTCTGTTTCTTTAGTTTCACAAACAGTGGGACGAGCCGCTGTGTAAACTTGAATATAACCGACATTTAAACGAGTCTAAGAGTCCTACAGAGCGTGCTCTTCTTCTTGCTGATTCCACTAGGGAATCAGGTTTTTGGTTGCAAGCTCTTCCATCGCCTAATTTAGGAACGTTATTAGACAACAACTCTTTTTGTATTAGTATAGGTTTACGTATAGGTTTGCCATTGGGTCATCCTCATTGATGTCCTTGTGGAGTCCAAGTCGACCGTTTAGGACACCACGGTCTATCTTGTCAGCGCAGCACCGGTCGCCTTTCAAGACATGTGGCGTTGAATGATATTATTCGTGGAGCTCTTGCCACTACTAACGTGCGGCTCAATTAGAGCCGAACGGTATTCTAAGTAGCGATGGCAAGAGACCTGACGGAATTACTTTAATTTCCTGGAGGAATGGAGGGTCTTTGGTATGGGACAACTTGTGTTGATGCCATGGCATCTTCACATTTAAAATTATCTTCAACGTTGCCTGGTATTCGACTGACGCCAAGATTAATAAAATGCAGAAATATGGATTACACAAGATTACATATTTCTGCCACGTGGTGTGGAAACTATGGGACCGTGGGACTCTGAAGCAAAAAAAATTTTTAAACATTTATCTAAGCGGTTACTGGAGTCCACAAATGACCCCAGAACTGGCATTTGCCTCGGAAAAAGGATCAGCTTAGCTATCCAATGAGGTAATGTTGCCAGCATTTTAGGAACACACTCTATGGGCAGCAATTTGGATGCGGCTTATATTTTGATTTAATTAATTATTTTTTTTTTATTCTCGTATGTAACTGATGTAAAATGTCAAATAAAAAGATAACATTGTATAGTTTAAGTTAAAATAAAGAATTACTGGACCGATTTAAAAAAAAAATCCAATGCCTGTAGAGTATTTTTAAATTTACTCATGACGGATATTCTACGTAAATGATGTTATGAATTTAAAATGTATTCCTTTACATACATTCGCTGTAAACTAAAATCGTATATTGAGTAGATTATTAATATAAGTTTGGATTTAATAATCTGAAAGGAAGTAAGTAAAAACAAAGTGAAATAAAACTTTTACGTTAACGAAAATTAATCTATAGTCCGGCTTAGTACTTTCCACTGCCACGAGATCGGTATCCCCGGGGATGGAACTGCGGGGCATTGCTAGTATTTTATTATATTTAATAAAAATTGACAAAAATATTACGGTGAAATATATATAAAACAGTCGAGTACTTTTTGTTACGATTTTTTAAATGATCTCGTCTCTTTTTATTGACGAATTATGACGCGTTTACGAGGGGCTAAGTTCTGGTAATTGAGCGTTCAGATAAACTAAGGGACCAGCTCCCATAGTCAGAATGACATTCAAAATCTGATAACACATACATTGTTTGAGCGTTTTATTGGCCTTATCGTATTTAGAATGTCATCTTGTTTATAGGATCAACTCCTTAGTCAAGATGACATTTTAAGTTGAACACATAAAAAATTATGGCACGGACGAAGTACTTAGAATATCGCCTTGACTAGTAGGACTTATAGGTAGTGATTACATGGCGAAAAAATAAATAAACTGTTAATGTTTTCATTGACAATCTTGTTCAGGTTCCTCTGTAACTGTTATATCATTAACTATTTGACCGATGTTGTTAACACCGGAGCCATTGTTAGCCACGATTGAGTTCGCAGCATTGTTGGAGGAGCCGCCTGCGCCAGAGTTGTCAGGAACAACGATGATCACGATACTTTCTGCGGGAGCTGAATATGCAGCGCCGATCAAGTACGCGCAAAACAGCACCAAAATGATCTAAAAATAAAAAAAATATATATCAACACTGAAAAGCTAAGAGTGAGTAAATCCGCAAATGCACCATTTTTCATCAGAATACAAAAAATATATTATTTCCATATTTATCGACTAACGTTGTAATTTAGACACTATATTTATGTTTTGTTATGAAACAGATTGTCTTTAACGTTTTTTTTAACCGACTTCAAAAAAAGGAGTAGGTTATCAATTTGTCTGTACATATTTTGTTACCTCATAACTTTCGACTTGGTGAATCGATCTTAATGATTCTTTTTTTATATGAAAGGTGGTGCTTGTCGTAGGGTCCCATTTTTTAAAATCCATTTCTGATGATGGCATTCATGAGAAAACGGGATAAGTCTTAAATTTGGATTAAGCATGTGCTCGACAAATTTTAACAAAAAAAGAACCGACTTCAAAACAAACTCTTACATCGACTCCAAATATAAGAATACGAAGAACTCTAAAAAAGAATACGCAATTATTTTATATTATATAGATATAGAGCATATTAATATATTTGTAAGAGTTTGCTACAAAGGCGGTTCTTTTTTTGTTAAAAGTTATATTTTTTAAGCAGTAGCAACTCCAGTAATACGAGAGAACGATTTGTTTCATTTTCTTTTATAATAAAAGAAATTGTAATTATTTGAAATCTACTGTCAACATAAGCATCAAATAGATGGTAACGTACATTAAATGCCAAATTAAAGTTTAGGCCGACAAATTTGTACGGTAACTGGTACAAATAAGTTATCGCAACATTGCTTACCCTTGAGTCCATGTTGTACAAGTGTGAACTACTCGTAAAACTGAAAGTGCTAGCTATTTATTGCAACTGGGTTGATGGAAAAGCAGGTGCTGATAACAACTAACTAAATAATACTAAATTAACAAACTTGTTTGCACCAACATTATTCTATATTACAACAATTGAAATAATAATTAGACGATTTAAATTCATAACTTACAAAAAATCGATTTGTCTCTAATTCAAAGATGGCGTTTTTAGACGGAACACTTTTTAGGAATGCATTTCGGCACCCCAACCGATCAGTTATCGGTTGGGAGTGTGGGTCTCGCTGGAAACGAACGGAATACCCAGCGAAACCCGTGTGATTCTATAGTGAGAAGCTAGAGCTCCGTGTTCATTTAGCTTCGCAAAACCATTTGTCCAAGATAAAGGAAAACCCCGTCTTCGTCCTCCAGGTTTCCTCCGACAGCAAGAAGAAACATCCTCGCGTTCCCTAGTGTCTCTTTCTGGGTAATAACCGACTAGCAAAAGGAGGCATTGATCTCCAGGTTGTATCCGTATACAACTTATTATGCTGGCTAACGAGAAATCCCAACCCGTCGGCGGTAACAAAAGCTATCCAGTCCGAGCCTACTGCCACCGAGTGATGCGTCGTGTCAATAGGAGTACTACACTGATGGCTGTCCCTTCACACCTAACAATTTGGTTTGTTTTCGCCGGGAAATGCATTTATGCACCCTAAATAGCGTCGGCAGGGTAAGTCTTAGCGTAGGTGAAAACTCGCAATACTCAGAAAAACCCAGCGGAAACCTCTTCATTCATAAGTGGAACGTCATAGGAGCGCTAGCACATGTCTTTCTGTTGTCCCTGATAAGTTTGGCCGAGAGTTCACGAAAGCGGCATGACGGGAACAAAGCAACCGTGGCCGGTGAGCACCAGCATCATTTTGTAGGAAGGCAACCCATGTCTCCTGCATAACCATTGATCTAGATGAGGACGGATTGCCGCCACTATGGCTCCACCAGCTACTGGGGCACCAAGGCCCTTATTACACCTCTGGATTAATGAGATAGGTTATTGATATTACTTGTCTTATAAGAGGTTTTAAGGAGGCGAGAATTTGCAGGTCTTCAAATCTTTTCGTTTTACACTTATGTCTCGATCGAAATAATAAAGGAATGTTTAAAAGGCGAAGTTTTGGAGATCTTGCAGCAGTTTCTTGTGGAATTCTATTTTTTTTTCACAAATGTATGTGACGGTTTCTTATATTGGTTGAAACGTCGATGAATAGAAAGGACGATTTAAAAAACGGAGGCAAAGCTTTCAATACTTTTATTCCTAGTTGTCAGATGGCTCTGTATATGGTTCATCATTTGCTACTTGTCCAATGTTGTTGACAGCAGAGCCATTGTCAGCTATGATGGAGTTCGCAGCGTTATTGGACGTACCGCTTGCATCAGAGTTGAATGATGCAATGACAATCACAACGCCTTGGGTAGGGGCCGAATATGCTGTGCCAATTAGGCACGCAAAAAAGAGCACCAATGAAATCTGAAAAAACGAATATTCACCTGTTAATATTGACGAATTTTATTTATGAGGAAATTTATTATTCATATAATTATCCTTGGTGCACGTTAAGCCGGCAGTCCAGCGCCACATATCCATTCGGTCGTGTCGTATTTGCTGTCCCGTCGGACTGGGGGAGTGCAGGAGTAAAGAGTTCAAACGTTTTTGCGCATACACTTGCACACTTACGTAACATCTCCTCTAACATGGCCAATCTCCTTATGAGATTGGTAGTCGTGACTGAAATTCATTTAGGAGAAAATTAGATAACAATTTTTATTACTTTTTCGTAGGTTGAGGAGGGAGAAGGGCCTTTGCGCCCTAACATCAGGAGGATTGCTTATTTTTTAATTTCTTCAGAGCAATTTATTAATAATTTCTTAAAATACAGGGGACGCAGTTATTATACTCAGTGCCACAAATTGAAATATGTTTATTTTAGTTTAGAGTTACATCAACAAAGTAAATAATATAAACCCTTAAAGACTACTTATAACAATTGTGCTATGTGTCACCTCAGTTATAGGTATAAACATATATGGAGAAAAGGGAAGTATAGGCAACAATTTTAGAATAAGAATAAAAAAAATGATCAAGTATTTAGACTAAATAAGTAACTACAAATTTTGAACACTGAGAGAAATAGTTCTTCTTGTTATATTTTTTAGAGATTCTATTTAACGTAGAATAATAGCCAATACGTTCGAGGGTATTTCGGAACAAATGGAAAATATTTGTCACATCGCGGTATTCTCGTTGGAACGACATTGCTTGTTTGAGATGTTACAATAAACAAAGTTGTTTCGTCCACATTTACTCTCGACTAATACCTCGCGAACAGCGCTGCCTGTTGGATCCAAAACTGTGTGTTTAGTCTTTTATATATTTATTCTGAGGCGTGTCTTTGCTGGTATTATGGTAACCTATCACAGCCGAAGCGTCTCACCAGCACAGACCTACATATTTCCAAATTTCTTCTTCTTCTAATGAAGTGATCACTTGCACCATTACTCCTACGAGGCTGTCCAAATTTTATATAACAAAGAGCAATTTCATTTATTGGTATGTGACATTAAAAATAACTTACCTTTGAATTCATGTTCGAGAATAATGGCATAAAATTGAAAACTATCCACTATTTATTGCAACTAGAAGTAAGGTTGTAGCAAAAGCAGTTTAGTTGGTAATGATAACCCCATTAAAATCATAATTTATTGCTTGCACTATCATAATTAATTGTTTAATTCTATAGCAATAAATAATTAATTAGCGATCTATGTATATTTAAAGTTTCGTGAAATTATAATCGAACATTATTTGAAACAAGGAAACTGACATCTTTCCAGTGGGCAAGCCCTAAAATTTTATACGAGATGGCACGTAACTTTTACGACTGCAAATGTAGCAATAAAAACTGGCTCAGTTGATGTTTCTCTGACCAATACAATTAGGATATAGACGAAATAAGTATCATGAATATATCAAAAACATATGCAAATATTTCAAAAACTTGTATATAAAAAAAAATTACGATGATTTTAAAACTACAATTTTTCTTTTGGACAACATCTTATTTTTTACATTGTGGTATAGAAAATACATAAAATCCTATTTTGATCCTTATATCTCTCTCAATCACCTAGCTCAAATTCTTTTTTAATTTCCTTTTTTAAGAGTAAAAGCGTCAGTTGTCAACCTCAAAAAAATATCAAGTCCGATTCGATTGTAAACCGATTAACAATCTGTGCGCCGTTAAGGGGCTTTTGTATTTTTAATAATACAAGTTTCATTGTAAACTCACACACAAAAATTTAACTATAAAATGAAGTATAAATAAATATAATTATAATCAAGAAAGACTAAAATTCTTTGAGAAAATTTTTAACATATTTATGTAACTTAAGGCCAAATAACATATTTCTCAAAATTTCAATTTAATTCATGCGTTTTTTCTTAATCCGAATACATGCCATTAGTAAGTCTTCAATATCTTCAGTTACTCCATAAACTGCACAAATCAAATCAAATCAAATCAAAATATCTTTATTCAAGTAGGCATATTACAGCACTTTTGAATCGTCAAATAATATATTTTTTTTTCTTTTCCGCACTCTTAATTCTAATGCACGTCTGATGATGATACTCCAGAACGACTTAAACGGTTCCTTCGCGCCCGATCCGAGAAGAGCCCACAACACACTCAGTCGGGTATTTTGTTTTTTTGTTATCATCATCACAGCACAATTAGGAGAAGAACTCTTCCTCAAAAGATATTTGAGCTTGCCTAAAGGCATATGTCCAGACCTTACTCTAAATACTATTACTAATTTATTTCTATTAATATTTTAATATATCCTATTATTTATTTATTTATACTTTATTGTAGACCACACAAAGTAATTATACATAATGAAGGATACCTTAACTATGTAAATTAGTGACAGACAAATGGCGGTCTTATCGCTTTATTTCATTTCTTCCAGACAACCTTAAGGAAGGAGACTTGGTAAAGAGTTTAAAGGTACACTACATACATTCATACATAAATATGTCTTTTTAATAGCCATAATAATTATTAAATGGCAGAACAATGTTTGTTAAGTCAGCTAGTATCATTCCAAATTTTCATTGACATCTTCTCCCCGTGTAATCGTTAATTAAATACAACTTTTTATTCATCTACCCGCGATCAAATAATTAAGAAATGTTCAATGGATAATAATACAGTTTTTGCATCCAAGAGCTTATTAATTACATTTTGATCTGCTTGAAATTTAAAATGTATGTAATATATTTCTTTGGATAAGGAATATTAAATAAAATATATACACAAAGTGCCTCATTGGTCTGTTTTCTAACTTGTTCGGTTACAGATATGAGGACCCTGGTTTCGAGTTCCGGAATAGGTGAATTCAAAATTCCCTTACATCGGACGATAGAAGGAATAGAGAGTGCATTTTTGTACTATACCTGCCAATCCACAATGGAACAGCGTGGTGGGTTTAAATACCCAGCAGTAGAACGTTAAAGAGCTGCTACTTTTAAAACATATTATGTAGTACATTAATTGGAGCTATCTCGTAAGGTTTAGCCAATGTTTGTTACGACATCACATTAAAAATCTTTGATATTTGGGTCTTTTTGTATATATTATATACATAAAGGTTATCTTTGATATCTATAGATAAAAACTGCGTTGAATAGTTTAAAAGATATTAGAGTTTTTACTATGTAACAATTAACGTAGAATAGTTATTGGTAAAAAAAATCTTTCAAATATACCATATAATCGTATGTTTTGTTTAGAGAATACAGGCAACATAAGTACGATAAGTGAAGTAGGATATCTGAATAGGAAATTGGGCTGTTAAGGCATTTGTAGTCAAAGTAGCTTTTAACTAATCAACACAGCAATTGTTTCTTTTTATTTCTAGTTTAATTACGTCTGCCTGTCAATTTGAGTGTAAATATTTATGGCTTTGATAATATTTGCATTAATTAAGTCGTAACGTGTCAAGTTATAATTTTATTATTTTCGTTGTTTTTAGTAATGACACAATATAGCATGTTTGTTAACAAATATTGTATACGAACATTATAAAAAAAAGTGTACAAAGTACATATGTCAGAAGTGAAACTTCTCTGGCAAAATCATTTTTAAGTCTTGTTTATGTTTATAAAAATCTAAAACTTTAGATTTCCGAGACTTAGAGGGAGGGAAAAGGGAAGATATGTCGAATATTTATACAAATACTTTATCGAAATCTTAATTTCCGAATTGTAAATAAAAATGCCTTCTGTTTTTTTGTCAATATTAGAAATTATTAATTAAATTAGGTTTTAATTTAAAATTTAGAAAAGAGATATTATGAAATATTTTTAATTTATATTTTATAAAAGATCTTAAATTGTTAAATGCCACATGTTATTTGTAAATATTAAAACTACCTGACCTTCAATCGAATTAGCATATAAAAAGCATATAAAAGGAATGAGTTGCGGTCAACGTTATCTACGTATGGTGTGAGCGGTAGTCTGATTCAAGCATTGAAGTCTCTCTATGAGGGTTCTAGTGCCTGTGTCAGAATAAACGGAGCGTACACGGAGTGGTTTCCTGTCGAAAGAGGTGTTCGACAGGGATGTGTTGCGTCACCATGGCTGTTCAACCTTTTCATGGATAAATGTTTGACAGATTTAAAAGAATGTATGTATGGGTTAAGAATGAATGAATTACTCATCAAATGTTTACTCTACGCTGATGATCAAGTAATACTTGCGTCATCCGCTAACGAGCTTCAGGAGATGCTAAATATTATGAATGAAGCTTTGAAAGGGAAAGGAATGAAAGTGAATGTAAACAAAACGAAAGTTATGCTTTTTGAACGAGATGAATCTATGATGAATGGCAATATTTTGATAGATGGGGAACAAGTGGAAGAGGTGAAAGAATTTGTATACTTGGGATCTAAATTTACAAAAGATGGAACATGTGAAAGTGATATCGAAAGGAGAGTGAATGCAGGGAATATGGTAAATGGTGCTCTGCATGCTTTTATGAATAGCCAGATGGTGTCTCAAAGGGCTAGACTGGCAGTGCATGCTGGAGTGTTGGTGCCAACACTTATGTATGGTAGTGAAAGTTGGGTATGGCAGAAGAATCACAAAAGT
This sequence comes from Elymnias hypermnestra, assembly GCA_015832385.1. NCBI lineage: Eukaryota > Metazoa > Arthropoda > Insecta > Lepidoptera > Nymphalidae > Elymnias > Elymnias hypermnestra. Next base: position 1,717,641 of record JACTOM010000922.1, on the reverse strand, counting down.
AAAATAAATGCGGTAGAGATGAGAGCGTTGAGAAGCATGAGTGGATTAAAACTGAGTGACAGAGTGAGAAATAGTGTGATAAGAGAACGTTGTGGTATAAAAGAAGACGTAGTGACTAAAATTGAGAAAGGTATGCTTAGATGGTTTGGGCATGTAGAGAGAATGAATGAAAGGAGACTGACAAAAAGGATTTATGAGTCAAGAGTGAATGCGAAAGTTGGAAGGGGAAGACCAAGGCGAACGTTCCTGGACCAAATCCAGGACATTTTAAATAACGGCCAGGTCAAGAGTACTCTAAACCGACGAACTTGTATGAAAGGTTTAATGAGAATGAAAGAAGCGAAGGAGATATGCAAGGATCGTGGCAAGTGGAAGGATGTTGTATCTGCCTACCCCTATGGGAATGAGGCGTGATGCTATGTATGTATGTATGTAAAGCTGCAGATCTTCGTGACGCTAATCACGCAATTCTTCACTTCAATAAGTAATATTTTATTAATAATATTAGGAGTTTAGTAAGTTAGTAAGGGCTTTTTGCTATAAGTTCTGGTCTCTAGGTATAATTTTAAAAACTTCTGCGTCATTACTTAATTAATATACCTAATAGTTAAGCAACAAATATTCATTGTAGGTATTCGTGAGGTATTATATAAGTTCATACCTCTGTATGAATCCTTGTCCTATTAAATGTCTGTTAATTATAAATTTCCAATTCAAAATAACATTTTCAATATCGAAAATTTAAGTTGAAAACTTAACCTATTCATTGGTATGGAAATAAATAGTTTTATACATTGTTTATAAAAGGTAAAAAAACCAACATCGTATCTTGACCTGTTTAATCTTATAACTTATTTGGCTTATATTTCATATTTACAACATTGTCAAAAATTTGTTGGAAATTTAAACACTTTACCCAAATAGTTTAAAATATTAGTGGGAATATATTCTTTGAGAGCATTTCCAATATTGTTTATAGTATTTCCGCCTGTTGTATTGGATACTATGCTGCCTAATCCTCCTGTTGGCAAGCTGCTGTTGTCATCCGAGCAATTTACTTTTTGAATTATGCATAACAGAGTAACAACATAAAAAATAATTACCTGAAAAAGAAATATAATTGAGATCAATATGAGGAGAGTTAGGCGTCAGTTTAACTCATCTCCTTATTGGAGAATACAACGCAAACTATAAGGAATATTTATTCATTTAATATATTTGACAGCCTCGCTGATGAAATGGTTCGAGTAATCGCTTTGCTGGAGCGGCCTTGGGTTCGAGCCCCGGTAGGGTGAATTGAAGAGATTGTATTTTCAATTTTGTCTGAGTCTGGTCTCACCATCAAAGAGATACCTTTAAGCAAAGAGATTGTGTTCCAGTAAGATGCTGTGTAGGATATATACTGTAGCTATTTTAAGGTGTAGTATCCAGTCACATTTCGTTAAACAAATTTACACACCTAATGGGAATATCGAACTCCCCATATAGTTCAAGTCGTGGAGTTATTGATAATGTATAACATGTGTTGATGGAATGTGATCGTAAGGGTCCGTTCGCACAGACCGGCTCGAACAGAATAGCAGATTTTGACCGCAATAAAAATAGAGTGTTGGGTTGTTGAAATAAGGTTTAATTTACATTTCACCTTTTGTGTTCAAGCATTTTCACTAACAAAAGAGGTGAAATGTAAAAATAAACCTTATTACAACTACCCAACACTCTATTTTAATTGCGGTCAAAATCTGCTATTCTGCCCGAGCTGGTCTGTGTGAACGGACCCTAATGCGGAAGAACGAGGGAAATACCTTACTGTTAATTTTGATGTAGGCTTGTATAACAGCATCTTGGCCTCTCCTTTGTCAGAGAAGGTTAGGGTGTTGCGTACACAGCTATGAGAATTGTATTAGTTGCGTACGATTGTGTTAGTTATAAGTATCTGTTTATTGCTTTACGCGAGTGACATAGTCACTAAGTGAAAAAACTCCTTTATAATAAATAGAGATTTAAATAATTGCCTCATCACAGATCAGCGCGCTTCCATCTTAGATTATATCATCACTTACCATCAGACAGTGAGTGATTGATTACAGTCGAGGGCTAAACGTGTCAGCAATAAAAAAAAAGTCCTCGTATCACGTTTGTTGCCAAACTCATCTAATATGGCTCGATTGATTCTCATGAAATTTTGTGTGCTTATCGTGTAGGTTTGAAAATCGGTTTACATCTATTTTTCATACCCCCGAATGGTGATCTACCCCAAAGAAATTTTTTTGACACAATTTTCGATAATAAACTTTCATCCTTTTACCATTTTTTAATAGCAAACAAGTAAACTGCCCATTAACGTCCTACTACTGGGCGCAGGCCTCGTAGGAGAGAGGGTTATTAGAGCATAGACCACGCAGCTCCATTTCGGGTTGGCAGACATAGTACACAAGAGTATTCTCTATTCCTTCACTCTCATAGTCCAATGTGAGTGCAATCTGACACAACCGGAGATAAATTAGACGCAGGACTGACGGCTTGACGTGTTTCCCAAGGGACGGGTTTGGATCACACCGCCAACTTCCTAACTTCGGGCAAATATTGAGGAAAATCTTAATAGAAAACTCAATATCGGTTTGTTTCGAACCCACAACCTCATGACTGTGGCCGAACATGCTAACGACTAGACCAATGATGCAGTTATTTTAATATAATATTGAAAACTTCCTGTAATTTAGGTTACATATATAACGAAACTAATAAATTTTTCGTTACGATAACTACAACATTCATTTAAATTGTATGGTTTTAAAGATCATAATAATGAAAATTTTAAGCTAAAATATTTAATTTAATTCATATTATACGTAAACAATATCTTAGAAAATAAAATGCGCATAGTGGCTTATCAATAATAGATATGTTGTCGCATCCTTAATTAAAAAAAAGAGGAATTATCCTACCATAATTTGTTTTAATATGTCTCTACGAAAAAGGTTGCCAAGATTCTTATATTGCAACAAATTTACACGAAACATTGATAAATTATATAAAATTTTTGTTGGTGTAAGACGTATATAAATCTATTCAGATTTTCATAGACAAACAGACAGACGGGTCTTATGTTTTTAGTTGTTTATAATATGTAAGGATAGCAGTTAAAACTTACTTTGTAAGCCATGGCGATAGAAGACTGGAGTGACAAAAGTGAATGAATGTGGTGACTAAATATGCGATTTTATACAACACTGTTATCTATTTATTTCCTTCAAATTCCTTTTTAAATGACAACGTAACATCCGTTTATCTATTATATGTTTTAGTTTTATGTATGTTTTTTTATAGCTAAAGTATAAAATGTATTGCTTTCAAATTATTGATTAAAGTTTTAGCACTATTTCAACTTTCGTCGTCTATTACTATTGTTTTAACGATTCTATATTTTATGAGTGTCTAATAACACACCTTGATTCGTTTCCTCGAGTCTGAGGGTCGTAACAACGATCTCCAATGAGAAATTTTCTCTGAATAATGGAACGCCATTTGTCTCTGCTTTTAGCGACGTGTAAGGCATCGTAGACGGAAGTTTGCTCTTTTGTCATTAACTTTTCCAGTTATTACGAGCTTTTCGAGGCTATCACCCTATTTCCTGGCATATTACCAGGGAACAGGGTGATAACCTGTGCCCAAAGTACTCGAGTATTTTTTTGAAGCAGATGGTGGAAAGGAAGCTAGATGATCTCCATAACTTCTTGTACGAACTTACACATAATAAATGGCGTCTTTCTTGAAATGAAACTTATCCTATATCCTAAGCCGCAATAAATCGACAATTAAAAAATACCATCAAAATAGATTAAATAGTTTCGGAGTTCTTCGCTGTCAAAAACTCTTATACAGCGTTATTATATATGTAGAGTACAATGAAAACATTCAAAAAATTCAATGACTTCAGGAAATCTATAAATATTAAATAATTCAAAGGCTTTCTCGCGGATAAAAACCCCGGTTACAATTCTCCTTTTGTTCCAAACCAACGTCAATATATTCTATTTTCTTATTTTAATGGTTAGGTAATTAAACTGTAATTATAAAAAATATTATATAAATTGATTACATTTATATAAAAAGGTGAGATATGTAGCAGTCCATTAATGTCCCACTATTGGGCACGAAGGGTTTTTAGAGCAAAGACCCTCCACGCTGGTCTACTGCGGATTAGCAGGGATAGTACACTCTGTTCCTTCACTCTCATAGTCCGATATGAAGGGAATCCGACGCGACTGGAGAAAGATCAGGCAATTTATGTGAGAATCTGGGTTTAAAAGGCAAATGTATTTTTGCATATTTTTATCGCGTTCAACACAGTTCATATAATTATTTTATAATAATATAATACCTGTTCTCGGTAGTGTTACGTTCATAGTTCTAGATACCATGAAAAGTGTTTTTATTCATATTAAATTATTTCAACAAAATCAATTTATACCATTAAAACCATCACTTCTACTCTACTATAAAAATGTATAATTACTGAAATATCTTGATTTATATGAAATAGAAAATGTTAAATATAAAAACACCAGTTTGATTCAATGTTTTATTAATAAAATGAAATATTATTACAGGAGTCCCGTATCAATTTTACATATCATTGTTGAACTTTAAATACACTGATCAACTTGTTGGTGACGTCAGTTGTATTTATATCTTTCAAAACTTTTCCGTAATTGTTGATATAATTGCCCCATATCGAATCTGCTGATCCTCCAGCTGATCCACCATCTCCAGCTCTTGGTGCACAATGCAGTGTCTGCATTATACATACCACCAAAAGGATGTTGATAATAAAAACCTGAAACACACAATCACCTAGATATATACAATATAAGCAGTTCTGTTGTAGCAACCCATTAATCACCATTAACAATCGTCACTCATTCGAGAGAGGGTTTTTATTGGATAGACCCATCACGCTCATCCACTGCGGGTTGGCAGGCTACAAGCACCCCTGAAATAGTCCCCTTTTTTTCGCTGGGTAATGCATTTATGCACAAACCCCGACCCATAGATCGAGAGTGCGGGACACGGCAATGGAGGAAACCTCGCAATACCCACTAAAACCTCGCGAAATCCTCTTCATCCTTGAGTGAGAGGATCTGCTTGCGTTTTCCTATCTGGTGTTTCGGATGAGTCCGACTGAGGATGCATGGAAGCGGAAACGCAAACATGCGCCGGCTAGTATTCCGACTCCTTTGGCGGTAAGAGGGGGCATCTACTGCATTCTCCCTCTCCCGTTCCTTCTCACTGATGAGCACCGCGTTTACAATACTCTGTAAGATATGCAGGTTTCCTCACGATTTTTTCCTTTACCGAAAAGCACAATGATGAATTGGTAAGAATAACCAAGCACGTATATTTACGTGCTTGGTTATTCTTACCAATTCACTATTATGCACTATTATAAAGCGAACTTTGACGGTTCCTGCTGTGGATTTGAATCCACACTTAGCACCAATAGGTCATCATGGCTTTTGTTTTACAATATAAAGTAAGTAGCAACCCCTTAACGTCCCATTGCTGGGCAGATGCCTCCTTATTCATAAAAGAGAGGTTTTCTAGAGCATACACCCACCACCCTGCTCCGCTGCCAGGCATAGTGCACAGGTGCACTCTCTATTCCTTCACTCTCATAGTCTGACGTGACGGGAATCCGACGCAACTGGTCAGACATCAGCCGAAGACCGACGGCTTAACGTGCTCTCCGAGGTTACATTAAAAGAATAAGAAAATAGCTGCATTAACTATATCTATTTCGCCCCTTAATTAGACGAGAATTGAATCTACCGGATAAAGCTTTACTCTCTCTGAGTTAAAATATTATAATAAAACTTAATAATGTTTAAAACGACTATAATGATGAGTAAGGTCGCCAGTTACCTTGTAAGACATGATGAAACCGAATATCAACTTATGGCTCTAATAGGCAACCAATTACGACTTTATACTATTCGCTTATCAAGACACATTAATACAATTGTTTTTAAAATATGTACAAAGAATTCAAATACGCATCTAAAAGAAATAAATACGAAATTATGAAGGTAGATTGCGTTTTAATTAGAACTAATTAAGCAGTTGTAATTATTCATAGTCTTTTATCTATTTTAAACTGATGTATATAGTTTTATGAATTGAAGTTCCACAAATAACTATAATATAAAAGCAAGTATTAGAAAAGGTACAGAAATCAATTCTTATATTATCTAGTATGGAATTGTTAAACTCATTATATAAGAAGAAACCTTTAAACCTTTGAAGGTGGGTAGGTGTACAATTTTTTCGCAAAATAAATTTTAATTAATGTTTAAACAAATAGTACATATGCACAGAAGTTATTAATGGATAAATACGAAAATATTTTAGTAACGATTAAAAAAAAAGTTTATATATATTTAGAGAGAGAGAGAATTCATTCATAAGGCGATAATAGAAAAGAAGGCGAACTATGTTGAAATAATACATGAACTATAATTTTTGTTACTTTAATAAGCTTTAAAGAAGCGTAACGTACACGATCGTGACGGTTCACTATTGTTCAATAACCATAAAAAAGTACGTGCGTACAAAGTACATATATCAGAAGTAAAACTTCTTTGGCAAACTGATTTTTAAATCTTGTTTGTATGTATACAAATCTAAAATATTAGATGTCCGAAACTTAGAGGGAGGGAAAAGAAAGATATTTTAGTAATTCAATTATCATTAAAATATTAAAAGAATCAGTAAAAATTAATACAAATTATTAATTTAATTCTTTTAATTTATTTTTCGATATTCAAAGTGTTTCACACTGCGAATGCGATCTGAAAATGGAAAATTATTTGAATGAATTCTTAAAAATAGTTAAAGGGAATTATTAAAATACATTTATTTTATATTGTTTAAAAAATTTAAACAATATAAAAGAAGAAGATACATATTAAATTAAAATTCCTCCTCGTAATAAAAAAAGATTTTTTTTGAAATAGCAACCTAACGTAACCTAATTAATAATAATAATAATTATTATTATTTATGTATTTATTATAATATTATATTAGTAATTGTTTATGTAGGTATATGTATTATTCCATATTTTTGTATATAAGTAATTATTATAAATTTATTTATATATAATAATAAACATATATATTCTCTCGTAAACAGGCGTGAGTGTCAGAGTGGATAATAATAATAATAAGTTTTATTCAAGGCAACATTTGGCCCTAATTGTTAAAATAAAAATACCTTTTAACTATGTTAGTGACAAATAGAATATAATAATACAGAAAATAAATGAAATTAAACTAAATTAAATACAATTAAATTAAATCAAATCAAATCAAATTAAAATCAAAATCACGACTATCATTTAAACAAATGTGAAAATACTGTAAATATAAAGACGACGACAACCCTCAGGTTGTCCCTAGGCATCATTTCTGTTGCTCGTCAGATGAACAGACAGCCAATATGTGAATATAGGGCTAGGCATCATCACACAAATCGTTTTAATAATGCTGTTATGCGATGCCCTCATTCTCTCCCAAAAAGAGGCAATGCGTGCCCTCATAACAGCATGAAAAAATTAAAAAATTGAAAAAATTTAAATTTATACAAAATCATTGTAAATATATTATTAGCATGGAAATTTATTTTTTTAAATATTATTTCGTAAAGAGAATTAATGAAAGATTTTATGAAAAATAGTATGTTAAATTATTAAATGGTGAGAAATTAAAATGCCATATGTTATTTGTATAGTAAACCTTCAAACGAATTAGTATAAAAATGCTGCATATCTTCGTTAAGCTATTCACGCGTTACATCCGTAAAAATTTTACCCTCTCGCGGCTAAAGAAGTTTTACTTCAAAAAAACTACAACACGGTCCAGCTGTTACGTAATTCCATAAGAAACGCGTGTTTTAATGTATCACGATATTTTTAAACCTTAATTATATTATGATTCAGAGAGACACAAGTTTTTATTAAAATTATGTATTTACTTTAATTTATAAATTAAAACTTTTCGCGCGCTTGTAAAAGTTTCCACATTAAATATTACAATAAGAATGTCAAAGAATAATCTTTCAAAGAATCGATGGGATGGTAATTGGTCACGACTATTGGTAAGGTTAATGGTAATTTACTTGTATATATTAATATTTAACAGAACCGTGAAATTGTATGTAAGTAGTAATGTTTAGTATCAGTGTATATGCAGAGGCAGTGAAACTTTTTGGGTTATATTGTACTAGCTGAACCCACGACTTTGTCTGCGTGTAATGTTTTTAGGTAGCAATTTCATTAGTTTAGGCAAATTGTTTTACAAATAAAAAACATGACCTCTACGCGGCAAACGGAATATTCCTACCAAATTTCAAGTCTCTACGTCTTACGGTTCCTGAGATATCGTGATGAGTCAATAGTAAAACTACCGCAATCCCCCTTGCGGTTGGAATTTCGTCAAATCCATCCTCCAGCTGAACTCTACTCGGCAAAATAAATATTCCTTCCAAGTCTCTACGCCGTCAATAGATACCTGGATATATCTATTATATATAAAAATTACATTTGTTACAATATAAACCACAATAGCAACAGCCTCATTGGTCTAGTGGTTTCGAGACTCTGGTCGGTCGAATTCAAAAATGGATATTGGGTGTTGGGCGGTGTGATCTCCACCCCTGTGCTTCGGAGAGCACGTTAAGCCGTCGGTCCTGCGCCTGATCTCTCTTCGCTCGTATAGGATTCCCATCACATCGGACTATGAGAGTGAAGGAATAGAGAGTGCACTTGTATACTATGCCTGCCAATCCGCAGTCGAGCAGCGTAGTGGGTTATACTCTATAACCCTGTCTCATATGAGTGAGGTGGCCTGTGCTCAGCAGTGGTACGTTAAAAGGCTGCTACTTACCTTAACCACAAAGGCAGCCAATGTGACCGAGCGGTGAGATACGTGATTGATTGATGATTTTAAATCCATCATTGCGATTTACGGTAAATGAAATTATCGAGAGATAATTTGCATATCCTGTAAGTATTCTGGGGTACACGCAGGCTGCCAACTCGCATTGGAGTAACGTGCTCTAAAAACTATCGCACGTATGAGTAAGGATGTCTTTACCCAGCATTAGAACTTTAATCGGATGCTTACCTTTACCTTTATCGTAACTTTTAATGTGACAACGTCTTATAAATTGATAGCTTGTCACGTAAGTTAAGAAAATGTTCATCAATGTGATTTTCACATGAATCGGTCTCATTGGTCTAGTGGCCAGCTTGTTCGACTACAGAAATATGTCTTGGATTCGTGTCCAGGGTCGGGCGCATTAAGAAACTATATGAAGTATTCTATTTTCTTAATATTTACCGGAAGATGGGGAGTTGGCGGTGTGCTACATCCCCGTGATTTGTAAAGCACGATAAGCCGCCCGCGCCTGATCTCTCTCAGGTCGTGTCGGAATGCCGTCACATCGGACTATGAGAGTGAAGGAATAGAGAGTGCACCTGTGTTCTATGCCTGCCAACCCGTAGTGGACCAGCGTGTTGGGGCCATGCTCCAAAAACCCTCTCTCCTATGAATGACGAGGCCAGTGCCCTGCAATGGGACGGTAATGGGCTGCTTCTTACTTTAACTTATGTAGGCTTAAAAAGCCCTTTGGAATCGTTAAATGAAGTTTTATTCTCGTAATAACAATTAGCGATTGATGCTATATTATAGAACGATTTAAAATCTAAAGGGACCTGTTCAGAGAACAACCCACAACAAACTTAGTCGAGCATCATTTTATGTCAGTGTCATTACAAAATAATTTTAATTTTAAGCAGTTTACTCACTCCCTTGCTTTAATAAGTAGGTACTCATTAAAATTTTGCTTTCTGTCCAAAGATGGTTTTAAGTTTACTCAGGGACATCTCGATAACCTCTTCTCTGGATTTAATGTAGGATATTTTTATTTTCTATTCTTATGTAGTAATGGGGCTAAACCACAATTGTAATAAAACTACAAGATGTTCCCGAAAATGTCAACTGCGTTGTTCAAATGATCCCATGTAGATGAGGGTAAATTTTTTATCGATCGAATTATCAATCTAAACCATTCTCGAATCTACCTGAAGAGTCACAAAAAATTTCAACAAAATCGGTCTCTTTAGGAGTTTACCAAAGGTTATAAATAAATAAGTAAGTAGCAGCCCATTGGTGGTCATAGTTCACTCGAAGGAGAGGGGGTTTTTAGAGCATTGACCCACCACGCTGTTCCACTGGGGGTTGGCAAGCATAGTACACAAGTACATTCTCTATTCCTTCACTCTCATCGTCCGATGTGACGGGAATCCAATACAACCGTAGAGAGATTATCAAAAGGTACAAAAAAAGAATGGTATATTAAAAGTTACAAACAATTCTAATCTATTTGTAACTGGTTTACCTTAAACAATAGTGAAGTTTAATTTCCAAATAAAACATACTTTGTGCTAAAATGAGATATCTATTTATTTAAGTTCTCGTTTGCAAAAATTTAATGATAGCATCACGTTGTTCTTTTGTCAAATTTCCGAATCCACTACCGCCTGCTGCCGATACATAATGTACTGTTTGAATGATGCACAGCACCATAACAATGTTGTATATAAATACCTGAAAATACCAAGAAAATAACTAATTAATAATATTACTAATTAACAAAATAACTAATTTCAGTTATGATCCCCTATTGTGAGTACGTGAAACCATAAGAGGTAATTGCCATTTAACGGATTCGTAAAGAAAACCAATAAAAACACAATATACTGATAGCAGAACTTTAATAAACAATAAAAAACAAAGGAATAAAATATGTTAAAATTAAATCATAATTCCAAATGATATCTGCTAGAATAGGTCTTACTTGCTTCTTAAGTATTATGCAGATTTCCTCACGATGTTTTCCTTCACCGAAAAGCACATGGATTGAAAAGAATTATCAAGCACGTTAGTTTCATTTTTATAAAGAAAAACTTAACTTATGTCTCTAAATAAGAATCCACCCCGCTCACGGCTTTCAAGTAGTACATACTTAATATCTAAACTAATATTATAAAGAAGAAACATTTGTGTTTTTGTATGTAGGTATGTATGTTTGTAACGTTTTTACACAATAATTACTGGAGTGATTTCAGAAATTTTTTCACCATTAGAAAGCTGCATTTTCGCTCAGTGACATAGGCTATATAACTTTCTCAAAAAAAAATAGGGATCCCTAATAAAAATACACTAATGTGACCCAAGGTGTGAAAAAATTAGACACTATCTGTCACCGGCTGCAGAAACTGTTGATGATAGAACAAAAAAATGTTGTACAATATTATAGTTTGTATTAATATCAACAAAAAACTCCAGGATATCACATATCCACTTACAGTAGTTATGCCACTATAACTACTTTTTTACATTTTCAAAGTTAATGAAAGTGGCAACAATAATCAAACCATAATCAAATGAAGTTTTTAATATATGTGAAATATTGTTTAACTTATAAAAATGAACTTCCATTCAAAAGATGAAACGGATTTAATAATGTCAAATAAATTGATCAAGTAATTAGTTGAGAGTACAATAAATATGTATAGATCACTTACTTTAAGTAACATGGTGCAATAGAAACTCAAGGAATGCTTCCAATAAGCAAACTTTCACGATTATATACTATTTTCGTATCTACTTACGTGGATAAAATTAATATTGTTTACATATTTATTGCGTCTACTATCTAATATTGCTAGAATTGAGTTCATAAACGCCTATTTAAATGCGAAATTAGTGCAAAGTTATTTGGGTAGTTTTCCAGTAGAATAATACAACAATAAAACTATTCCTTAAGTAGATTTTAAGATAATGTCTTTAAGATGTTGAATCCTTTTGGGCTTATTTTATTCATATACTCGTATATGTTTGATTTTAAAATCCCCTACCTAAACTAAAGAAAGAAATTAATAGTGTGTGCGAACAAAGTACACATGTCAGAAGTGAAACTTCTTTAACAAACCAATTTTTAAGTCTTGTCTATATTTATATAAATTGAAAACTTTAGATTTCCCAGAATTAAAGGGAAGGAAAGCGGAAGATATGTTAAGAATTTAATTCTGTTTAAAATATCAAAAGTGTCGAAAATGCCACGTGTTTATCATCAATATTACAAATTATTAATTAAATTTTGTTTTTCAACTTAAAATTTAGAAAAGAGAATTTATGTGTTTCGCAATCATTTTATGTTTACGAAAAATAGTATATGAAATTATTAAACTAGTAGCAAATGCCATATGTTGTTTATAAATATCAAAACTACATAAGCTGTAAAGGAATTAACCTAATAAAAGCTGCAACCATAAATATTTTAACATTTAAAAGAAACCATGCGTCGAGAATTTGGAGCAGGTGCACTAAATTTTGCATTTATTTAATCGTGAGGTAATCAGCCACTTTCGTTACTCATAATAGGGCCGAGAATACGAATTTCGCTACAGGTATGATGAATAGGATTTTTTTTGTTGATTCAATAAATTTTATGGTAAAATAAAATATCATTATATTACTGTGTCCAATTTATACATCATTGTTGAACTTTAAATACACTAATCAACTTGTTGTTTATATCGGTTGTGTTTATATCTTTCAAGATTTTTCCGTAATTGTTGATTGTATTGCCCCATATCGAGTCTGCTGATCCTCCAGCTGTTCCACCATCTTCAGCCCTTGGTGCACCATCTAGTGTTTGTATTATACACATCACCATAATAATATTGAAAATAAAAACCTGAAACATAAAAAGTTCGAGATCATAACTATTATATTTTTTAAGATTAGTGTTACATGACTAAATTTTTATTTTATACAGGGATCTTTGTAATTATATTGTCTCAAGTTTAATAAAAATTTCCATTTGAATCGTTGTGTCAACAACGACAGTGATTGGGGAAGGTGTTATTTTTCGAGAAGGGAGTTTTCAAGGGGAGATAAACGATGGTAGCACGTCAGAGCGATATACATTCAAATGTGGCACGAGCACAGTGAAATGTGAAATTACATTTGGAAGAAACGAAAAATAGTATTATTTATACATTATCGAAAACTAAATTAGAGTCTACAATAATATAAACCAAATAAATTTGGCCATCATTATATTCTTTAGTTTGACATTTTTAAATTCGTTATATCATTTGAATGGAACATCCGATTTTAATAATTTAAAAAGTATTTACAGATATTTAAACAGTCTGTAATAATATTTAATAAGATAAGGATTAATTTGGAGGTGTAAATAAGATGGTTTGTTTATTGACCGGAGTAATAATTGTGGCATCGCGATGACAGATTTTTTATAACAAATTTTTTCACGCCTTGGATTACATTAATGCATTTGTTTTGAAAAAGTTATATAGCTTAGATCACTCAGTAAAAATGCAGATTTCTAATGGTGAAAAAGATTTTGAAATCGGGCCAATGATTTTACTGTGAAAACGTGACAAACACAAAGTCGTGCTAGTTACACTCAAGAATGGCGGGTCTGATTTGAATAATCTATAATTTCTTGGACTTGTTTTCGCTTCAAATAGCAAAATAATTTTCAGGCATGCCGGAAAAATTCGCAAAATAATTTATAGTACAATAATCTCTCTCGAGATCTTCAAGACTCTTTGCCCTAATGACTTGAAGTTCAAGCTAAAAAGTAATAGCTTATTCAATATTCAGAAAATAAAAGAGGTATTCAATTCAAAATATTATAAAAAGACCACGATACAATTTATAACACGAGGTAGGTTACCTTGTATGACATGATGAACCTGAATATCAACCTATGGTTCTAATAGACAGCCCATTACGACTTTATACTATTCTCTTATCAAGACACGTCAATAAAATAGTTTCTAAAATATGTAATAAGGTTTCAAGTGAAGGTAGATTATGGCTTAAATAATAGCTTATAAATTGTCAATATCATTTTTATTTGAAAGGAAACCTACAGTACTTAGTAGCGGGAATAAAAAAAGTATTACAAGGTAGATAAATTTGTTATGTGTTTGTCGGAAATGTTATTTCTTTAAATTTATTAATGTAATCAAATATCCAAATATTTTTTTTTATAAATCGAGTAGGTTATTTTAACACTTTTAAACCTTTCATCCTTCCGTTGGTCCTTCGACCGGTTAAGAAGGATACATGAGGATGTCTGAGGATCATGGTCAGTAGCAGTGTAGCACCTGGAGAGAATGATTAGTTTCCATCGGTTTTGTCCAGTGCTTTTCTTACCACCGTGTAAAATTGGGAAGACGAGGAATTTTTTCCTTGGTCGGTCTATCTTGATGATGAACTGCTGCAAGATCGTTAGCCTTCTGTGTTCCTAACCATAATAAGTTTTTATAAACTTTCGCCGCCTCCACGCATTGTGTAGCCGAAGTATGATAGAAGGCCTCGTTGACATACTCGTATGGTGGCCAAACGAGTCTTTATTTTGAGTTTGTTTAGAATTGAAGCATTGGTGCGTTTCGCGGTCCAAGGTATTTTTAACATTCATCGCCAGCAGCACATCTTGAATGCATCAATTCTTTGCCTCTCTCTGGCCGGGATGGTCCACGTTTCCACTCCATACAGGAAGATAGAGAATATCAGGGCTCAGATCAAGCTGATCTTGATTTTGATACCAATTCCTCTTTTCTTCCAGATGTTGTTTAAACGGGTCATAGCATTTTTTGCCATTCCAATTCACCTTTTAATCTCACTTTTAAATCTTTAACTGTAGTCATATACTTATATATACCAATCTCGTGGTAGTGGATTAAACATCATTGGTCAATATTGTTTTTAAAATATCCAAGGTGTTGCAGTTACTGTTACTACCGGACGTTAATACCAAGACATGATTCTAAATTTTCTTGGCGATTTAGCATGGCCAGCTAGATCTCTAGATTTCACCGCACCAGACTTTTTATTATGGGTTTTTTTAATCGAAAATTTATTGTTAATAAGCCCCAAACAGTTCTATATATTAAAGATGTTATTCGTCACAAAAGTGAAGAAAATCAGCGGTTTCATGAAGGGATGTCATAAAAATTTCCTTTAAAAGAGCCAAAAGTTGCATAGCGAATCGCGGTCACCATTTAGCCGATATAATTTTCCAATCATTACGAAAAAAGAAATGTAAACACCAATTAAACTTATTATGAAAACCAAACTCACTTATATTTGTTATAGGTAAACAGAATGGCAGCGGGACTTTTGCCTCAACCTGTATAAGATTTTGTCGCACATTGTCTAAACTAATATTATAAAGAGGAAACATTTTGTATGTCAGTTAATATATATGTTTGTTACGTTTTATACTAAAAGTGATTGACCGATTTTAAATATTTTTTCACCATTATAAAGCTGCATTTACATTGAGTGACATAGACTATAATACTTTCTCAAAATAAAAAAATTAAGGATTCCTAAGAAAAGTGCAGTAATGTAACCCAAGGTGTGAAACAAAAAATCTGTTATTGCGAAAACTATTTAAGATAAAACAGAAATAAATATTGTACAATTTTATAGAACGTATTAATATTAGTAAAAAACTCCACGGATACATTATGTCCAACTACTGTAGTTAAACCACTATGACTACTTCTTTGCATTTTTAAAGTTAATAAGTGCTGACAATAATCAAACCATATTATTCATACCTTGGTATTAATCCTAATCCTATTACTATTGTGAAATACTTTTTAAATTATTAAAATCGGACAGTCCAGTCAAAAGATTTAACGAATTTAAAAATATCAATCTAAACAAAGTTCAATGTAGTACCTAGTATAGAGGTGGACGTATTCATTTTTTTGCAGTGTACCATTTTATTCACATGTCATCATACACACATATAGGCAGAAAAGACTTAATGTATTCTAGAATGACTGTTTTTATTCGTATGCACAGTTCTTCTTTACACATCTGTATATCTGCCCTAAAGTAATTAAAAACTAAGTGAATTAAAACTTTTTATGTTAACAAAAATAAATCTATATTCGACTTAATAGACTTTCCACTGTCACGACATATCTACGTGGGTGAAACCGCGGGGGAATGCAAGTGTAAAATAAAAATATTAATAATTACATAAGTTTTATTGAAGTAAATATTTGCATTAGCCTTTTGTCATGTTGCTCATATTTAAAAACTTCTGGAGGACTCTTTTGGCACTCGTAGCACCGCCAGGCAAATCTGCTCTTGTTGCATAATAAAGAGTTTGCATTATGCAAATCACCATCTTTTTTTTTGTCGCTGGGAAATGCTTTTACGCACGCTGGATAGTGTACAGCTCCATCCTATAAATATCTGAAACATACACAAATGATATATGATATATATTACTATGAATACAAATAAACAGTGTTTTCTCACTATCTACTGAAGGAACTGCCTCATTGGTCTAGACCAAGCATGTTAGCATTTTCGACTACAGACATGAGGTCTTGGGTTCGAGTTCTGGATCGAGCCACTTCAAAATCGATATTGAGGTTTCTATGAAGATTTTCTCAATATTTGCCCGAAGTTTGCCCGTGCCTCGGAGACGACGTTAAGCGATCGGTCCTGCGCCTTATTCCGATCTTGTCGGATTTCCGTCACGACGGACTAGTAATTGTAAAGGAATAGACAGTGCACGTGTGTACTATACCTGCCAATCCGCAGTGGAGCAGCGGGGTGCATCTAAAAACCTTCTCATGAGTATGAGTGAGGAGGTTTGTGCCCAGCATTGGGACATTAATGGGCTGCAATGTCCTTTATTTTTTTACTTAAGAAAGGAGTCTTAATTAAGCGTGACTTTAAGGTAGGTGGTGAGAAATTAAAATCTCTTATTTCAAGTAGGTTATTAAAGCAATTTTGAATTATAGTATTTTTCAATGTGCGACTGATGAAGATGACAGTTACGAGGATTCCTTCGCGACTTGTTTTGAGACGAGCCCATAACAAAGTCATTTAATAAATGTGATTTTATATAGTCTAATATTTCCAGAAAAATGTATGGGAATAACGTATCACATCGTAATGTCACGTGATCACATGAACAAATTGTAGAGTTCTAGTCTTTCGACGTGGCATTATCGTACTTAGAATGTTATCTTAATTAGAGGGGAAAAATGTGAGTTATCGTGGGGTTTATCGTTAACTTTATATTACATAAAGTAAACCGAATACATTTTAGGGTCTATTGATAAGGAGTTCTGAATGAGGATAGGTAACATGTTACTCGAGTAAAGGAAGGGAGGGAAATGCGGATGTATTTTGACCTCATGCTTCCTTCAATAGGGTGGTAGGGTGAAGGGTGAAGCACTGTTAGGTTTTAACCGGTAATAGTCTGGAATAGCCGGCAATATCCCCATGGTATTGCGGGTTTTTCTGTTAATACTAATTCCGATAAATTAAGACATTTTCCGTAACAACAGACAAGTTTTTCACTAACCTTATATAACCTGACGAGACGGAATACTAGTTCCAATAAACAAACCATTACGACTTTATAATGTTCTCTTATCAATTTACGTTGATAATAGAGTACTCACTAAACTTTCCATTAATTTGTATTAAATGAGTTTTAAGTAAATATTTTTTGCAGTATTAACAATAAAGTTATTAGGTAGGAGAAGAGCTACAGTTTGTGTGACTGGCTGCGGTATGTTCTTGTCTTCCACTTCATTTAAGGCTTTAGTGGCACTTCTGAATGTGTATATATATTTATCATAGTACGGCTAATGATGCGAGATCGCACATGATCGGGTCCCGTGGAAATCATTAGAAGAGACCAATGCCCAGCAGTTGATACGACGACGACGACGACAGCTGATGATAGGTTAAATAATAAGTTAAAAATCTAGTTTCCGGTTCATTCGAGCCCTATTAAAAGAAAACTCTACTTCAAATTCAGTCTGGTATCATTTTTCGAACCTTCTTTCCTTATATTTGTATATATATAAAGTAGAAGTTATGACAGCTTCTGCTGTTACAGGTGTTAAGAGAGACTAGATATATCTCCCTTAAAAACACGTATGATTACGTGGTATTAGATGTTAAGAGGCAACTTACATTATCATTACATACATCTGATGTTAGTGAATTGATCATTCGGAGGATAACTGTGGGAGGAAAGCGATAAGTAGGACTTGTATAAAATAAAAGAAATTGTGTGATTAGTTAAGTTGTATTATTGAAATAAATTGATGCATTAGCTTTGTGTCATATTTAACAGATTACCCAAACCTCTCATTTTTAATAGTTCAGATAACATCTTTAGGACTTCAGTAGCATTTTGATTTCCATAATTGTTTCCATTTGATCCGTCTGCTCTCGGTGCACAATAAAGCGTTTGCATTATGCAAAGCGCAATAAAAATGTTGAAAATAAACACCTGAAACAATAGATAATATATTAGTAAAGATATAAATAAATTGCGTTCGTAATCTCAACTGATATTAAGGATGCTGACTAAGTCCCCTCTAAGTGATTCTACATCACATAGTAACGAAACGCAACTTTTTCGATAGGAGGTACGTCTTTGATGTTGTGGTTTCTAGCCAAGGCCAACCTCTACCAGTTAAGACTTGGAGAAGTTAGTAAATTTAGAGGCCTTTTAGAGTGATTAATACATGATATTTATTATATATTCAACGGAATTTAGGATGTTGGCATCACATAAACACGGATATATAAATTATATAGATTTATCTAACAAAAATTACGATTGACTACAAATAATGTCAGTAAATAAATAGTAAACAAAAATATAGCAGTAACACGTTGACTATAACTCTTGCATTCCCGTACTCGACGAGATCTGATAAACGAGCGTTACATATATACGTGTGACAGCTCAGTCTCATTCAAATCTCACAAAGAGGTGTACGCCTGAAGAATTTTTTAATTTAAAAATAAATAAAATGTATATATGCACCTCATTAAATATGGCAAATTTCAGAAATATTTCACAATAACGTCAGATTCCGTTCGCTGGGTTTTGGTGGGTATTCTGGTTTTGTCTAGTGAGTCCCATACTCCCAACCGATAACTGTTCGGTTGGGGTGCGTAAATGCATTTCCCAGCGTCAAAAAAAAAAAAGATTCCGAGAGTAAAAGGTAAAGAAGGTGAGTAACAGTCCATTAACGTTTCACTATTGGACATATACCTCCTCATTAAGGTAAGACGGTATTTAGTGCACTGCTTCACTGCGGGTTGGCAGGCACATTCTATTCCTTCACTCTATGTCCGATGGCACGGCAATCCTACACGACCGAAGACAAATCAGGCTTAGGACATATAGGGCGGAGCATACCTCTAACTTTGGGCAAGTACTTCTTAACAGAACCTCAATATAGGTTTTTTAAATTTGCCGGGACTCGAACCCAGTCGAACTTCTCAGTCGACCAATGAGGCAGTTACGAAAGTAGTTAGTAGTCATTTCATTTCAAGCCTTAATACAATATGAGCTCAAACTCATAACGTAAGAGGAGCTAACGTTAAAATAAAATGAATGAATTCCTCGATATCCTGTAAATTTTAGAAAAAAAAGGACTTATATAACTTGTAAAAAAGGCAGGTTTTCCACTTACCTTGTATGACATGATGAAACGAAGTTCTAACGAATGGTTCTGATAGACGAGTCATTACGATTTTATACTATTCTCTTATTAAGTTACGTTGATAAATTTGGTAATAAAGTGTTCAATGAATTTTCCACTGCCTAAGAATGAATGAGTTAGTTGTTAAGTATACATTTTTTTGGTTATGACTACAGCTGGACTTTGCTCCGTCTTCAATTTTATTCCAGGGGGCTTCTAAACCACTTTTGCAACATGAATTTAGGTAATTTCGTCATATTATTTTAATGTTCATAATTTTGGATCTGCCTACAGCTTTTGACCTTGTTTCTTATAAAG
Source organism: Elymnias hypermnestra (assembly GCA_015832385.1). Lineage (NCBI taxonomy): Eukaryota > Metazoa > Arthropoda > Insecta > Lepidoptera > Nymphalidae > Elymnias > Elymnias hypermnestra. The sequence continues at coordinate 1,697,669 of JACTOM010000922.1, read as the reverse complement.
TTTTTGGAACAAGCTGAAACAAAAAAGGATCTGATCTCTTTGTTGCAGTACTGTTATGGTAACCAGTCAAATGTGGTAAGATGGGAAAACGAATTTAGTAACCCATACGAATTGAATTGTGGAGTAAGACAGGGCTGGCTGACGTTGCCTGGGCTGTTCAATCTGTACGTCAATCAGCTGATTGGGAGGCTCAGTGGAGCTATCGTTGGGTGTTCTATAAACGACATAATTAACAACTGAGGTTGGTTAGTTCTACTAAGTCAAGTAGTGTGTTCTACTTTTGTCGGCCTCGCTGGCGCAGTGGTGTTCGCTTTGCTAGCGGAGGTCCGGGGTTCGATCCCCGGTAGGACGAATTTAGGAAATTGTATTTTCTAATTTGTCTGACTCTGGAATGGTGGGAGGCTTCGGCCGTGGCTAGTTACCACCCTACCAGCAAAAACGTACCGCCAAACAAAGAGATTTGTATTCCAGTACGATGCTGTGTAGAAACTTTAAGAAGTATATCGCCTCTTAACAGATTAGCGCGCTTCCATCTAAGACTATATCATCACTTACCATCAGGTGAGATCACAGTCAAGGGCTAATCTGTCAGCAATAAAAAAAAAGAAAAAATAAGTCCCTCGAGTGGTAGTCTCAGAAAGCTGCTGCAGATTTGTGAGGAGTATGCTGAAATGCTTCATTTGTCTAGTAAAGTCGACTATAGATATGGTTCTACATTCGAGTCTCGAGTCGGGCCAATTCAAAAATCTATATTGAGTTTGCTATTAAGATTTTCTCAATATTTGCCCGAAGTAGATAATTTGGTGGTGTGCTTCAGCCCCGTACCTAGGAGAGCACGTTAAGCCGTCGGTTCTGCATCTTATCGCTCTTTGGTCGTATCAGATTCCGTCACATGAGAGTGAAAAAATAGACAGTGCATTTGTATGTTAAAGTGCTGAAGCTAACGAAGTAAAATATTTGTATTTTATTTATGGGGTGGGTCCTATGTCTGCCAATCCGCAGTGGAGTAGCCTAGTGGGTCTTTGCTCTAATAATCCTCTCTCCTATGAGGGAGGAGACCCGTGCCCAGCAGCTAGTTACCTTATACTGAGGAAAATGGACTCAGTTACAACTGAAAGAAAAGCTAGTATAGCTAATAATTCTATTATTCAGAGGAAAGAACCAAATGTCCACATTATGTCCTGAGGGCAGTGTTGAGGAGCCACGATAGTGCAGTGCTCGCATAGACGATTATTTTGCTTATCAATGATGGACAGACTAGTGGCCAGTTCTAACAACCTTCTCAGTATATTGGCAGGCAGGTGGGAGAGCCCTTTCTACAAAGGTGCACACGTCGGCATGAGGAGGCGTTCCTAGTAATACATTTTTGGTTTAGTTATTTTATTATTTATAGTTTTTAGATTAAGATCGTAGACAAAAGTACTAACATAGATTAAGTATAGATTGTTACTAACAAATAATATGGGTGTATGCCTGAAATAAAATATATTATTATTATTTTTGTTAAACAATCGTTTTCACAGTTTTAGCTAGTTTTACTAGTTGTGCGCGGTTGGTCTACATCCACGGGAACTCACCAAGTAGAAGCAGTGTGAGGTAAATGTTAAATGAGGATGTGAATCACTGTCGGCTTCTATTTGCAGGAACTTACGGACAATTCTACAAGTATTATTTTTCTATAAGTATAGCAGTATATGTATAGTGTTTCTTTTAAATCTATGATGTTTAGGCTGTGATGCAGATTTTGGGATTACACCGGTGGTCGAGAGAACAATAGGTACAACATGAACTCTTTCCTGCTTCCATATTCGGATTTATTATTATTATTAATTACCTTAATAAATGCAGGCAACGTGGAGTGCGACAGGGAGATGTTATCTCCCCGAAGCTTTTCATTGCGGCGCTGGAAGACCCTTTTAAGCTTTTGGAGTGGAACGGACTGGGCATCAACATCAACGGCGAGTACATCACTTATCTACGGTTTGCCCATGACGTAGTCATTATGGCAGAGACTCTCAAAGATCTCAATACAATGCTCGATGACCTCACCAGAGTTTCTCAACAGGTGGGCCTGAAAATGAACATGGATAAGACGAAAGTCATGTTTAATATCCATGTACCGCCTCACCCAGTCATCGTTGAGAACTCAGCTCTCGAAATTGTTGACGAGTACACATACCCAGAGGGTGCTTATTCAGATAATCTTTCCGGTTACTAACTAAGCATGCGGGTAAGCGACCCCGGGTGCCTCGAGCGATTACTACCGCTCTTCAATCCCCTATCCTCGGCAGTAATGTCCTATACCTTACCCCAATGCTTCCCAAAACTCTCCTAATCCCATATACCAAGCTCTCCCATCTAACTCCCGCTGACCTAAATGTCACAGACCGATAACGGGCAGCAGCGTTATCGGTGCGAGAGGGTCAGCACTGCGATCACCAACCCGCCTGCCAAGCGTGGTGATTACTGGCAAAACCACATATGATGACGACAAGGCAGCAACGGCCCCCAGTCCCCGGCAGCCCCGCTATTCCAAGCTCTGGCAGCGGTTTCGGTAACGGCGGGGCAGGGGGTGCTAAGAATCTCCGGAAGAGATTCCGCTGCCAACCCCGACGACTTGACCTGGCAACATACAACGCACGCACTTTGAGGACCGACGAAAAGATCTTCGAACTGGAAGAAGCAGTAAACAAGTTACACTGGGATATTATAGGATTGTCGGAAGTCCGTAGAGAGGGGGAGGACACGATAATCCTCAAATCCGGTAACTTGTTCTACTACCGGGAGGGCGAACACCAGTCCCAAGGTGGTGTCGGGTTCCTCGTCCACAAATCTCTCGTCAACAGCGTTGTAGAAGTTAACAGCGTGTCCAACAGGGTAGCGTACCTGATACTCAGAATTACCAAACGGTATTCGTTGAAGGTCATCCAGGTTTACGCACCCACATCATCGCATCCAGATGATGATGTAGAGGTTATGTATGAGGACATTTCCAAAGCCATGCATACCTCTAGGACCTTCTACAACGTTGTTATGGGTGATTTCAACGCAAAACTCGGCGAACGAAGCGGGGCAGAGTTGAGAGTGGGGCAATTTGGGTATGGGCAACGGAACCAGAGGGGACAGATGCTCGCTGATTTCATGGAAAAGGAGGGACTCTATATGATGAACTCTTTTTTCAAGAAACAGCCGCTCCGAAAATGGACCTGGCTGAGTCCTGATGGTTCCACGAGAAACGAGATTGACTTCATCATGTCTACGAAACGGAACATATTCAATGATGTCTCTGTGATCAATCAAGTGAAAACTGGGAGCGATCACCGTATGGTAAGAGGCACATTGAATATCAACGTACACCGAGAGCGGTTCAGACTGGTGAAGTCTACGCTCCGACCCACTCGCGCGCATATCCAAAACCCCGAGAGCTTTCAACTAGAGCTGCAAAACCGCTTCGCCTGCCTCGAGGATTGCGAATCTGTGGACGAGCTAAACGATAGGCTAGTGGAAACTGTCCATACGGTTGGGATGAAATTTTATAAACCCCGTAAAAAGCAAACCAAGAGATTCTCAGACCATACTCTTAATCTCATGGAACAGAGACATGCAATGAGCTTGCAGTCTACAGCAGACGCGTCCGCATATCGGCAGATCAATAGACAGATCTCTAAATCGCAAAAGCGTGATGTGCGACACTTTAATGCCGAGCGTATACGAGATACCATCGAACGCAACAAAGGCACTAAAGTGTTCGCAAAAGATTTGTCTATCGGTCAGAGCCAGTTGACGCGGCTGAAGACCCATAACGGCGAACTCATTGCATCTGGACCTGAGATTCGGAGGGAGGTTGAGAGCTTCTATGGACAGTTGTACACATCGACTTGCAAGCCTATTGATAGTTTGGCTAAAGATCCCCGTGCCAAACTGACCCGGCATTATACCGAAGATATCCCGGACGTCAGCTTGTACGAGATTAGTATGGCTCTCAAACAGATGAAGAACGGCAAGGCACCGGGTGATGACGGAATCACAGCGGAACTCCTGAAGGCGGGTGGAAAACCCATTCTTAAAGTCCTTCAGCGAATGTTCAATTCCGTCATCCTGGAAGGCACGGTGCCCAAGGCATGGCATAGGAGCGTGGTAGTTCTGTTCTTCAAGAAAGGTGACAACACCTTATTGAAGAACTATAGACCTATTGCGCTGCTAAGTCATGTCTATAAACTGTTCTCGAGGGTCATCACGAATCGTCTCGCTCGCAAGTTTGACGACTTCCAGCCTCCCGAACAAGCCGGATTCCGAAAAGGCTTTAGTACCATAGACCACATCTTTACGCTGCGGCAGATTATACAGAAGACCGAGGAGTATAATCGGCCACTTTGCTTGGCGTTCGTGGACTATGAGAAAGCCTTCGATTCGGTGGAAACATGGGCCGTGTTGAGATCTTTGCAGAGATGCCGAATTGACCACCGGTACATACACGTGTTGAAGTGTTTGTACGAAAACGCCACCATGTCAGTCCGTATACAGGACCAAAGCACAGCGTCTATCCAACTGCAGCGTGGAGTGCGACAGGGAGATGTTATCTCCCCGAAGCTCTTTACTGCGGCGTTGGAGGACCTGTTTAAGCTTATGGAGTGGAACGGACTGGGCATCAACATCAACGGCGAGTACATCACTCATCTACGGTTTGCCGACGACGTGGTCATTATGGCAGAGACTCTGGAAGATCTCAATGCAATGCTCGATGACCTCAGCAGAGCTTCTCGACAGGTGGGCCTAAAAATGAACATGGATAAGACGAAAGTTATGTCCAATATCCATGTTCCGCTCCACCCAGTCATCGTTGAGAACTCTACACTCGAAATTGTTGACGAGTATACATACCTGGGACACATAGTCCAGCTAGGTAGGTCCAATTTCGAGAAAGAGGTCAACCGCCGAATCCAACTCGGTTGGGCAGCGTTCGGGAAGTTCCGGAAGACTTTTTCGTCCAATATCCCTCAGTGCCTGAAGACCAAAGTCTTCGAACAGTGCGTGTTGCCAGTGATGACCTACGGTTCTGAGACGTGTTCGCTGACTATGGGCCACATGCGGAAGCTCAGAGTCACTCAGCGTGCGATAGAGAGGGCTATGCTCGAAGTTTCTCTACGTGATCGAGTCAAAAATGAATAGATCCGTAGTAGAACCAGAGTCACCGACATGGACCTACGAATCGCGAACCTAAAGTGGGTATGGGTGGGGCACATAATCCGGAGGACCGATGGACGTTGGGCGCCGAAGGTGCTGGAATGGCGACCCCGTGCCGGACGGCGCTGTGTGGGCAGACCCCCCACAAGGTGGACCGACGACATAAAGAGGGTCGCCGGTAGCCGCTGGAGCCAGGCGGCGCAAGATCGGGCCTTGCGGACGTCATTACGTGAGACCATTAACGTCATTATGTCCAGCAGTGGACGTACATCGGTTGAAGCGACGACCACGACGACGACGACCTTAATAAATCTTGTATTGGGTTCGTTCGAGCCTGTTCTAAATAAAACCCATAAGAAATATGTTGTTGAAATTTAACTTTGTTTCTTAAGTTTATTCTTTCATTAAATGTTTTAAATTTATTCTATGATATCTCTATTGGTTCTATTTTTGGAAGTTTAGTTTATCGAAACGAATTGAAAATTATATGTAATCTACTAGAGTTTATGCTAAGTGTATTTTTATTTCTTATATTGTATGGTGTTATCGTATTTTATCTTCAACGTCTCTATATAATACGTTCTCGAATATACACAGCGAAGCCTCATTATTCAGTAATGGTTTACAACTTCATTCCTTAAAATGTTAAACTGCGTTAGAGACTAGTCATCCCCATAGATTAAAGTCTAAAATTCACTGTGTCCATAAGATAAATTGTCTTCCTTCACTATTTAAGCAATGTAAGTGCCTACAAACTATATGGGTAACCGATGAGACAGTGCAACACGAACTCAGAAATAACTAAGTGGGCTTCTGAAGATGTCACCCAATAAATATAAATCTTTCATTACAGAACTAGCACTCCGACACACGGAAAAAAAAGCGTAAGATTGAATAAATTACCTTTATACAAATAAAATTATATTTTAATAAGGGAGAAAAAAGGACACCGTTGTTTGGGTTTGTTGTGGTTCTTCTCAGAAATTTAATTTTAAAGTCGTTCTTTAATATCATCATCAATAATCCATTGGAAAAGTTTATGTGGAAATAACATTTGACCATTTATAAGTGGTGTAAAATCTTACTTTAATTAAAGAGTTCTTGAACTTCAATTTGAATAGATCCTATCTGGTGATGTAGATGCTGGTTACGTGAGGAGCAGGCAGCCCAGTTTACCGAGTGGCAAGGCCAGCTGTAAGTTTTAATAAAAAAACCGATTCCTATCACAAATAAGTTTTTAAGCATTCATTATACTGGATTCCATAAAGTAAATCTGTGATTCATTACCACATTCGAACAGGTGTTTTGCCCATGATGTAATTATAAATTTAGATAATTCTTTGAACTTTTCTCCATTTCAAGGCATAACGAACAAATATAAAGGTATTATTTATACTGTCAAGTTAAAAAAAAAAATCATCAAGAGAAAGTGTGACGATTTTTCTGATATACTGATATACTGATAATAATTTTATTTTTTTTATTGCTGACAAGTTAGCGCTTGACAGTCAATGATTACACCTGATGGTGAGGGATAATTCAATCTAAGTTGGAAGCACGCTAATCTGGTAAGACGCAATTTACCTCTCATATTTTCTAAACTTTTAACTTCTTTATTGGTCTAGTCGTTAGCATGTTCGACTACAGACATGAGGCCCTGGGTTCGTGTCCCGGGTCAGGCCAATTCAAAATCGACATTGAGTTTTCTATTAAGATTTTCAATATTTGCCCGAAGTTGGGAAAAATTTGGCGGTGTGATCCACCCTCATGCCTCGGAGAGCACGTTAAGCCGTCGGTCCTGCGTCTGATCTCTCTCCGGTCGTGTCGAATTGCCGTCGCGTCGGACTATGAGAGTGAAAGAATAGAGAGTACACTTGTGTACTATGCCTCCCAAGCCGCAGTGGAGCAGTGTGGTGGGTCTTTGCCCTAAAAACCCTCTCCCATATAAGTGGGGAGGCTAGTGCCCAGCAGTGGGACGTTAATGGTCTGGTACTTACCTTTATATTTTCTACACACCTTAAGACCGCAACCCAAATCTCTTGCTTGGCGGTACGTCTTTGCTACTACCTACGGCTAGAGCCCAGTGCAGAGTCAGGCAAATTAGAAAATGCAATTTCGTAAATTCGTCCTATCGTGGATCGAAACCCGGGATCTCTGCTATACCCGGTGATCGGCCCTTATTTATATATTATACATTAGGAACGCAAAGTAATTATACATTAGGAAGGAGACTTAAACTATGTAAATTAGTGACGGACAAAAGGCGGTCTTATCGCTTTAAAGCGATTTCTTCCAGACAACCTTAAGGAAGGAGACTTAGTTAAGAGTTTAAAGGTAAGTGGTGAGAATAATAAATACACTACATACATTTATACATAAATATGTCTATTTGTTACTTAAACAATTTTTTATTCCCCTATCAAAGTTTAAATATATTTTTAAACTTTTAAGTAGCATAAATGTAGTAAGATGCGATATATTGCTTTAAAAAACTTTAGACTAAAATCAATATATTTAACAACAAAATATATGGACTTTATAATATTGTTTGTTTTTTATAAAAATTAATTGCATTCTGGGGTAGATTAGGTGACATTCTAAGTACGCTAACGCCAGTAGGATCCATAAAAATGTATCGGAATGACGTATCACGTCGAAATGTCACGTGATCGCATGAACAAATCTGTGCGTTCTAGTTGTTCGACGTTATCCTAGTTAGAATGTCACCTTAACTAGGGGGACTGAACAATTTTAGGTTTACATGGTAATAAATCACCTTACGCGCTTATAATAAAGTTGTGCGAGTAATATATAGGTCTGTATGTAAAGGAATAAGGAAAACTAGTTTTTATATATGCTTTTAATATATGCGATATTTTTAGTGTACATTTTGAAAAATTTATACACCCAACAAGTCCGTGAGCTCTTTCACAATATCATCAGTATTATTTCCTTGAAGAATAGTTTTTATTTGATCGAGAAGTTTACCACTCTCACTGGACGGACAGTCATCCGCACAGTGCAGTGATTGAATTATATATAACAGCATTATAGCACCGAAAAACATAATCTGAAAATAAGAAAAATTAAGATAATCAAAACTCAAAAAAGGAAATAATAATTTAATTAGGAATTATAGATAGATAATTAATCTAAACTAATATTATAAACAGGAAACATTTGTGTTTTTGTATGTATGTATGTATGTTTGTTACGTTTTCACACATAAACTACTGAATCGATTTAAATAATTTTTTCACCATTAGAAAGCTGCATTTCCACTGAGCGAAATAGGCTATATTACTTTCTCAAAAAAAGAGGGATTCCTGATAAAAATGCAAAAATGGGTTACATCCATGGTATAAAAAAAATTGTCACATAGAATCTGTCATCGCGTGCGCTGTGGAAACTATTGATGATAGAACAAAAAAATGTTCTACGATATTATAGATGATTTATATATCTACAAAAAAGTTCAAAATATCATACGTCCAATTACTGCAGTTTTGCCACTATAACTACTTTTTTACCTTTTAAAAGTTAATAAAAGTGTCGACAAATGTAGACTTTCCGCAGTTACGAGATCGGTGTCTACGCGGATGAACCCGCGGGGCTTTCCTATTATAATATATTTCTGTTCCAGATAGAATTATGATTTTATATAGAGCCTAGCAATTTGGGAGATATGGTATGGACATGTCATGAGAAGGGAGGTTAGCCATGTATGCAAGAGGGCCCTAAATTTGATGGTAAGCGGCAGGGCCGGGAGAGGGCGAACAAAAAAACTGTGGATGACCTGTGTGAAAGAGGATATGTGTGTAAGGGGTGTGAATGCAGAAATGACAGCGGATAGAGTGAACTCGCGAAAGGAAACATGCTGTGCCGACCCCACCTATTGGGCTAAGGGCTATAAAATGATGATGATGTGGTATTTTAATTTGCCGCTCATCATTTTACAATTCACTATACTATATAACAGTTAAATTCCTAACATATCTTCCTTTTTCTCTTTCTCTAATTCTCGCAAATCTAAAGTTATAGATTATAAATATAAAAAAGACTTAACAATTCACTTCTGACGTGTACTTTGTACGCACGCACTTAACTATTTTTATTATTACAACAAGAGGAAACTACAAAAACAAGATGTAAGTTATAAAATATGGGACAACTAGTACTGAAGTAAAAATATTAATATTTATTAGGAACGTAGTGTCTGGAAATGTTGGGTTGTTGTCGTAAAAAGTATATACAATATTTCGCCGTAATACAATTTTCCCTATTAAGACAATCGAATTGAATTACATGGCGGAATTCTCGAAGATTATTATCAATTATAAACACAGTTTTTGACGGCTTCGTTGGCGCAGCTATGCGAGTACTCGCTTTGTTAGCAGAGGTCCCGGGGTCTATTCCCGGTATGACGAATTTAAGAAATTATATTTTCTAATTTGTCCGAACCTGGACTGGTGGGAGGTCTCGGCCGTGGCTAGTTACCACCCTACCAGCAAAGACGAACCGCAAAACAGAGAAATTGTTTTCCGGTATGATGCTGTGTAGAAACCATAAGGGGTGTATCGCCTCTTACCAGATTAGCGCGCTTCCACTTTAGACTGTATCATCACTTACCATCAGGTGAGATAACAGTTAAGCGTTAAACTGTCAGCAATAAAAAACATATATTTAAAAACAAACAAAACTTACTCTGGCTATCATGATGCGAGTTCTTATTAAACGATGGTGACGTGTAGATGTTGTACAACGAATTGTATACAGTAGATGAAATATAAGGTTTTTATACCACTAACTTATCAATATAGTAATATTAAATATTCAAATTATTACTAATCTTTAGCTTCAGGTATTTAAAACTAATATTACTTTATGAATATCAATGATGTATGTAATAAGTACAAAATGTCTTTAATCAGTTACGTCTGTGTTTTATTATTTAATACTGTTGTGTATGCCTACATACACAACAGTGGGATAAAATAAGTGGTCTTTAATACTACAGGTTTATTAAAAAATATAGATTAATTGTTGTACTTTTATTAACACTCAATAAAAGTCTCTGACACATTGGTTCGAGAATTATTAAAAGTAAGTTGAGTTTTCTATTATATTTATTTTCTCATTAATTGTAGGAAGTTGGGAAGTTGGCGGTGTGATTCACCCTCGAAGAGAACGTTAAGCTGTTGTTCCTGCGCTTAATCTCTCTCCGAACGTGTCGGATTGCCGACACATCGGACTATGAGTGTGCTCTTATGTACTATGCTAGCCAACCTGTAGTGGAGCCGCGAGCTGCTACTTACCTTTTTATTATGTCTTACGGCAATCAAGGCAACGGTTGTTTGTAATGTAACTCAAGGTCGCTCAAAAAAATCAGTCTGAGTAATCTGAAAAGTCTGCTTTTTACAGGTCACAGATGCAATAAAGCCTATTAGTTTAAGAATTAAGCTCGCGGAAGATCCAAACTATGCATACGACGGGGAATGAGTGAACACTTCTAAGATATCCAATAATTAACAGGTAATGCTCCGAATAATAGTCCAGGATGAGTTCTACGCTTATATTAAAAAATCCCACTGAGAATATCAACGGTGATGAGAGCAGACGGACGGTTATATTAAAGATTTTGCCATATTTGCCGTAAGAGTATGTTTCAATAGCAACGGATCTATCGTGTCTTAGGTTATACGTGCTTGTTGAAACTCAGATACTTATCTACTAATATATATAGGGGGTTCCATCATGTGCAACCGGCGTTAAAGTTGAATAACTTTACATTTAGATGTTAAATTAACCAACGAGATAAAGAGTTGACAGCGTCGTCAAATCACTTCACACTGGAGGAGGCTGCAGATCCAGCAGAATAAGTGTTTACGTATAATAGTAGGCCGGAGGCACGGCAGAAATGATTTCGTTCTCAGCGACACCAGAACGCTCACCGTAGAGGTGTTCGCACCCAAGAGCAGCAAACACTGGGCCTCGACGAGGGCCTGCCTCGAGAGCTCCTGCTGTTACCGCCTCCTGATGTAGGCGTTGATGACGGCGAAGACGACGCAATGACAGTGACGATATTTGGATTGGACAACTCATGGAATTAGCTAGCGTAGCCGGCGGAAACCAGCCCGAATCATTGCGGATAAATTTACCCGCAATGATTCAGGCTTCCGTTGGTGAAACCATCTAATTATTGAGTTAGCCTCAATAGTCATATTACCAAGATGATTAATATCGAAATATAGCGATTATGGCTAGCCACCTTGGATATTTGATCGCTCATGACTTTTTCGGGGAGGGGGGGGGGG